>JAXQQM020091461.1:0-399835 GCA_034641835.2 Pinus albicaulis
TAGTCCAGCTATGTTTTTCGGAGGTAACCATAAACAACTTGAGTAACCTGATATCTAACTTGCAGAAAGTAAACTAATATCAAACTACACATTCATAATTCAATCCCTCACCATCAGTCCAGCTGTGGCTTTCGGAGGTAACTGAAGATGTCATGAGAAATTTAATATATCTAAATCTAACTACTGAAACAAATGTGCAAGACTGAAATAAACAAAGCAGTACTGAAAATAAACAGAAACTAGGAAAAGTAAATTAGCAGCAGAACAATATTAATTCCATGTCATTAGTCAAAAAGTTATGCAAATGCCCGGGCTGCCTATTTATAACCTGAAACAAGAACACTGATCAGTTAACAATAACATAAAACATGAAAGACAGAAGTAAAATGTAAAGCATGAAAGATTATAAACAGAGATGAAGCATAAATACCATGAAAGATGTAATGTATAAACACATGAATGACTTATGGCACAATGAGCTTAAAGAAATAAAACAATAACTATACAATAATGCACAAAACCTCAGCGTGCGCAGGGGCCCTCTGCACCAGCCTTGGCAACAGCCTTCAAATATGAATTACGCTTGGAAACAGAGTCTTCTTATATATTAAAATGCAGTCATAACAGAGAGGTGATATTACGGCACAGTGGCAACGTAATTACATTACAGAGCTATCTGGAGGCTAATCTAATATGCGTATGCAAACGCGTTATTTATAAAAAAGGTAATATAAATAATTCCCTAAAGTTTGTGCTGATGGAGACACGTAAATCATCACGTCCAGGGATCCAGCATCATGGCCGCAGTGAGGAGTAAATCTATGAGGAGTGGATGTTGGATTCGGCTTATGGAGCCGTGTACAGGTGTTGATGTGTCTCCCATAAGTTAGAAATGGTCATGCAAATCCTCACGTGATGAGAAATAGAGTCCTGTCACCGTGGGACTCTACGGTTGACTTCCACTTGGCCACCTTTGACCACAGCCTCCTTAAGTGAATTTGCTCGAGCCAATAGGACACGATCCATGTCCACATCATTTCTAACTTGCCCATGTGGCTCGTTTTACCTGAAGACACCTGCAACATAGACTTTCACAAAATGGCTGCGGAAAGTTGCAGCAGCTGCGGAAAGTGGCAAGATTCCGCAGCTAAATGAGCAAAAATATAAATCAAACAACAGACACAAAATATAGTTAAAAACCATTTTAGATGCTCTTTTTCAATTAATATACAATGATATTGACAACTTGGAAGGTTCAGGTGAATGAAAAAGGTCTAGGAAGATGTATAAGAAAAATGCAGATTTGAGACTCAATGTATTAATCGAAGTTGTCTTTGGCTTTGACGTATCTGACCTCAAGTGTGGCTTACGAGGAGCCAGGACTGCAAATAGATATATCAAATAACAAGTGTGTAGTCGCCATGGTGAGGGATATACAACTCTCAACTCTCTGTGCTCACCTACTTAGAGAGTGAATAAGATTTTGTCGAGGCCCAGGGATTATGATTTTCTTAAATTCGTCCCCAGCAACGGCGCCATTAAGATGTTGTAACTCCTAGAGACAGCCTAGAGTTGTGATAGACCAGTGCCTAGGACATCTTGGCATAGCAAGGAGCATATAATATAATGTGTGAAGCTGTCAGCTTCAGCTCACATGCTATCTCCTGTAAACAGGGAAAATCAATCAAGAATGGGACAAAACTCTCAGAAAATAACATAGGAGAAGGGATACTGTAGAGGAAAAATGCATAACTCTAATACAAAAGCAACAGACAATTCAGAGACAACTTACTGCAAAGCGGGCCGATTCAGAAATACTTCACAGACATAAATTACCAGATAATGTATGTAGTGAAAGAAATATCAAGGAGATATTAGTTAGCCTTGAACTGATACCCAGATATACAATACCACCATGCATGGGCTTACCAATCTAAGAATCCATACATGATAATATCATTTTAAAAGCACCCTCCCAAAGCAACTAATATAGCAGAAGTATGGTTAGCTGAATAATGGAACAGAATATCATGCATGAGCCATATTTAAAGTGCTTGACTGATCCGAGTATGGGCATCAACTAGGATGAATCCTTACCAGAAATCAGTGAGCCACTCGCATTCCAAAACATGATACAGGAAAGATGGATGAGATGAAATGATATATTAAATAACATATAAAAGAGAGTTACAGACTGTGAAATACCAAAGACCAGAATCCACTTTGACAGACAAAACTCCTCCTCACTGAGACCCTATGGGCTCTGAGCCTTCATACAAGAGTTTCACAAAATGTATGCAAAAAGAACCTTTCACTGCATAATTTTCTGATAAAAATCTGGAACCCTTTCAATGTGTTTCTTCATGGTTTTTATAAGAGAAACTAAAACCTAGTAAAAGAGGTAGGTGATGAACATTTAATTGTATCATTAAAACAAAATGGTGGAGCAGTGCCTGCCTATACTGCTAGACGACACTGTGTTGTTTGTACTCTGTGGCCTACTTACTGAAATAGATGCGCTGAGTAAAAATATCTTCAAGAACACGATATAGTGATAACCATACCAACATTTTGTCCTTTCCTAGAGAGAAAACTCTGTTGAAATAAAGCCTTGAGGACATTGTTTTTTGTGTGCAAGTCTTTCGAATTATGTGCAGGATCTTCAATTTGGTACTCTGCTTCAAAAAGCTAGAACAAGACCCCCAAAATCTTCAGCTTCCTGTATTTAAATCTCTGTTGATCACTGATATTCTTTCTCTGCCCCATTTATATCTCCATCTGAGAAATCGGCATCTTGAATGCCCCTGCAAGGTTTGACAAATCTGAACCCTGCCTCTTAAATTGGAGTCTTGTCGATTTGGCTTCTAGGGACTTTCTTCATAATTCTGCTCTGAGAAATGGTCCTTTGATGTGTGTTCTATCACAAAAATTAATACTATGAGTCATAATAGTTCTCCGTCGTCGTACACCTGCAAAATCCGCAAACTCTTTAAAGAAAACTAGGTACGGGAAGGTGGACACAGTGGGGATGATGGCAAGGTTAATGGAGATGGTTGTGTAAACTGTGATATGGTGAAACAATGTAGGGTGGCAGAAAAATATAGTGGAGGAATGGTGGACGAGCTGACCAGAGAAAAACCTTAAAATATAACATATGAATGAAATATATAAATGGCGGAGGAGGAAATGCAATAACACGTGGGATGATGACATGGAGGGAGACCAGGTCAATGGCAGGGATGATGAAATATCAGTCGTCCGATCTCAGGAGGAGATCGACGGTGGAAAGAGTGTCGAAGGCGATGTGCAGTGGGCCAGGGGCATGATTGGCTTGCGTTAACTCCCATGCAGCTTCGGGGCACGATGATCGTCGGATGAAGGCTCTCCGATCGGACGACTGTGGTGAATATCGCTGCATGAATTTGACCGAACAATAATGCACGATGGAGGGCGGTATTTGGGCCGTACGTGGAGACATGTGGTGAGCGCTGAGTGGAATCGTTGGCCGAACTGGAATTACCGCCTACCGCTGAAAGGCAGTGCGATGGATACCAGGCAGTTTTGGAACAATGGATGCGAGGCGGGGACCACCAAGGATAGATAGGTTGCAGACCGTTGATTTCATCATTCGATCGGACGGCAGGTAGGTGGGTTATGGGTACGGCAGAAATGAATGATCGTCGTCTGATTTGTACAGATCGACGTCTCGGAGAACGCCCGATATTCGTTTGATAAGTGCCTATAGAGCTTAGCACTCGGTCGAGCGCCTGGGTTATGTGGAGAAAAAACCTGAGGGGCTCAAGATCGAAAGGGGCTGGGCCTTTTTATATTTTCGGATCTGAATTTGCGGCCTTTTATATGTAATTTCGAGGCCGAGAAAAGGTAACGATAGGTGGATACTGAGCTTTTCAGGCCCAGACATGGACCTTTTAGGCTAAAGGAGAGGGTTTCGAATGGTTTTATGGGGCTGCCTGACAAAATTTTAGAAAGGGGGGCTAATATGATCAACAAGACATATATCTAGCTAGATGAAAAATATTCAATATTAGATCTTTCTTGAAATTGATCATGTTCATATTCTAGAGATGATTCATAATTTTATATTGTATTTAAGATTTGGCTATCTTCACTAATGTTTGAAATAGTAAAGAGAGGTTGTATATCTTCTTCATCATCAATCCATTCTTTGTCATCTATTTCTGTGATTGTTCTTGCTGGAGGATATAGAGTGAATTTATTAGTTGAATTACCATCATAAATATACATGTCACCAGATCTACAGCTATTGAAAGCATCAATTGTAGCCAACCAAGGTCTTCCTATTATATGTGGGTGTCCTCCTAGATTGTTCTTAGGGTTTAATATCATAAAATCAACAGGATACTCCCAAGAATCTAAAGACACTGAGATATCTTCTAACGCACCATCTGGTTTAATTACAGATCTATCTGCTAATTGAAATAATGTAGGTGTATAAAGAATATTAGAAAGCTTAAGTCGTTCCATGGTCTGTTTTCTCATGATGTTTATTACTGCTCCTAAATAAATCAATGTATTTGGAATTTCAACTCCATTGATATGTGTTTTGACAACTGGACTTCCGGGATCTAAATATTTTTGAATTGCAATTTTTCCCATCATTATGTCTGTTATTTTTCCTACAAGCTGGATTCTTTTTATTTATTTTATTTTTCTTCTTGGTTTCTTCATACTCAACTCCTTTATTGTTTTAGCTAAAATTGGAATTTCCTTGATGGCTTGTAACAAAGGGATTTTGATGAAAATATTTCTCAATTCATCTAGGAAATCATAATTTGGAAACATAATATGCTTTTCTACTCCTCTATCAATTTGTAATATTTCAGGAAAAGGAGGTGTAGAAGTAGATACTGATGGTTGCTCTATGACAGGAGTTGAATTTAGTGGTTGTTTTTGCTTTTCAATTTCATAATTTTGGTTTTGAAGAGCTAATTATTCTTCAAAACTTTTATTTGGATGTAGAGAATCTTCCTCAGAATTGTCTTGTTCTTAAATGATTACAGAAGGCTTCCTTTTTTCTAATATCCTACCAGATCTTAGTTGGACATCATTAAGATCTAGAGTAATCATTTAGGTTGGAAACTGCTAACCTTCTATCATATAGGTATTCTGAGGATTTTTATTGTTGGGGTTTGGTAATGGTTGGGCAGGTAACTGATTTGGTCTCTGAGGGAATGGTAGTGAGAGTTGTGGATTTTGGTTTTGGATTGGAGGTTGTTGATTTTGTTGAGGAATTTTTTGGGGAGGAAAATTTGGATATAATGGAGGATATTGATAGTACTCATAAAATCTTCCATATGGATTTTGCATTCCTTGAGCCCAAGGTTGAGATTGAAATTGAGATTGGGGCCAAGGTTGCTACCAAGAATTCTAATTTGGTGGGGGCTGAGTATTCATTCGGTTGTTAAACCCTTGAGTTTGTGGCCCCTGCCATGGTCTTCTAGAGACAAAACAAAGAGATTATGTAGGATTTGATGTTGTTTCTTCTTGAAAAATAGCCTTAAGACCAGGAATTGAACGATAGTTCTTAGTCTCATGACTTTCTGAACAAATCATATAGGTTTCTATAACTTTTTATTCAAGAGGACATTCTCTCAAAGCATGTTTCTTTTTGCATTTTGGACAGAAAATAGCCAAAGCATCAGTCTCGTATTTCTGCTTGTTTTGTAACTTAAGGGTGTTTATTTTTTCACTAAGACTCCCTAAAATGTTTGTTTTGAATTCATCAAGCATGTTCCCAATTTCTTCCCTACTCATTGTTCCAACTGCAGATTTGTTTACCCTAGAAAGAGCAGGATCTCTTGGTCCTTTCAAAATTTTTGATTTTCCTCTTGAGAGATTAATACATAGTTCCCCAATATTAGGTAATGGAAGTTGAGATATGTCCCCCTTCCCAAACATGTTAAGGATATCTATCCATTCATCTCTAATTGTTTTCAACAAAAGAGCTTTTAGAGTGTCTTGATCTAGATTTCCCAGTTTTTCTCTTATAATATTATAGTTGAATATTTCAAGTAAATCCTCCAAATTTTCATCCTCTTTTTGCACCATCTTAAACACTTCCTCTTTGTCATTAACAGGTATACAATAGTCCAAATACCTTTCTAGAAATGCTCTCTTCATATCATTCCATGTCCTAATAAACCTAGTGATTAGACTCATAAACCATTTTAGAGCTGCTCCTTTCAATGTTGAAGGAAACAATTTGAGTTTTTGAGCATCTTGTAGATAATCATAAGTTCTGCACAAGACTTCAAATTCAAATAAAAATGTCTTAGGGTCTTCACTTTTTAATCCATGAAATTTTGGGAGAACAGAAGGTGAGATATTTTTCATGGTAGCATTTGTTTCTTCATCTATGATAGGGAATCCAAAAGAACTCTTAGTTCCCCTTCTGCCTCTACCTCCTTTTGAATTCCCTCCACCTCTTCCTCTATCTCCTCCTCTACCTCTACCTCCTCCAAATAGTACATTTTATCCTTTAAAAATTTCTCCTTCTCCCTCTCCTCCTTCTTCTCCTCTTCCTGCCATGATATATTCTTCAAAGCTGATATAAGGTTCAGCCTATAGGGTTAACTTCTCCTCTGGTTCTTCTATCAATGGTATGTTGAAGAAAGGTTCTTCTTCTTCCTCTTCACTAGGAATTTATAACTCTTCAACTAGAATATTCCCCTGTAGAAGTGAAAAAGGTTACTCCTTCTGTTGGAGTCCTAAGATCTTCTTCCTCTAATATTTCCTCAATGGATGAAGTAGGAGATCCTCCTGACTGGATATCTGATCTTAGAAATTTTGGAATTCTACGATCAGTGAACTAAGGGATATGAGTTTGAGATGGTGGTGTACTACTTCTTGTTGGAAATATTGTCATTGATGGCAAAGGAAGTGGCACAGGAATTGGCATCTGACACAGTAACCAGGAACAAAGAAAAGAAACATAGTAGAGGACAGAGGTCAGCAGAGAAGAACAGAGAATGAGTGCATCTACAGAGAGCAGTATCAGTCAAGGAGAAACTTAATTTCAATAGGAAGGATATTTGTGTCCCTGTGAAATTAAATCCTATGAGAAGTTTTATTCGGTGTATGTATGCATACTGATGGAGGAAATTCTGTGTATGTTTGTGTTCTGGTGATATTCTGATGAGTGGAGAATACCGAGTATATTTGGGTATTGATTGGTTTAATTCTCGTATGGAATGCCCCGAAACTCTGTTGAATTCATTTCCCTCATAAAGGAAGCCTACGTATAACTAACTCTATGGTAGTAAAAATCCCGTCGGAAGAGAACTACATTTGTTCGTTGGAAATCCTGCCAAAGATAGACCAGAGTTAACTAAGTAAGAAGGATAGCGCAAACCCTTCGGAATCATGAACGAAACCTGGAAGGAAAGAGTGGACTTATAAAAAGGAAGTGCGACGAAACCTCGCGTGGAAGAGGAACTGCACCGGCAAACAAGTAGTTTCCCATGGTTTTCTATCGCGACTACCTATGTGGAGCAAGTGGTATTTCCCGATTAGGAGCTATTCCATAGAGTGCTCGACACGCTGCCCTGTACGACTTCAAAAGCGTCCTACAGTTTGGCTATATTTTCATCGCGCGTTATAGTTCGACCCAGGATGACCAGTGATATTGTTGTGCGCCGTTGATCTAGAGGGAAGCCATCGGATGGTGGTCATGTGAGGAAGTTGCACGAAGATTAACCAAAGTACGGCGGGCCATCGCACGTTCACGTTTGGCATCGGAGGTCGAGCGATATGCATATATGTCGTTGATCTAGAAGCTTGCTATCTAATGGTGATCAGAAGTTGGACTTGCACAAAGTTTACTTATGGTACCATGCGTGTATTTGATTGGCTATTGACTATATATGTGGGCCCGGGGTCAAAGTTTTATCATAAGGTTAATTGCTTGAAAGCGTTGGATATTTCTCTAAAGTGCGAAGGGTTGTAACTTTAATCCTAAAGTTCAGTTAAAAGTTGTAAATATATTTATTTGAATTGATAAATAAATTAAAAAGAAATCAAAGAGGCACGTGGGGTAAACTAAAGTAAATACTGTCAAAGGAATACCATTAATGGTTGAATGGTTTTTACTCATGGTATTGATAAAGGTTAAACTATATAAGGAGAAGACGATTATTGTTCAAGGTGTGGATGCGTAAGGGTGGTGAATGAATAAAATTTCTCTAAGAAATATCTTCATGGACGAA
Source organism: Pinus albicaulis (assembly GCA_034641835.2). Classification (NCBI taxonomy): domain Eukaryota; kingdom Viridiplantae; phylum Streptophyta; class Pinopsida; order Pinales; family Pinaceae; genus Pinus; species Pinus albicaulis. Next base: position 8,247 of record JAXQQM020091461.1, read on the forward strand.
CTCTATTCTTAATTGATAAATCTGAATCTACGATGCACCCATGGATATAATGATCCGACGATGATAAATCTTTGGTTTGATGGACTGACGACATCATGAAGAACTGATGCGGGTGTACTGAAGAAAATGAATAAATCTGGTGGCCTGCAAGGTATGTTATGTGGAAACTGGTGGATCATGTATGAAATTTGATGGAACGTGGTCCACAGTAGTGCTGAGGGTCAAAGCCTTCAGTGAGGGGGTTGTAGCTCCCTTCCAGTAGTAGCTGGTAAACGAGAGAAGGTTGTAGCCTATCTGCAGGTAGGTGCCTGCGTGCTGGTATAAGTCTGTGCCAGCATAGATTGTATGAATTCTTCCTTATAATAAATATTGAAGACTGAGATAATAGCAGCGGTGGTTTTCTCCCAAATTGGGTTTCCACCTTAAAAAAACCGATGTTCATGTGTGTGACTTATGTTTGATGGTTTGTTGTGTTATTTCTGTTCATACTTACTGCCTACTAAACATCTGATGAATGAATGATGCAATGATCTAAGTAAAGACATAATAAGATCTCTGTACATACATGTTGGATTCTGTAAAATAGTATATGGTTTTAAGAGAAATAAAAAGTAAAATTTTTCAGCTCAAAATATTGATTCACCCCCCCCCCTTTCAGTATTTTTCCCAAAAATTGGTATCAGAGCAGGTCCTTCTGAAAAAGCTTAGCCACTAGAAGGAAGATCGAGCAAGATGAGTAATCAAGATGGAACAGCATCTATCAGGCCTCCGCTCTTTAACGGAAACAAATTAATCTTCTAGAAAACAAGGATGAGATCCTATCTTCAGTCTTTGGGAGCAGATGTATGGGCAATTGTTGAAGGAGGATATCAATATCCAGCTGCAGTACCAACAGATTCGACGGAAAGAAAGAATTATGAAACCAATGCAAAGGCAGTCAATGCTCTATTAGGAAGTCTAACTGAATCAGAATTTGTCAAAGTCATGCAGCTAAATACAGCAAAGGCAATATGGGACAAAATCATTCTAAGTTATGAAGGTGATGCAAAGGTAAAAAGTGCTAAACTCCAAACTCTCAGAATTCAATATGAGAATCTAAAAATGAATAATGAGGAGAGCATTGCCAATTTCTTTTTACGTCTTGATGATATTGTAAATCGTATGAGAAATCTGGGAGAAACAATAACCGAATCTACTTTGGTTGAGAAAGTTTTAAGATCACTAACGACAAAATTTGAGTCAAAAGTTTCTGCTCTTGAAGAAAAGCAAGATCTTCAAAATCTTACTGTGGTGCAACTTCATGGCATACTAACTGCATATGAAATGAGAAGAGGAGGACCATCTGAAGTCAAAGAAGCAGTCTTTAGAACTTCTACAAAAGGGAAGCAAGTACAAAAAATAGAAGGATCATGATATATCTCAGAAGAAGAAGAGATAAACTTTGTAAAGAAACTTCAACTTGGCACAGGACAGTTCAAAGGTAAGCTTCCTTTCAAATTTTTTGATTGTGGAAGATTTGGTCATTATGCTTCTAAGTGTCCTCATAAAGAAACACATAAAAAGGGGAAGGAAGTAGTAAGAAGGAATAAGAATCGTTATAGCACTAGAAAAAGTTACTATACTCATGAAGACAGTGATGGGTTATCTGATAGTGAGGAAGAATGTGAACAATATCTTAGACTTCTCATGGCATTTGAAAAGGAATCTAGTGAAGAAAAGGATACTTTTGTGGATGCTCTAGAAGACAATGATTTTCTTAATGAAAACAATCAACTCAAAATTTTCTTAGAAGAGAGTAAAATAATCATAGAAACTGTGAAAAATCAGCTTGAAGAAAAGGAGAAACACAATGAGAAATTAGAGTGTGAAGTAGTAAGTCTAAGAAAAGAACTTGAGAAAGTAAAGACTCTGAATCTTAGATTTGCTAAAGGATCTGAAACCTTAGATGAGATTATCAAGGTACAACGTTCTCCCCTTATAAATACAGGTCTTGGATATATCGGAGAATCTTCTCAGGCTTCAGCACCAAATTATCTAAATGCAGCTACTGCTGGTTTACAACATGCTGCCACTCAGCAAGGGAATAAAGAATCTTTGCAGATAAATCATGATCATCTCAATTCAAAGAACACTAACTTTCAAAGAAACACCAATCAACAGGTAAATTCAAGAAGGAGATTTTATGATCGTAGAAATTTCTTCTTCAATGGACAATGTTTCTCATGTCACAATTTTGGTCATAAAGTTGTTCAATGTGTAGCATATAAAACCATCATGACAAGAGAAGCAAGAAAGAAAAGGATTGATATTGAAACAAAGAAGAATACTTATAACAACTTTTCTCCTCTTCAAAATGAAGTTGAATGTGCTTACTGCAATAACTTTGGCCATGAAGAATCCAAATGCAGGAGCAAAGTTCAGCTAAAAGAACATGTTCCTTCAAGCTCCAAAGTATGGAAAAAGAAGGAATTACAGGTTGAAAATTGTGGCATAGAATTATTTGCAGAAGATGAAGAAAACCAATGGTACATTGATAGTGGATGCTCAAGACACATGACAGGTGATAAAGACAAACTTCTTGCATATAGTGATCTAGAAAAAGAAAAAAATGTTACATTTGGAAATGACACTCCTGCGGTCATTAAGGGAAAAGGGTCTATTTTTATAAAAGAAAAGGTGAAAGCTAATGAAGTCATGTATGTGGATGGATTAAAGCATAACTTGTTAAGTGTAAGTCAAATGTGTGATCAAGGAACTGAAGTTGTCTTTAGTTCAAAAGAATGTGTGGTACGTGATCTTGATACAGGTAAAACAATTATAAAAGGAAATAGAACTCCAAGCAACCTGTATGTATTAAAGAACTACAAAGAACAATGTTACTTGAGTAAATCTTCAGAAAACTGGCTATGGCATAGAAGGTTGGGGCATCTGAGCTTCTCTCAAATCAACAAATCAAGCAGACTTAAAGTTGTTCGTGATCTTCCCAATATTTCTCTACCTGAAAATATCATATGCAAATCTTGCCAATTCGGTAAGCAAACCAGAGTAAAATTTAATGCCAAGGAAGGATCATCAAGTAAGCCTCTTGAACTCATTCATACTGACATATGTGGACCTGTGAGGAAAAAGTCACCACGTGGTGAACAATACTATATCTTATTTATTGATGATTTCTCTAGAATGTGTTGGATTGGGTTGATTAACACAAAGATGAAGCACTTGAGAAATTTTAGATCTTCAAAGCACTGGTTGAAAATGAATTAGATCTAAAAATCAAGTGTCTTAGATCTGATCGAGGAGGAGAATATACATCATATGAATTCCTTGAATTTTGTGAACAACATGGCATAAAAAGATAGTTTTCTGTAGCTGGCACTCCACAACAAAATGGTGTTGCAGAAAGAATGAATAGAACAGTTCAACAAATGGCTAGATCCATGCTTGATGATTCTGGAACACCTGACACATTTTGGGGAGAAGCAGCACATACAGTAGTAAATATTCTGAACAAGGCACATGTTCATGTAAATAGTGATAAAACTCCATATGAACTCTGGTATGGTAATTCTCCCACTGTAAAGCATTTTAGAATTTTTGGAAGCAAATGTTTTATCAAAAATAATGATGAAAAACTTGGCAAGTTTGAACCCAAAGCAGATGAAGGAATATTTCTTGGTTACTCCTCTAGGAGTAGGGCATATAAATGTTACAATAAAAGACTTCGAAAGATTGTTGAATGTATAGATGTTGTTATTGATGAGTCTCCAGCAGCTCCAAAAGAAGAAAAACAAACAATAATTGAAGACGATGATGATGACATATATCCTTCTACATCAAATAGTAATGATACAAATAGTGAACCCAATGAAGAACCCGAAGATGATTTGTCTGAAACGGCTCCATCCAGATATGTTCAAAAGAATCATCCAGAATCTCAAATTTTGGGAGAAAAGGGATCAGGTGTACAAACAATAAGGACTCTTGTGGGATCTTCTATAAATATGGCATTTCTGTCCACTATTGAACCTCACAATGTCAGTCAAGCTAGCAAAGATGAATGTTGGATTCAAGCCATGAATGAAGAACTTGATCAAATTGAAAAGAATCACACTTGGGAATTAGTACCAAGACCTCATGACAAAAATGTCATTTGAACTAAATGGATATTCAAAAACAAGTTAAATGAGAATGGGGATGTTATAAGAAATAAAGCTAGACTAGTTTGCAAGGGGTATGCTCAACAAGAAGGTATAGACTTTGAAGAACTTTGCCTCGTAGCGTACTCTGGAAGTAATGAAGAGTATATGAGTTAGAAATTTGCTTCTGATATGCAGCAAGAATTTGAAATTTCTTTACTTGGGGAACTAACATTCTTTCTTGGCATGCAAGTGCAACAAGCAAAAAATGGCATATTCTTATCACAAGAAAAATACCTCAAGCAAATCCTGAAGAAGTATGGCATGGAAGATTGCAAACCTGTAAGTACACCAATGATAACCGGATGTAATCTCAGTTCTAATGATGATTCCCCCATGGTGAATCAACCAGAATACAGATCTATGATAGGAAGTCTACTTTATCTCACTGGGACAAGACCAGACATCATGCATGCAGTTGGGATTGTTGGACGATTCCAAGCTAATCCAAAAGAGTCTCACCTTCAGGCCGTGAAAATAATATTCAAATATCTACAAGGAACTCAAGACTTTGGACTATGGTATCCAAAGAATGTTGATATTACTCTTCATGCATACACTAATGTAGATTGGGTTGGTAGTGTTGATGATTGGAAAAGCACTAGTGGTGGTGCATTCTATATGGGGCCCCGGTTAGTATCTTGGTTCAACAAGAAGCAAAGCTCTATTGCCTTATCTACAGCAGAAGCAGAATATGTGGCTGCCGCATCATGTTGCACTCAACTTCTTTGGATGATGCAAACCTTACAAGACTTTCAAATCAAATTTTCACCTCCTATATCCATTATGTGTGATAACACAAGTGCCATCAGTATCTCAAAGAATCCTGTTATGCATTCCAAGACCAAGCACATTCCCATCAAATATCACTTCTTACGTGAACAAGTGCTTGAACAAAAAGTGAAATTGGAGTATGTTCCCTCCAAAGAACAAGTTTCTGATATATTTACGAAACCTCTACCCAGGGAAGCGTTCGAATATCTCAGACAGAAACTGGGAGTAGTCTCTGCCATGTAGAAGATCAGATCTACTTAAATATAGAAGATTAAATTGGTTGTGAGGTGCTGTTGGGCATCTCTGATTGCACAGGCTAAGGGGGAGCATTGGTCATATGAAGAGGATGCACTGTTGGAATTTATAAGTCATTTTGTTATAATTGAAGATGCAACATGATCTCAGGGGGAGCATGGTATTGTCGGTTCAAAGGATCTTGATCAACTCTTTGCCATTGATGTCAAAGGGGGAGGAAAAGCAACAAAGGGCTTCTATAAAACAATCAGAGGAAGAGTGTTGCCATCAATGCCAAAGGGGGATATTGTTGGAAATATTGTCATTGATGGAAAAATAAGTGGCACAGGAATTGGCATCTGACACAGTAACCAGGAACAGAGAAAAGAAACATATCATAGGACAAAGGTCAGCAAAGAAGAATAGAGAACGAGTGCATCTACAGAGAGCAGTATCAGTCAAGGAGCAACTTAAATTCTGTAGGAAGGATATTTGTGTCCCTGTGAAATTAAATCATATGAGAAGTTTTATTCGGTGTATGTATGCATTCTGATGGAGAAAATTCTGTGTATGATTGTGTTCTAGTGATATTCTGATGGGTGGAGAATACCGAGTGTATTTGGGTATTGATTGGTTCAATTCTCGTATGGAATGCCCTGAAACTCTGTTGAATTCATTCCCCTCATAAAGGAAGCCTGTGTATAACTAACTCTATGGTAGTGAAAATCCCGTCGAAAGAGAACTACATTTGTTCGTTGATTATTGGAAATCCTGCCGAAGATATACCAGAGTTAACTAAGTAAGAAGGATAGCGCAAACCCTTTGGAATCATGAACGGAACCTGGAAGGAAAAAGGTAGATCGTAACAAAAGGAAGTGAGACGGAACCTTGCGTGGAAGAGCGGAACCATAACCGAGTAAACAGTGAAGGCGGTTTATGGTTTTCATCGCACCACCTATGCGGAGCAAGCGATATTTCTTGATTGGGGAGCGATTCCATAGAGTGCTCGACACGCGTCCCTGTACGACTCCGCAAAACCGCTTGCCAATGCGTGCCATCGCACGTTATAGTTCGACCCAGGATGACCAGCGATATTTTTGTGCGCCGTTGATCTGGAGGGAAGCCATCGGACGATGGTCATGTGAGGAAGTTGCACGAATATTAACCAAAGTACGGCGGGCCATCGCACGTTAACGTTCGGCATCAGAGGTCGAGCGATATGCATATATGTCATTGATCTGGAAGCTTGCTATCTAACGGTGATCAGACGCTGGACTTGCACGAAGTTTACTTATGGTACCATGCGCATATTTGATTGGCTATTGACTATATATGTGGGCCCGGGGTCAAAGGTTTATCATAAGGTTAATTGTTTGAAAGCGTTGGATATTTCTCCAAAGTGCGAAGGGTTGTAACTTTAATCCTAAAGTTCAGTTAAAAGTTGTAAATATATTTATTTGAATTGATAAATAAAATAAAAAGAAATCAAAGAGGCACGTGGGGTAAACTAAAGGAAATACTGTCAAAGGAATACCATTAGCGGTTGAATGGTTTTTACTCATGGTATTGATAAAGGTTAAACTATATAAGGAGAAGACGATTATTGTTCAAGGTGTGCATGCGTAAGGGTGGTGAATGAATAAAATTTCTCTAAGGAATATCTGCATGGACGGACTCTGTTCTTAATTGATAAATCCGAATCTACGATGCACCCATGGATATAATGATCCGACGATGATAAATCTCTGGTTTGATTGACTGACGATATCATGAAGAACTGGTGCGGGTGTACTGAAGAAAATGAATAAATCTGGTGGCCTGCAAGGTATGCTGTGTGGAAACTGGTGGATCCTGTATGAAAGTTGATGGAACGTGGTCGGTAGTAGTGCTGAGGGTCAAAGCCTTTAGTGAGGGGGTTGTAGCTCCCTTCCAGTAGTAGCTGGTAAACAAGAGAAGGTTGTAGCCTTGCTGCAGGTAGGTGCCTGCATGCTGGTATAAGTCCGTGCCTGCATAAATTGTAAGAAGTTTTCCTTATAATAAATATTGAAGACTGAGATAACAACAACGGTGGTTTTCTCCCAAATTGGGTTTCCACCTTAAAAAAACTGGTGTTCATATGTGTGACTTATGTTTGATGGTTTGTTCTGTTCATACTTACTGCCTACTAAACATCTGATGAATGAATGATGCAATGATATAAGTAAAGACATAATAAGATCTCTGGACATACATGTTGGATTCTGTAAAGTAGTATATGGTTTTAAGAGAAAGAAAAAGTAAAAGTTTTCAGCCCTAAATACTGATTCACCCCTCTCGCATTTTTCCCAACAAACATCACACATTTGTCCAACACTCAAAGAACATTCCACTCAAAGAACATTGTGATCATGTTTTCGATCAATAGAACATTCTTGGCTAGAGTATCCTTGCCTCCGAGAGTGACAATACCCGATCCTATAACATTTGAAGATCCATCATTTCCCAAAGGACATGGTTCCATCCTTCTTCTCTTTCAGAGATACAATGGCCTGGGTGGAGTGAGTGGTGTTGTAGGGATTAAGCTTATGCCTCTAGCTATAAATCTGCCCCTAGAGTCTCTTTCTCTACGCATATCATTATTTTTGGGATGCAAGAAATAAGGCTACCTAGTTACACTTCCCCAACAACGCCAAAATGTTTGCTCAATTTATTTTCCTAAATTTCTTTCATTAATTATCAACTAGGTCTAGTAAGCAGATGAAGTGTGGTGCACCATATGTGCTTAAGCAACCTATTCCCTACTTCGTTGTGTTGTGTTTTATGTTGTTTTTAGGGGGGTTTTTGTTCTTTGAGATCTAAGGATGGTTAATCTAGAATTATTAAATACTTAAGTGAATCTAAATTAATTTTAGAAGGAAGAAAAGGAAGTGTACTAAAACTATTCTATTTTTCATTAAAATCAAACCAAAAGTTAAGGGCTAGTTAAGACCTATTTTGATAATCAAAGCATCTATCTATTTTGTTTGTTAATCCTAATCCATGGATCTATTTCTAAAAAAAACTGAGATTGAGAATTACAATATCTATCTTAAATGAAAGCAAAAAATGAATCAACTATTGTACCTTCAGTTATCTCAACATTCAATTGTTAGGCATGACCCTATTGAGATGGAGTTTAGCAATTGTTTGTACTTTAGTCTGCTAAGGTCCTAGAACAGAAAAAAAGGAATGAAAATGAAAATATCTAAGATGTGTTTAGATACTCCAATTATTCAATTTGTAAAGAGTGACCTTCTTGAAGTAATGTTTAAGTAAGCTAATTACACCTGTTACAACTAGAGAACTAGGAAAACTCTGTAAATGAATAGCTTAGAAATTGCATTACATTTAATCATTCAACCATCCCTTATTAATATGTTCAGATCAATTCCTTTTAGAGTGGTTTTTAGGAAGATTTTTGTTTGCAATTAAGTGAGGGTCTTTAAAGTAAAAGCATGTAAGATCTAACTAAAATCAACTAAATGTATAATTGACTTGTTAGCCACATTCAAATGTGAAGTGTTTAACCTCTTGAGATGCCTTAAGAGAAATCAATTATGCCTTTCGTCCTTGGCAAGAAAATGACAAGAAGCAAGAAAAATTAAACTACTGCATATGTGAGATATTTAACCATTTAATGTAGAATTTAGCATATTGAAAATGGCTTTCATAAATATCAGTTTGACACAACAATTTAAAACTCTATTTTAATGAAAATAAAAGGTAGGAAAAACAAATCTAAACAACTATGGTTTCTTAGCACTTCAATCCTTATCCCAATGTTGAAAGCAAAGTTTCTATTTCCATGAATTTTTTTAGAGGAGCAAGAATGCACAATTGCAATTTATCATTAAACTATTTGAAAACTAGCAATGAAGCATAAACAGAAATTGCAAAACAAAGTAAATGAAATCTAATTAGAAATCATAATAAAAACCTCCTTTAGAAGCAAGGACCCTCTGCTACTGAGTTGGTTGACTCCTAGCTTGTCAAAAGTGCAATCAAGCAAGAATTTGGTAACTTAACTTCTTTATTAAAACAAAGTCTGGAAAACAGAGTATCCACTTTAGAAATCTGAACTGTACTGAACTATTTCTCAGTTCTGTAGAACCACTATTTAAAGAGAAATTACATAATTGATTGAGAGTTAAGTTATCTACAGGTGTATAACTTGAATTACAATCAAAATAGGACTATTGGACTCATGATTTTCTTCGAAGAGAAAATCAGGAGTCCTATTGTTGTAGGTAACATTCTTTGACTTCTAACTTTGACCATAAGTTTAAGCTCCTTTTTATGTCGATCTGGATCAAATGAGTAGGATATAATCCAAGTAGGCAAGATTCTAGAAACACCCATGTGGCCTGATTCCTGAACTGACACGTGGAACCTGGTAAACCATAAGAGTGGCTATGAAACACACACTTAGCTACAGAACAGGCTACATTCTGTAGCTAATCTGGAAAAACTTATCAAAATAACAAAATCATGAAAATATAATATGACAATCATTTAAATGTATCCTTGAGACAAAACCTTATCACTCTTAACTGATTAGGGTTTATGAACTTATGGAAAAGTGGTGGAATGAGATGAGAAAATTTTAAAGGAGAGGGTAATCCTGAGGTTCAACATGGGTCACCTGGAAATCATGTCGGACAATTTTTTTTTGTTGACCTTCTTGCACTTGATCACTAAGAGAAACTATTGTAGAAACCCTATTCACTTTCCATTTCTAGTTTGTTGTAGATTGTTCTTGACCTACAGGTACTATAGTGGTTGGTGATCTGTGTGGATTATTGTCTCCTTCGACATCAGATAATGCTTGCTCTTCTTCATGGTTTGCACCATGGCATAGATATCCTTGTCCTAGGTAGGGTAGTTAAGAACTACCCCATGAAATACTTTAGAATGGAAACATGCAAACCTTCCTCCCTACATCAAGATTTCTCCCATTACACATCCACTTACATCTACCTTTTGTTTGAATGGCTATTGTAAGTACAGTAATGAAGAAAGTGGCGCTTGACTAATATTCTTCTTAAAATCCTCAAAGGGTCTTTTCTAACACTTTCTCCACTAGAAACTCTTTCCGCTCGCTTATTGTTATGCTATGGAGTGGCATTGTTACCATTGAAAAATAGGCTATGAATTTCCTTAGGTTTTGCGATAACCTAAGAAAAAACATAAATTCATAACATTAGTGGGAACCAACCATTTTACCATGGCCTCCATCTTGGAAAGATCTATATTAAGAGCTCCTCCACCTATCAAATACCCTGAATACACCAAATATTGTTTTGAAAACTCACACTTCTTGAGATTTTCTAGTAGTTGGTGCTTCTATAATGTCTCCAGCACCTGCATTAAATGTGAGATGTGATCCTCTCAGGCAACACTGTATACCAATATATCATCCAAATAAACAATAACAAATTAATCTATAAAATGGCACAACATATAATTCATTAACCTCATAAATGTAGTTGGTGAATTACATATGTTGAATTTCATGACTAAAATCTCATAAAAAACTTACCTGGTTTTGAAGGTGATCTTCCAAGTATTTTTCTTCCTTGACTTGAACCTGGTCATATCCAGAATTTAAGTCTAGCTTGGTGAAGTACCTATTGCAGATGGTCCAACAGATCATATATCTTGTGTAGGGGGTACCTATTCTTGAGCGTTATTTTTCTCAACTCTTTATAATAAATACACATCCACCAAGTCCCATCCTTATTTGGAACAATGATGATGGGTGGACCACATATTGATGTACTCGGTTTAGTGACACCCCGTTCCAGTAATCGTTGCAACCATTTATTAATATCACTTGCTTCTATAAAAAGTTGTCTATACAGCCTAATTTTTGGCAATGGGGACTCTAGGAATAGTTAGATATTGTGCTCCACCTTCCTCTTGGGTGGTAACCCTTTCGGATCCCGAAACACATCCCTCTATGCCTATAGAAACTCTTCTATTTTATGTTTCTATTTATTAGTGCACCCCTCTCGGGATATATTTCAACTTTCATTTGTGAACGTTAATGGGGAATGATTTTACGTCCTTGATGATATAGTACTGGTTGGATCTCCACATGAATAATTCTTCTCATGTATACATGTAGGTACTTCCAAACACTGCTCCACATACATCAAGGAGAAACCCATTCAGTTCTACTTCACTAATAAAATAAGAACTAATAGAAAATCTATTTTTACAACATTTTGTTTCCTTTAACTTTGCATCCTTATTTACCCATCTGAACAGATATGGGCTTGGATAATAAAAAACTTTCAATCCTAATTTTTTGACTAGCTCTGCTACAATGAGATTCATCTATGATCCCAATTCAAATAGAGCATCAATATTTGTCACATTGACTTGTATCTTGATGTGGAAGAGTTTGAACATTTCTTTATCTTCCTGTTGTTTAAGGCTACTTATATTTAACTCCTTTTGCACATATGTACAAACAATATTATTATCCTTGTGTGAGCTACTTTAAACTTGGTTTATTGAATCAGTGGCCATCAAATTCTTCTTCATATTTTCCTTCTTTTTGTTCTTTAGGTTAAGCTCTCAATTCAAATTCTAACACTTCTCCTATGTATAGTCGTGTTAATATTCGAGTGGTTTTAGAGGTTAGTAAGATATTTTCACTGGTGTATTGTGCTTGTCATCTTCTTATCTTTTACCCATTTTCACTTCTTCTCTCCCTCCTTAGAATCATCTTGTTCCTCCTTTTTCTTTGATCCACTTGATTTCCCTTTCTTGAGTCCTTGTTTTCCAAGTATTTTTCCTGTTTTCAAGCCTCATCCATCGATATGGGCTTGAAAAACATTAGTTTATTTTACATATGGATTTGGAGACACCCTGTATACTTGACAAGTACATATAGGTTCTTTGGGGAGATACCTAGGATTATGGCCATCTTTCTAAATTTCGTGGCTGTTAGGTCCTTATAATATTAGTGTAGCCCCTTTATTGTTATTGTTAGTGTAGCACCTTCATTGTTATTATTAGTGTAGCCCCATATTTTTATTATTGTGCCAATGTATCCCCCATATTGTTATTTTTGTGCCCCATAGAAGCCCACTATTGTTATTGTTGTTCCCTTACATTATTATTGTTATGCAGACTCTGATTATATCGTGACCCCTTAATATCCTATATATACAAAGGAAGTATTTTCATTTAAAACATCCAAGGATTGTTCATTTATGTGATGTAAAGGAGGTTTCGTCCTAGAAGAGGATAATTTTCAAGTCGTTGATCTATATTTTCTTTTGTTTTGTGATCTGGTTGCATAACATTTGGTATCAGATATTTGGATTCTAAGGTTTCGTTGCTTCAAACATGACATATTGTAATTTTTTCTATAAAAATGTTTCTATGAAGCTTCAGATGTTGAAATTTAGACCACGTGGAGCCAAAACCTTAGTGAAAGTCATGTATAAATTTCAAATCTTGGTTCACTATATTTGTTAAGATATGGTTTGAATAAGTTAGGGTTGCTACATGCTCTAGAATTCAGTCTAAAAAAAGTGACTTAGGTAAGATCTTCATAACTTTACTTTTGTGTATTTGATTTGAATTCCATGACAATTTACTTAAAGTGCAAAGAATATTTTTTTGTGTATCATTTTCAGGGCCGAAGGTTGAATCCGTAACACGTGGTATCCCATACAAGTTTTCTCTACTGAAAGAGTCCATAATCAAATCATCATGGGATATTTGGCATAAATTTATATTGAAGAATCCTATCTTGGTCTAACTTGTGTCATTAGAAAGAAGGCTCAGAGTTATACCATAAGACTGAATTTTAGACCTTGGGAGGACTAAATTAAAGAGATACAACAATTTCAATATGGATCTCATAAAAACAAGAAAAAGGTGTGTATTTTTTTAATTTTTTATTAATACGGAAAAATCATACACACATTTGTACAATCCAAATGATACCCAAAATCATCCAAAAGAGTGTACACATGAATACTTTCCATCTAGAAAAATCATGAAGTATAAAAATAAACAAAATTACTAAGGTATCAAGTATACAATTCACTCGTGTGTCCTATTCAAAGGAGGAAATTAGTGACCACACAATGTTTTCTTCGATAGTCGTCCGATCAAGGAAAATTTTGAATAAAAAATCTAGGACCACTTCACACAGTTGAATGATGGGATTCCCTGACATGTTCCAGTCAAGGAAAATTGGTTTTGAGTCTCCTTAGAGATATGCATGCACTAAGGGATCCTCTTGTCCCACTCATAAGTCATTTTCTCATTAAATTACAAAGAGAGGGAAGAGAGATTCAAAATTATATATAAACAGGCCATTGGAAGACCAAAAACAAGGCAATGTTATGCTGGAAAAATTGCTCCCAAACAATCTTACATTCCATTGTTGAAGAAGAAGTAAAGCATTGTTATGCTGGAAAAATTGTTTCTCAATAATCCAAAATTCTATTTTGAGTCGTATTTCACCATTGAGAGAGAATTTATAATTATTTGAGAGAGATGGGAGAAGCTTGCAAATAGAGCGAGGAAAGAAACCTCCTTTTTGAGGCACCATTTCTCAAAGAATCCTCTCCAAGAGTTTAGAATTCATCTACTATATTCATCTTCTACTTTCACCAGTCAATAAAGGTATCCTTTTTCCATTACTTTTTTGATTTTTTTTCTTCATCAAGAATTGTTTATGTGTTTGTTTCTTAGTTTTTAGTTTATGTTTATGTATGCATTTCCTTAACCATTTACTGTGATTTTTTTACTCATTTTTTCCCACTAACAACAACCAATTATATTTTTTATTTCTTTGCAGGGAACAATCAACTACTAAAAAGGTGTCTTTTAGTATCCCATGACAACAATAACACCAACATGGATTTGGTGACTCTTCTAGTTTATTTTCTTTACTCTCACAATTGTTTTGTAGTATCTTCTCTCTGCATTAACACTGCTTGGGAATTTATCACCTCTATGGAATATTTGTATAACCTTCTGGATTTGTTTTTGGTCGAGAGGCTTGATTGTTAAGTCCTTTTTGACATATGCGTGGCTTTTTTTCAGACAGATGTGCACATGAGTCTGTGCACATGAAAACCCATGTGGTTTATAGAGATCATTAAAAACCATTGTAATTTTCCTTTTCTAGGTAATTGACAGCCTTTAGTGAATTTCCTTCACCTCTACATATTTTTTCTAGTTAGTTTAGATTTCCTAGTTTCTTTACTAATCATTATTAGTATAGTAATTAGATTATATTTTCTTTGTATTTTCATTTCTCACATATCTTAATTAGGGGGAAAAATAAGTGGCCACATTCCAAATATCTTTTTCAATTTATTTTTTAATGTTTTACAAGTCACATAGCTTAATTAGTAAAGGATTAAGTGGCCCCTTCTCCAAAACTCTTATTACTGACCAAAGAATTTTTATTTCATTAGGTTTTGGGACTAGGACCAAGTGTTACTACACAAAGTAAGTAATCCCTACTTCCCTTGTGTCTTCTATACGAACCTGGGCTTGCATATGAAAGGTTTCTTAAAGCACTTGAATTTTCCATCTCCCTTTAGGCACACAAGTGTAATAGGAAAAATAATTACTGCCCCATCATCCACATATAATTTATTTTTCATGCAAGGAACAATTCAGTCTTAGTGTCATTTGTGGGTATTGTGAAGGATCATCGAATATCCATGTCTTACCACACTTTTTATGTTCACTTTTCCACTTGCACACACATTAAACATCACATGCTAAGATTCTATAAGCTTTGTAAAAAAGGGCATCCAATTTCCAGAGCCTTTTGTACTTAGTTTATTTTTGCTTACATTTTCACACCATAATTAAAGAAAGACTCTTAAAAGCAACCATACTTGAACCAACTAAATTTCCCCACAGGGGTCACAAAATAATTTATAGTTCAAGTTAGGACCACTGGAGGTAGGAATTCCATAAGCCTCGATGGTCATGTTACATCTTTGAAACATATAAGTTAACAATTAGGGTGATTAAAATCCTTCATTATCCCACATAAAAGACCATCTGAGCACGTTAGAGACCAAATTATGAGGGGGTTCGACTTAGGTCCAGTGCGTGTGGTACTATTCGGGGCTACCCGACCCGTCTAGTGCTTGGTACTAGTAAATGACTACCAAGAAGCTAAATAATCGACTGTTCACGTGGGTAGAAGGTATATTATTGGGAAAAATTAGGGCATCCTTTCCCTATAGGTGGAGGTGTGAGAAACACTAAAGCCTCATCCATTACCTTGGTTGATTCTTCGGCTGCTCGAAAGTGTCGCTTGTTCTCTTGGGACGCTGCCCCAGTACCCATCATGCGATATCTCTGTAAGGCCCACTTACTTTGATAGTGGTACCAATGAATAGGTATTCATAGGATCTTTTATCATACACAAAAATAAACGAAAAGCATATTTTTGTTTGATTTCTCACATAGCATAAGTTAAAGGGAAAGTAATATTTTTCTTTTTTTCTTTTTTTTTGTGTATTTGATTTATCCATTTCCATCATAACACAAAGTGACACACTCTACTTGACACCATATGGGACCCCATGGCTTCCCATCACTCTAGAATCTTCCAAAAAATCCCCCCATTACCAGGAGATGTGCTAGGTTTCTCATCATCTAAGCGTAGAAGACACCACAGAGCCATCATTATAGGATCATCCTTTCTCGGTGCAACTTTTATTGGTACCCCTCCTCCTCAAAAAATTCCTTTCACTACCCCTCAAGGGAATCCACATGCTACCCCTCCTCTTCAAAAAACTCCTTTCACTACCCCTCAAGGGACTCCACATGCTACCCCTCAAGGGACCCCTCATGCTACCCCTCAGGGCATCCCATAAAACTCCCCTCCTGGGATTCCACGTGGTTCTCACTAGGGTAACCATCCTCATCAAGGAACCCCTTTACATATAATTTTTCAAAATCATTTTTCGATGGTGAAAATATTTCTTGTCTCGGTTTTAGATTCATTAAATCTCCCTGATTTAAGCCAGTTAATCAATGACCCTATCACACATGGCCAAAACTGGCCACCCATGCCAACCAAGTTACCTTCATATGTGCCAAAATTTGAAGGAAAACAAGGAGAATATCTTGAAAACAATGTTATTACCTTTCACCTTTGGTGTTCATCCAACAGTATCATGGAAGACACTATTCACCTGCAACTCTTTCAACGTACCCTCATAGAACCCATAACAAAATGGTACATAGTCCAACCTTCTGGGTCACATGGGAACTACAGTTCTCTAGCCACAAAATTTCTCAAATTCTTCCATTGACTCTCGGTCTACCAAGGCTCAGGACTAGAACTCCTAAATGATTTGAAACAAGCATCTACTATGCATATGTCATATCACATCCATGAATGGAAGAAATTGTGTAGCCTGTGAAAAGCTTATATAGAAGCAAAACGCCTCCTCGAAATTTTTTTTGACATCTCTCACGTATGAAATCTCAAAATATGTGGCAAATTCATCCCCACAAAATGGGGAAGAGGAAATCATTAAAGCTCAACAATTAGAACTCATATATACACAATCTAGATACCTCTACCATGTACTTCCAGATACACCATGCTTGCAAACTTTTAAACCAAAATTACAAGGTGCATCTAGCACTGTAGATGGATTGATCAGGACCATAGCCCAAAATCAACCTAGAAACACCTTCCAGCACTGTAGGTTTTAACCCTATACAGAAATTAGCTGCAAACAAATCTAAAAAATAGAAAATAAACAATAGCAAGGGCATAAAACATAAAACAGATATACACAGAGATTTTCCCCTCGATCCCAAATTGGGATGACCAACTTGATTTTTCATTATATTCCTTTTAGTGTTACAACACATATATATACATGCCGAAGCATACATAAACCCCAATCCATTAACCCTGTATTAGAACATAATTGTAGTTCCCTTGACCAGATCTACAAAATACTAGGGGCCGAAAACCATCATGCCCCAAAACCATGTGCAAATCCATGCAAAAAACCATGGGCGGGTTCACCCACCGGACCCTAACAGGGGGGGGGCTACCGCCCCCCCTGTGACCCCCCAATATGTTGCGCCTAATGCAACATACATGGGGGGCTATCATCCCCCCTGTTACCCCCCCTCCCCC
This sequence comes from Pinus albicaulis, assembly GCA_034641835.2. Classification (NCBI taxonomy): domain Eukaryota; kingdom Viridiplantae; phylum Streptophyta; class Pinopsida; order Pinales; family Pinaceae; genus Pinus; species Pinus albicaulis. The sequence goes on from JAXQQM020091461.1 coordinate 25,632, forward strand.
GCATGAATAGTCATGGAAAGAATATAACACAAACCCAACATTCTACCACTTGTTGTTTTCTTTCCGCAGGGGGCCATAGGAGAGCTGAGTCATTAGCCCAGCTTTGCAACACCCATTTTTTCTCTACACCAAGAGAACTTCTGAGTGCTCACAGAATTTTTCAATGCATCTGCAACATTCTTCAAAGTTTCCACCTTTACCAGCAACACCCTTTTAGCCTCAACCATATATCTCACAAAGTGATATTGAACATCAATGTGCTTTGTCTTTGAATGATAAGCAGGGTTCTTAGCCAAGAAAATTTCACTTTGGCTATCACAGTCTGTCCTTATAGCTTACTGCACCAACCCCATACTTGAACACAATCTCTAAAACCAAACTGTTTCCTTTCTTGCATGAGTGGCTACCATGTATTCTGCCTCTGTAGTTGAAAGAGCCACTACAGACTGTCTTTTGCTCATCCAACCGAATGCACCTCCAAATAGGCTAAAGACATACACACTTGTAGATCTTCTTTGGTCTAGATCTCCAGCCCAGTCAGCATCAACAAAACACAAATGTCCAACACTCTTTCCAATCCTGGTCTTCCCTGGTAGCAAAAGCCATAATCACTAGTGCCACGCAAATATCTAAAAACCCGCTTCACTGTTGTCTAATTCTCCTTCCCTGGGTTTGACATAAACCTGCTCAATAGTCCCACTGCATGTGCAATATCTGGTCTAGTACAGACCATTACATACATCAAACTACCCACTGTACTTGCATATGGAACATGGGACATATCCTCCTCTTCTTCTTGTGTCTTGGGACACTGTTCAACAGATAGCTTTGTACCTAGAGGAATTGCAAAATTCACCGGTTTACTATCCTTCATATTGAACCTCTGCAATATGGTCTTGACATACTTCCTCTAGTTTAACCAGGGCTTCCTATTTTCCCGATCTCTCTTAATATCCATGCCCAAAATATAGTTTGCAACACCAAGATCCTTCATGTCGAATTTGGATAACAGTTTGGTCTTCAAATCTTGGATAATTTCTATTTCATTTCCAATCAACAACATATCATCCACATACAAGAACAAATAAATAACACAGTCACCAATTAATTTAAAATAAACACATTGATCCTCCTTGCTTCTGGTGAAGCCAAGTCCCTGTATATATGTATCAAATTTCTAATACCACATCCTTGGTGACTGTTTTAACCCATACAAAGACTTCTTTAACCTGCATACTAGCTCTTTCTTCCCCTTCACCATAAATCCTTCAGGTTGTTTCATATAGATCTCCTCTTCTAGATCCCCGTGAAGAAACGTTGTCTTCACATCCATTTGTTCTACCTCAAAATCAAATGCAGTAGCAACAGATAAAAGTAATCTAATAGAAGTAACTTTGGCAGCAGGAGAAAAAATATCACCAAAATCGATTCCCGACACTTGGGAATAACCTTTTGCTACCAACCGAGCTTTGTATTTCTCCACCTTGCCTTCTACATTCATCTTCTTCTTAAACACCCATTTTCTCCTGATGGGCTTCCTTCTAGCCGATAACTCCACCAGATCCCATGCCTCATTTTTATGCAAGGATGCCATTTGATCAACCATGGCCTCCTTCCAGAGTTTTCCATCCTCTGAATCTACTACCTCCTTGATGGTTTTGGGATCATCATCAGTTATAGTTAAAGCAAAATTTGAACAGAAAGCAGATGAAATATACCATTCTGATTGTCTTTTTTCCCGAATTGATCTTCTAACAGCTGGAGTTTGTGGCTCTTCCTCTTCTGAGTCTTCTTCTGTTGTAGAGTTTGATTCATCCTCCTTTAGCTAAAACTATATCTTCTCAGGTTCCTTTGGTAGGACTTCATGTTTAACAATATCTTTCACCTATCTAAACACCACATCTCGGCTGTACACAACCTTCCCTGTTTCCGGGTTCCAAAGCTTGTAACCCTTTAAACCATCCTTATACCCAATAAAGATGCACCGTTCAGATTTACTATCCAACTTGCTCCTTTTCTCCTTTGGAACTTGTACATATGAATCACATCCAAATGCCCTCAGATGTGAAAGAGAGGGTTTCTTACCAGTCCATACCTCATGTGCAGTCTTATCCTCCAATGTTGATGAAGGTGATCTGTTAACCAAGTAACATGCAATCTCCACTACCTCTGTCCAAAATTCTTGTCCTAACCGGGTACCACTGAGCATGCTTCTTTCCTTTTTCATCAGCATTCTGTTCATTCTTTCTTCAACTCCATTTTTCTGAGGCGTGTATGGAGTAGTATTCTGCCATGCTATACCACACTTCTTACAGAACTCTTCAAATTCCTTCTTGCAGAACTCCCCACCATTATCTGTCCTCAGCACCTTTATCATCTTCTCTGTCTGGTTTTCCACCAGAGCCTTAAATTCTTTAAATCTATCAAAGACTTCAGATTTATTCCTCAAGAAATATATCCATGTAATCCTTGAGAATTCATCTATGAATGAAACATAGTACACAGATTTACTCAGTGATGGAACCGACACAGGTCCAAACACATCACTGTGCACAAGCTCTAATATCTTGTTCGCCCTCTTAGCACCAGAAGGAAAAATCACTTGATTCTGCTTCCCATACACAAAACATTCATATAAATCAAAATCCAGAGAGCTATTGGACATACCTTCTACCATACCATTTCCATGTAGTATCCGAAGGCTCTTCTCTACAATATGTCCAAGCCTTTGATGCCATAGCATGTTCTTTTCTCCAGAGGCCGCTAGGCTTTCCGCTCCACTTTAGGGAACCACAGAACTATTGAACCCATCAATAACAATGTTGCCCTGAAGCTTATACAGAGTTCCAATGTGAACTCCTCGCATTAATACCAGTTCTCCCTGAACCATCTTACAAGTATCTTTCTTGAACACTGTTTTTACACCTGCATCATCCATCTTTCTTACAGGAATCAGATTTCTGGCCAATGTAGGAATGTGCAGAACACCAAAAAGTGTTCTAATCCTTCCACCTTGTAGCTTCAGCTTGAATTTTCCATGTCCGATGATTCTGGCCTTCCTATCATCACTGCCATCATATTTCTCATACTCACAGAACCATTCCCTATGGGGAGTGAAGTGAAAGGATGCACCCAAGTCAATCAACCATGATTCACGATCTACATGTGTATTTGAAGAAGAAGCCAAATACACATCCCCACCTTCATCTGAGGTGGTTTTTGCCTCTGCAGAAGGAGCATCATCATATCCATTTCCTTTCTCAGGAGCTTTAGATCTGCAATCCTTTTTGTAGTACCCTTCCTTTCCGCATTTCCAGCACACCTTTACAAACTTTCCAGGAGATTTAGATCTCCCACTCGAAACCTTATTCTTGTTTCTATTCTTGGACCTTCCTTGTACAGATAAGACATCTCCATTCTGACCCTCCATATTTCTCCGTCTCATTTCCTCCAATAGCAAGGCTGATATAATGTCATCAAAATTCAAGGTAGTTGTATTGCTACCTATTGCAATAACTAGACTGAAACTATTCAGATAGAAAAATACCATTATCATCATCATCATCTAAGCAGCAGAAAGTAAAATATCAAAGGAGGAGAAGCATGAACACATAGAGACACCAGGATTAGTCTGAGACAAGGGAAAAACCCACTACAGGGAAAACCTTTGCAAATTATTCTTATTATATATTCATCAAATGATTTAGGAACAAGAGTACAATGATCCATAGATACATATATTTATGATGCAGAAAAAAACTAGCATACCATAACTATACTTCTACATGAAGGATCTTGAATATGAGAATTGAAATGCACTAACATTGGAAGTAGAAAACTGATGAATACGACTGATATTTAATGAGGATTGTAGATACATCTTGCAGTGGAAAAAAATAGAGATGATCTACATATCATAAAATCTATAATACCAAAACACAGATCTGATAGATCACTAAGTGATCTCAACTCTAAAGTCTTAGATTTGAATCCAGGAGACTGCCAATGACTATTCTGACATAATTGTGACTGAATGACTAATGTATGGAGGCAATGAAAAAAAAATTGAAGGTGAACCAAATCTGATATGCCTAAAAAATCTCTTGGAATCGCCCTTAACACGCTCTTCCCATGGATCTGAGGTCCTTGGCCACTACCAGGACACTTTGTGCCTGCGACTCTGCTTCAAATAATCCTGATATGACCTTTGGGCTTTGGCCACACCCTTAACAAGCTATTACAATGGCTCTAGGGTCCTTGGCCATAGGCATAACACACCTATCCCACGGGTCTACTCAACTAGGCCGCTACCTTAGCTCTTCCTACCCGTGACTCTACTTCAGAATACCCAAATCAGATGCATGATCGCATTTGTGATCCCGACCCTTTGCATGAGCTTATCCTGACTTACTTGTGCAAGCCAAGATATAAAATGGAAAAAATAAACCAATGGATGAAAATGATAGATCACTTGAGCAAGTGTACAAATGAGCTTGAGGTCGCCTCTAGTTATAAATTTGTGAGTGACCACTTGGGGCTTTGACCGAATCAACATGCGGTTAGGTCGACCCATAAAATAATAAAATAATTCATAACTTAACTTCTTCTTAACCAATTGGGGTGATATATAGGTTAATTTTGATCCTCTCAAAAAGAGAAATATAATTAAATTATTATCTCATCATCTGATCTGTCCAATGTGGAATTTTACCCTAGTTACAAAAGTTAACACTCCCTCTCAACTAGGAAGAATTCCAATTTGCAATCTCTGCTTGTAGATCTCTACATTAAGGTGTCATCATGGTTCAACTCAATCTATTTATATCTCTCCATCTATCAATATTACATTATTTTATCTTCATACATCATCACGTATCATCATTGAAAATCTCTGTCATGTAGTTGTCATGTTGTGAACCTTTCTCATTACAAATGACCATTGTACTCTTCATGCTTATTTATGCTTCTCTCTTGATTTTTCTTGTTTTTATACTGAACATTCTTAGATCTAGAAGAATAATTTTTCACCAGAGGGGAGCTTGGTCTACCACCCTTCATCCATCCGACTATCATCCTAGAATCTATGCCATTGGGCTACTACCTGGAATATCATCAACAGAGAGCATATAATCAGGGAGTACATCTCAACCTGTAACTACATAGAGGAGTGCATATCTACCCATAATCTCATGGGGGAGCTATACATATACAACCCCATATCTAGCAATAGGATACACCTTCACACAAGGGAGATCATCTCGACCCTGGTATCACATCGAGGAGCTCACTCTCAACATGTAACCGCATAGGATTATATCAACCCATCCTATTGCCTATTGATCTTCCCATTAATGACCTTGAATAGTCATGTGGTAGAACACCTACATCATAATCCACTTGGGTTATACACCCTAAGTAGACTCTCAACTCATTGGCCAAACGAGGAGTGGTATTCTTGACAAGCCTTACTTGTGGGTATGATGCCAAGTGGGGTATAATCTGCAAAGACAAAATAGGGGAGCATCATTCTCAAACCCTATGAATATATGGGAGAAACATTCTCAACCCTGGGAAACATATAGGTAATAGGCACTATTGCCCATATTTCCCTCAACCCGAGGATCCCTTTATCTCAACTCCTCATTTTGGGAGCTCAAAAAAAGAGGAAGAGTTCGCTCAGTGTCCTTTATCATTGTTGCTCTCATCTGGTATCCACTGATTCCTATTCCTACATGACATAAAATAAAGTGTTATGTTAGAACATATATACGAATTCAAATCACAATAAGATAAAAATCATAGAAATATACCATAATCATCATCCCTCTCACAAAGGTGTCAGCCACACATGGATACCATAATCATCCTCCCTCTCACGGAGGTGTCAATCACAAGCCTAATATTGTCTTGAACAAATACACTGTCTCAATAAATGGAGAAATCATAGTCCCAACTATACGTATTTTCGATTCTCTGTCATCATAGTGAATCCATGTCTTATCCAGATCATGCTTGGTCATCTCTCTAAGGATCTTCTACATCATGCCTCACAACCAGCCTTGCTAGCAGCATTATACCTGGCCTCGGCCATACTATGGACCTCTCATCCAAGATATCATGGCATATATCATACTAAGGCAACACCAAAACGTTCTCATCAATACTAATCCCGAACATCATCAATTTATTCATGCAGCTACATATCATGGGAGAAAGATCTCAACCTTTAAGAGTAGAACAAATAAAAGATGTTTGGTGGTACTTTTGAATGAAGCAACTTAGTCATGAGTTTAATCATGTTCTATACATATCATATATGGATGGATTTTAAAAATGAAACATCAATGATTCAACCAATTAACAGATGACATGTCACATTAAATCAACATTTGAAATTTAAATCAGAGCGTCCAAGGATTTACATTACATAAAGAAATTTCAACAGTCTTACAATATGGAATTTATTTCCCAAATTCCAGAAATCAATTCATCATGCCATCATACATAATTATGATATTTAGAATCCATCTCCCTCTTACTTATATTTTTAAAGGCTCATCACCTATCAAAGATAGACTATCAGTATGTATAATCAAAGCCATAATCAAAATCAATGCCATACCTTGGAACTAATTATCCTGACTTCACCAGAAAACAGTCAAATATAAACAAATCTGAATCAAGGAGCTTGCATCACACAACACTCTCTACAAGCATAATGCCTTACCATGGCAACATATCCAGCCTTTCACAAATCAATGTTGTGTCAACAAAATAAGCTCATTAAAGTTTAGAAGCCAGTAAAAACTGTTATCAAAGACATTGATTCATAGTATCAATTCTTTCATCCATAGATAGGTAGAGAACATATCAATTCTTGAATTCATTTCATGTCAAGCTCTCAAGTTTGTCAAAAAACATGTCTTTACAAGCCTTTTCGGTCACTAGATGCAAGTGCACACACATCAAGGTTAAGTCATGCATATTCATGCTAAGTCACAACAACCAGTGTGCTAGGAACAAGGAGGCCAATACATAACCATACTTATGTGTACTCACATAAGACACTGAAGGTCACTATGGCCACATAGCATTGTCTTCTGAGAAAATCAACTATCTCCAGATAAAATCATGTCAAATCCAAATATGGAATCATGGTAAGATCTATAATTCTAGAGATATCTCAATCATTAAGCATCATTTCAAAAGTAACAAACATATTTGATCAATATCAATCATACAAAACATGTAGCAAAATATTCAAACATAATGACATATGCATATGAATGTCTCGATCACCTGCACACACAAGCTTGGATCAAACATACAAAATTTCCTTGCTCACAGATCTTACTGGCATCTGTAATACATCTGTAGAAATGTTGGCTTGATGGGGCCTAGACCAAGGTTCAAATGTGGTTGCGCGAACCAACAAAACCCATTATTATCGGCCCTTTCAGCAACGATCTACTTGTGCAGAATGAAGTCTCACCCAAGGAAATATAGGGGGATGCTAGAACTAGGTTTCTGCACCCATAGGGACAATGGATTGTGGCTTTATAGATTTTCTTCCTTGGCAGAGCTTCGTAGAACAAATATGTCAATTATACAAGCATGGTTAAACACATATATTGAACTTACTACCAGACTACGCGATCTTGCTTAATTATACATAAAACAACATAAATAATCATAAACTAGACTTCGCTATGAAATTGGAGATTAGAACCATTACTTAGCACAGATAAGCATAAAAAATATTAAAGCAAAACACATCAATAGAAACTCAGATCTATCTTCAAAGGTCTTTCATTAATTTCTCAGATCTTTATCATACATTCACTTTCACCCTGTGTAATCATCTCTAGGAGTATGCATACACAACTGTAGACATCCTAAGGTCTCTGCACACTCAGCTGAAGGAGCCTTTCCTCTAGCCCAAAACACAAAATCTTACTCAAAATATACTTACATCCAAATTCATTTCATCGACTTCTACTTTTCTCTACCTGTTATCACCAAAATAGGACCCTGATAGGCTACTGATCAGACTACCTCAGTGTAACTATTTCAAACCAACCTTTTAGTTGAGGCTTAGCCTCCTCAGCCTGAGAGGGCTCTCTCAAGGGTTAATGATTTTGTATAAAGATAGATGGCTAACTCTATGGTTTGTGGTTTTGTATGTTTGGAGGTTGAAATATGAAGACAAGCTACCATTGGGCTATGGAGTCAGTGATAGGGATAAGGTAAAAAAATATCTCTTCTTACAAAACTGAGGCTTGTATATACTTCAATGAAAGGATGACACATTCAGGAAAGTCTCACTATCTTGAGGTTCAAAGGAAATCAGAGCATGCGTGCATGAATTCCGAGTCATGATACCTTAAGACAATGAAAGGAAAGTATTTAACAGAGATTTACCCAAGCTTAGAACTTAAAATAAGTTAGAGCATGAATGACCATGAATTCTAAGTAATAAGTATCAAACATTGAATAAACCATCCACATATAGGACATAAGAACTAATTCACCATAAATCAACACTTAAAGGAAGCTAGAGCATGTTCCCATGAATTTTGAGTATTAAGCATAAAAAATATGGAAGTAAAACATATGAGAGAAGAAATAAAGCTCACTGAAGTATAATAAGAATCTCGGCTTCAGAAAAAGTCACTTTGTTTCTGTATATATCAATCTGCTCAAAGAATTTACAAAAATAGATTTTCTGATTACATTTTCCAACTCTTGGTACCTTGAAATATACATTATTTATAGGCATTTTAGCCTTTACAACTACCTTGCCAAGTGGCCAAACCATTTACTTTAACTGACACTTAAAAATAATTGTTGACTAACTTCTAGAGACTAAGATTGACATCTATTCGAAACAAGAGTAAGAGTCCTACTAGGACTAGAACTCTTAATTATTACAATAAAAAAAAACTAATCCAAGTCATCCTCGAGAGGAATCCTAAATTTATACCATGTTTTCCATTAGCAAAACATTTATATCATGACAGCCTTCGTGGAATAGCTTTGCCCATCATTTTGGAAAAGTTAGTTTGATGACATGGCACATGTTGGACTATTGTCTTCAAACTCTTCTTTTGAATAAAGTCTCCACTTGGAAAAAACTAATACTCTTTGACACCTGATGATGAGTAACCTTACATGTGCTTGATCCTTTTCATGCCTTATCATTATTTGTCATAAAAATTACTTCTCTTCTAAAACTCTGTTTTTGAGCTACGAAAACAACCTGTTTTCGTAGCACATCCCAAAAGTTGATATATAATATTCTTCTGCTAATTTTAATCCTTGGAAGATGTTATATGACAAAAAAAAAACAAGCATGACCTTTAAAACTGCTTACTTCCATCAATTTTTTTCTTCTAAAAACCAAAAAGATACTTTCATAAATTCCGCAGCAAAAACTGGCCTTCAAGCCTGCCACTTGCTGCAGAATTGCCTAATACTTAGATAATTCAATAGAACTTGCATCTGAGCTTCAAAAAGTATATGAACATGATTGTAGGTAGTTTTTTGACAATATAAGACAAAAATATGCTGAACTAATTGTTACTTTATTGTATGTCACTGTTTTCAAGCAGCTTTGTTTACATCTTCTCTTTCCAAGTCTCTTTTCTCCAATTCTGTTTTCATTAGTTCCATTTCCTCTTTTAATTCTTTCACTTGTATTTGTAGGTTTCTCTGAAATTGGCCACAAAATCTCGTGACACCTATGGATGATGCCCTTGCAATTTCTAAATGAATTCGATGCATCCTGCCTTTGTAAACAATTCTGTGAAATATTCATTTTCTAAAACCAAGTCTGGAGTTGTAGGTTCATAGCGGAATGGTATACCTCCTTTGTAAGTTTTCTTGGGTGTAGCTGTAGCCATTTCCAGTGTGATGAAACGGTGGCTTACCTTACCTCTTTACACCTATTCGGGATAGAATGCTTGATAACAGAGAGAAACTAAAATGGGATGAGACTGATACAATTGACAAGGGTTTTTATAGGGTAGCTTCTTGACAGAGAGATTCTTTAGCAACGAATGATGAGTGCAGAAAGATAAAACAGAAGTATGAGAGTGGAATGAGAGGATGTATAAACAAATGATGACTAACAATGAAAGCTTTTAAAACGATGGTTTAAATTTGGTAGCAGGTCCTTACAACACTAAATCATTCATCACTATTCTTCAAACCGTTAAATATTGGTAGAGATTTCGTAGCACATTTCATTTGACAAGTGTCAAATTTTCTATGAAACTATTAGGTGTTTCCGTAGCAAATCCTGTTAATTTCCTGCTATATTCGTTGCGGACTTAGACAGTTTGGTAACATATGGCAAAATTTCGGACTTGTGGTCATCTCCAAGTGTCAGCTCAAAACATACTCCTCTGATGTGACTTGGACTCATTTCTAAGACCTTAACCTAAGTTTAAAAAATTTAAATAGACCATAAAATTCATCATTTTATGATATTTTCAAACTAAGAAATTTGAAGGAGTATTATGGCTGATTTTCAAGCATCAGATTTTTAAAATTTGTGGAGTGATAACACTACCTATGACTTCTATCTAGACTCCTTATATAGTTTTTTTATTTACAATACCATTGTCAGAAACCATGGGCGGAGTTCAACGTTCACAAAATATTCCCATTACATTACATAATAATGGGCTTTGACCCACCCAAAGCACCTAAGACTCAAAATGGACTCTGCATTGTGCGCTTCGCTCCTTGATCTGCGGAGTCTTTCTCTATTGATTTCTTTGAGGGGATCCCATGTCCAACAGGCCCCCAAAAAAAATTTCTAACTTGTCCTGAGTCACAAAGGTGGTACGCTATCAATCTTCATTTTGATGCCACTCAAGGCATCCTTCAGTATTGGAACCGCTTTGGCGCACTTCTTTTAAAACTCTCTGACTTCTCCAAGCAACGTCTTTGTGACTTTCTTGGCTACCTTCTTCTTGAATCCTCTCTCTCTTGTTCACAGTTATTTCAACTTATTTTATACAGTTTGGGAGAGCTGGATGGCATCATCTTCCCATGGATTCATTTTTTGTGTAAGTAGTTTCTCCTTCCTACATAGATCATCAACCTACTCCTATAAGAATTTACCCTCTTAGAGATGGGTAAATTGCTGCATTTATGCTAAGGTCTTTGTAGTGACCTTAATTTGATCCGGTTGTTCAAGATTTTATATCACTTCGGACTCTATATTTTTTACCTGAGGGTCCTCCTACAGTGAGGAACAAACATCGAGAACTTCCCCAAAGACGTTTTCACACTCATGTGTGCGGGACTCATTATATTCTGAGGAAGCTTTCAACTCTGTTGTGCGCTACTCGCAGACTTCTAGAGAAGTGTTAGGCTACAATTTCATATATAACTTGATGATTTTCATCTAAATTTCCATGTGCACTTTGTCTACTTTTGCTTTAGAGTCCTTAACTGTTGTGGCAAGCTTGGCCACTTTTTCTTCTGGCACAGCTGCAAACTGGATTGGAGATCTAGTAGCTCGATGTGTTAGCACTGGTATTTTCATCCCACCCATCTCGCCTTATTTTAATATACTTTCACCTCATCTCCATCATTATCATTGACCTTGCTTCATTTCTTAACCATTTTTCCCAAGGGTGCCCAAGTCATCATTATTCACAAGCACCAAACCCTAATTTCCTGTCCCACTGAGCTAGGGTTTGCTATGGAAACGATAAATTTGAGAAGAGGAGGCATAAGGTAGGTCATATCATTAATTATGAGGTCATTTCATCTCATAAACATCATGTCTCCATCATTTTCTTATAATTCATTCCAAGAGTCAAGTCATTTGCCACTCGTAGGGTCGGTTTTTCTTCAAACTGTGTTTCTAACCAAAAAAATATGAATTTGAAAAAAGTGAGAGTGGTTTTTTTCCATCATAGGTCAAGGAAGAAAACCCTCCTTCATATTTTACACAAGTGTCATGATTTTAGAGAAATGTCAAAAACAAGAGAGTTGCTACACTTCTGGAGTAACCTTCGGAAAATCAATTTTCTCATAACTGGAGTGTCCAAATCACTTGTTTTATAATTCAAATGATAATTAGAAAAATATATATTTCCAATGAGCTATCATGAGCTCAAGTTGGAGTTGAGGAAGGCCTCCAAAAGTTGCCTTCAACAACACTCTACATTTATGCACCCTCATTTAACACTTTTTGAATAGTCTTGGGAAAATAAAATTTTGACAAGAACAATAAACTCCAATCATAAAACCAAAGGTATATTTGGAAATTATACAAGATAAAATTTCCAACGAGCTATCCTGGGCCTAATTTGGATGCCGGGAAGGCCTCCAAATGTGGTCTAAAATATGAATTTGAAAAAAGTGAGAGTGGTTTTTTTCCATCATAGGTCAAGGAAGAAAACCCTCCTTCATATTTTACACAAGTGTCATGATTTTAGAGAAATGTCAAAAACAAGAGAGTTGCTACACTTCTGGAGTAACCTTCGGAAAATCAATTTTCTCATAACTGGAGTGTCCAAATCACTTGTTTTATAATTCAAATGATAATTAGAAAAATATATATTTCCAATGAGCTATCATGAGCTCAAGTTGGAGTTGAGGAAGGCCTCCAAAAGTTGCCTTCAACAACACTCTACATTTATGCACCCTCATTTAACACTTTTTGAATAGTCTTGGGAAAATAAAATTTTGACAAGAACAATAAACTCCAATCATAAAACCAAAGGTATATTTGGAAATTATACAAGATAAAATTTCCAACGAGCTATCCTGGGCCTAATTTGGATGCCGGGAAGGCCTCCAAATGTGGTCTTCAAAAAGGTGTTTCACTGGTGCTACGCGTTCAGGAAGGGTGTTGGGCATTTAGGATGGACACTACGCGTTCAGCTGGCCACTACGCGTTCACCCAGGAAGTGCCAAAAAAACCTCTGTCAGCCTATCACTTCACCATTTCATGCTACATATTTGCACAAGGGTTATTAAAAGCTTCATTTACCAGTAAGTGACCAAGTCACCCTCTCTTTGATGTATCATCTTTGCATCAAGTCAATTTGAACCTACTTATAAAGAAAGAAAACCTAATGTTTAATAAAATCTAATTCACTCCATACAAAATAATCCCTAAACTTTCATACTCTCTCCCTCACATCCCTAAAATCATTCTTCCATTTCCCTATCCCCTCATTTCCTTATCCCCATTCCCTAAACAATCTCATCCCTTATAGCCTTAAGTCCTAGGGTTTTCACTAACCTAGGCTCCCTTCACATTCCAATTTCCTTCATATCCCCAACACTTCCCTTCACCTCACATTGAACCTTCTTCTTCACCTTCTTACAACCCTTCATCATCATCACATCATGATTCTGAGTCATCAAGCAGTGATGAGGACATTGAGGAAAGGGCTAGTTTGGTTGAGGTTCAGCCATTGCCCAAAACTTACCAGAGAGGCTATAGGCATGTGTTTTCTTCACTTGGAGTGAAAGGTTTCGTGCCTTCTTAATCAACACAACAGGTAAATAAAGGTAAGGAACAGGTGATAGAGCCAGTCATTCATGATGAGGAGGACAATCATGAGAGAGATCAAGAATTTCCGTTGATTGACCTAGGTGAGGAGGAAGAAGGAAAAATCACCAATGAAGAAATTAAAGGCAAATAGGCTAAGATTAATGAGCTCCAAATAATCTTGAGAGGACCAAGTATGTGATTCACTTCCTTGAGAAAGAAAATGAGTAGCTGAAGACCAAGCAAGTCATAAATTAGGTGAAGTGTATCAAAGCAAAAAGAGAGGCAGAAAAGGCTAAAGCCTTGCTTGAGGAAACATTGGAAAGGTTTGGTGAACTTGATGATGAGGAGGATCAAACTCCAAGATAGAGACCAAGGACTAGAGGGTTGAAAAGAGCTCTAGCCATAGAGAGACAAAGGGAAGCTGAGCTAGCAGACCAACTTATCTTAAATGAAAATCTTGCCCTAGAGATCAATGGAAACAAAGAAGCATGGCTTGAGAGGGTCAACCAACTCTTGGAGCAGCTCTTGGCCAAGGCTCAAAATGAAAATGACATTTAGATAAATATGGAAAAACATTATGCCATTAGGAACAAAATTGCAAGGGCCAAGTTCAAACGAGCCCATGCAAAAATTCAAGCTTTGACCAAGCAAGAGAAGAAAGAGAAGTTGGAAATACTTGCAGAGGTGTCACTTCTTGATTAAAACATTAAATTATCAAGTACCCTCACAATTTTGACAATTTTTGGCAATTTTTTTCATTCTATGAAAATTCTTTGTTTTTGAGTATTTTTGCACAAAGAAATTTTTCTAAACACGTAGCGACCTGGACACTACGCTCTTTTTTGGGACCTTCAAATGACAGATGGCCACTACTAGTAGGTTTATATTGATGAGGAAATAAACCCTATAATTTTTCAGAGTTTTTGGAGGAGAACTGATCCATCAAAAGCTGAAAAAACCATCAAAATTTCATGTTTCTACCTCTAAATTTTCTTGGTCGCTGCGTGTTTACCAGTCTTGGGAGAAGAGGTTTTTGATAGGGAAAATGAGCACCATTTTGCAAAATGGAGGTATTTTTGTAAAGTAGAATAAAATTTCTTTCCAATGAGCTATCATGGAGTATATTTTGACACCGGGAAGGCATTCAAAATCAGCCTTGAATAGAGGTCAATTTTTCTACTCGGATGTTGCGCGTTTCACAAGAAAAATGTATTTTACAGAGTCTTCAGAAATTTTTGAAGTTTCACTCCAGTTTGAATTTTACTTTAAGAAATGAGGAATTTACTTATGTAAATGGTCAATATGAATGTAAATATCATGTTTTTACTTTTACCTAGGGTAAATACATTAGGTAAGTCAACCATTTGAGGTGTAATAAATCAATTCATTAGAGATCAAAATGAGAGACTTTTCTCATCCTACACTCTAGCTATCAGTTCAGATTTTTATGTAATATATCCCTCATCTCATGAATTCGACCCCTATGGATGAGTGGAGTTTGGTTTTAGGTCTATTTAGCTCAAATATTCACAGGAGTCAAGGGTTGGAATCAGTTTCAGTTTTTCTTTGTGGATCAAGAAGACTTTGTATTCAGTTTTGGCCATTAATACAAGAGGAGTTGTAGCTATATTTCCTTGGGATTCATGTAGTATGAATGTTTGGCATAGTTTTTTCTCTATGATCATTTGTCTAAATGTTTTGTAAACTCATAAACCTTTTCATGTCAATTATATGATAAATTTCAATTTGATAGGAAAAATACATGTTTTTCATGCTCTGTTTTGGGAAATTTTTCATAATTTGTCCATTTTCTTCAGTTTAGGAAGAATACATCTCCTATGCTCTTCCTAGCTCCTCATTGGTCTTAAACCATCTCACCAAATCACCTTTAAGTGTTGAGATTTATACCTACCTTGCCCCATCGAATTGACCTAATCCTCATTCATTGAGCCCAACCCCGATCAAAACAAATCAAACCCTTTTGCATTTCTTAGCTAGCCTAAAACCTTTTTCATCTAGCCCTCTTGGCTGTCATTTTTGTGGAGAGAGCTCTCTCCAACCTGGTAGGGCTAGATACCAAGTCAAAATATTGGTCTGTGGTTACCTCTATTGGGATTCCTTCCTTAGCCATGGGAATCTAGTGGAGTGATAACATCTTGGCACCGTTGTCAAGGAACGAAAGATCAGATCTTCCTTGGGAAAAAAATGACAAAGTTAAGATCTAATTGTTGAGGTTGAACAATAGTTGGACACATATGAAGGCTGAACCATTCACCTGGCGACTCCATTGACTGAAAGATCCAGAACATCAACACTTCATGGCGACTCCACTACATGAATATCATTAGCTTCAACAATTTTCAAAATGGAAACTGTTGCAAGAAGGTATGCTCCCATGAGCCAAGATCACATTCCAGGTTTCCCAAATAAAATTCCTAAGGTAGATTGGCAAAGGAATTTGCCTATGTTTAAAGATGATGATAGTAATGATACTGCTTTACATCTGGTTAAATTTCACATACATACACACAAGTTGAAGGTTGAATTTCTTGAATATTGTCTTTGAAATATGTTCATGGCTTCTCTTGAAGGAAAAGCACGATCTTGGTATGAAGGTTTTCCACCTGCCAATATTTGTTCTCTTAGAGTTTTCCATTCAATATTTTATGAAGATTACAAGGAGTCCTACCCTTCTTTTTCTTTGGGTAATAATTGGTGTGATAAATTTTAGGTTTTCATTCAAAACCTAGAGGATTATTATGATGATAATGAGTTCATGGATGAAGAGATCTTGGACGCTTTGCATGACAATACTTTTCATCACCAAAAAGAGTAAGTTTTTTCTCTCATGGAAGAAAAAGGTGATGTATATTGTCTTGATGTTCATAAATATTTCCCACAGGAGACAATTCTTGTAGCAGTACAACAAGTTGTTTAGCCAAAGGTTAAAGAAGATATGTAACATCCTTGTGAATCTTTAGGAGAGAAATAAGACAATTATTGGGTTATCAAAAGAAAACAAAAAGTACTTTCTCCTCTGTTTGAAGATGAGATAGATAAACTCCTAAAAATTCATATTACAGTCTAAGCTAAAGCAGGTTTACCATATTCACATAGTCAAGAAAGTGTTGGTAAAACTTCTTCCATTTTTGAAAATGAAAATCTAAGTTTAAATGAGGACAATCTTGAAACTAGATTTATAGATCACCATGAAGAAATACAATCTCCTTTTTCAATGTTCATATTTGATGAAGTTTCTCCTGAACCTGATTTGCTAAGTATGATAAATATGAAGATAATTTCAATGAGGAGTTTGATGAAACTATGCAGGAAATTGTTGTGAGTAAACCAATTTATGATGATGATTCTCTGCAAGGAGATAAACTAACAGATATTGTTGTTTTTCATGAAGATGATAGGGCTGTCATGTTTGATTATCTTGAAGAATTTTTCTTGTTTAAGGATGAATTAGACTATGAATTTGAGGAGTATGAACCAGAGAGAGACAAAATGCCAGAGATTGAGTCAGAATTTCTCATGCTTGAGGAATTTATAGCCAACACTCAGATAGCATAAGGTCTTCCCTATGCCTTCCTATCGATCAACAACCAAGTGTTATTTCATATTAGAATGCAAAGAGTAATTTTATTTTTGCTACTGGATCTCAATACAAGGTAATGCTTCAGGATTTTGAAGATCCCTTCGGTAGTATTTTGAAATCATTGGAGAAGTTGAATGCTGTTTTGTTTGTTAGCATAAGCCTTGGTTTCAGTTTCTATTGTGATTTGCCTACATGTACATCATTTTTCCTGCTTGAGGAAAGTGAGAGCAGAACTTCAGTAAGTAGCCATCTCCTAGATTGGTTACATTGGAAGGATCATTTCACCTAATCAAAAATTTTGTAGCAGATTAGAGTAGGTTGGTGTCATTTCAGTTTGATTTTATTTTATTTTTAGCAAGTGTTGACATAATTCATCAAGGTTTGAAGCCCGAGGAGAAGGCACTTAGGCTTTGATGATCTGTTAGTGTGGGTTGAAGTTTGCAGTATGTTTTCAGTTTCATTTTACAGATTGGACTCCATTGCCCAATGGATAAGGCATTGATCTAAAAATTTAGAGATCTGCGGTTCTTGGCACCTCCAAGGAGCTACCATCCCCAGTTGGAGCCAATGTTAGCACTGGTATTTTCATCCCACCCATACCGCCTTATTTTAATCTAATTTCACCTCATCTTTGTCATTATCATTTACCTCGTTTTGTTTCTTAACCATTTTTCCCAAGGGTGCCCAAGTCATCATTGTTCACAAGCACCAAACCCTAATTTCCTGTCCCACTGAGCTAGGGTTTGCTACGGAAATGATACATTTGAGTATAGGAGGCATACTTTAGGTCATATAATTAAGTATGAGGTCATTTCAGCTCATAAAAATCATGTATCCATCATTTTTTGAGAAGTCATTCCAAGAGTCAAGTCATTTGCCACTCATAAGATTGGTTGGTTTTTTTTTAAACTGTGTTTCTGACCAAAAAAAGATGAATTTGAAAAAAGTGAGAGCGGTTTCATTGCATAATATGTCAAGGAAGAAAAACCTCCTTCATATTTTACACCAGTGTCATGGTTTTAGAGAAATGTCAAAAACACAGGTGCCATAGGAGAGTCGTTGCACTTTTGGAGAGACCTTGGGAAAATCAAGTTTTATCATAGACAGTTTGTCCAAATCACTTGTTTGATAATTTAAATGCTAACTATACAAATAGAGCTTTCCAATGAGCTATCATGAGCTCAATTTGGAGTTGAGGAAGGCCTCCAAAAGTTGCCTGCAATAGCTCTCTGCATTTCTGCACCCTCATTCAACACTTTTTGAACAGTCTTTAGAAAATAAACTTTTGACACGACAAATAAACTCCAATCATAAAAAAAGGTATATTTGGAAATTATATAGGATAATATTTCCAATGAGCTATCATGGGACCAATTTTTACGCCGGGAAGGCTTCCAAATGTGGTCTTCAAAAAGGTGCTTCACTGGCGCTGCACGTTCAGGATGGACGCTACATGTTCAGTTGGTCACTGTGCGTTCACCTAGAAAGTGCCAAAAACACCTATGTCAGCCTGTAACTTCACCATTTCATGCTACGTCTTTTCAAAAGGGTTATTCAAAGTTTCATTTACCAGTAACTGACCAAGTCACCCTCTCTTTGATGTATCACCTTTGCTTCAAGTTAATTTGAACCTACTTCTAAAGAAAGAAACCCTAATTTTTAATAAAATATAATACACTCCCTACAAAATAATCCCTAAAATTTCATACTCTCTCCCTCAAATCCCTAAAATAATTCTCCCATTTCCCTATCCCCTCATTTCCTTATCCCCATTCCCTAAAAATTCTCATCCCTAATAGCCCTAAGTACTAGGGTTTTCACTAACCTAGGCTCCCTTCACATTCTCATTTCCTTCATATCCCAAACACTTCCCTTCACCTCATTCACCTTCACCTCACATTTACCCTTCTTCTTCACCTTTTTACAACCCTTCATCATCATCACATCATGATTTTGATTCATCAAGCAGTGATGAGGACATTGAGGCAAAATGGACTAGTTTGGTTGAGGTTGAGCCATTGCCCAAAACTTACCAAAGAGGTTATAGGCATGTGTTTTCTTCACTTGGAGTGAAAGGGGCCATGCCTTCTTCATCAACACAACATGTAAATAAAGGTAAGCAACAGGTGATAGAGCCAGTCATTCATGATGAGGAGGAAAATCATGAAACAGAGCAAGAATTTCAGTTGATTGACCTAGGTGAGGAGGATGAAGGAAAAGTTACAAATGAATAAATTAAAGGTAAAGAGGTTGAGATTAATGAGCTCCAAAATAATCTTGAAAGGGCCAAGTATGTTATTCACTTCCTTAAGCAAGAAAATCAACAGCTGAAGACCAAGCAAGTCATCAATGAGGTGAAGTGTATCAAAGCACAAAGAGAGGTAGAAAAGGCTAAAGCATTGCTTTAGGAAACATTAGAAAGGTTTGGTGAACCTGATGATGAGGAAGATCAACCTCCAAGACAGAGACCAAGGACTAGAGGGCTAAAAAGAGCTCTAGCCCTAGAGAGACAAAGGGAAGTTGATCTAGAACCAGCTTACCTTAAATGAAAAGATTTCCCTAGAGATCAATGAAAACAAAGAAGAATGGCTTGAGAGGGTCAATGAACACTTGGAGCAGCTCTTTTCCAAGGCTCAAAATGACAATGACATTCACAGAAATATGGAAAAACATTATGCAATGAAGAACAAAATTTCAAGGGCCAAGTTCAAACGAGCCCATGTAAAAATTCAAGCTTTGACCAAGCAAAAGAAGAAAGAGAAGTTGGACATACTTGTAGAGGTGTCACTTCATGATTCAAACATTAAATGATGAATTACCCTCACAATTTTGATAAGTTTTGGAAAAAAAATTCATTCTATGAAAATTTTGTGTTTTTGAGTATTTTTGCAAACAGAAATTTTCCTAAACACGTAGCGACCTGGACACTACGCTCTTTTTTGGGACATCGAAATGATGAATGACCATTACTAGAAGGTTTATATTGATGATTACATCAACTCTAGAAATTTTCAGAGTTTTTGGAGGAGAAATGTTCCATCAAAAGAACAAAAAACCATCAAAATTTCATGTTTCTGCCTCTAAATCTGTCTGGTCCCTGTGTGTTTACCATTCTTGGGAGAATAGGTTTTTGACAAGGAAAATGAGCACCATTTTGAAAACTGGAGGTATTTTTGGAAAATAGTCTCAAAGGTCTTTCCAATGAGCTATCATGGAGCTGATTTGGACACCAAGACTATATTTAAAATCAGCCTTGAAAAGAGGTCAATTTTTCTGCCTGGACGTTGTGCATTTCACAAGAAAAATGTATTTTACACAGTCTTCAGAAATTTTTGAAGTTTCATTCCAGTTTGAATTTTACCTTAGGAAATGATAATTTTGCTTATGTAAATGGTCAAGATGAATGTAAATATCATGTTTTTACTTTAACCTAGGGTAAATGCATTAGGTAAGTCAACCATTTGAGGTGTAATGAATAAGTTCATTAGAGATAGGAATGAGTCACTTTTCTCATTCTACACTCTAGCTATCAATTCAAATTTTTATCTAATATCTCCCTCATCTCGTGAATTCAACCCCTATGGATGAGTGGAGGTGGTTTTGAGGTCTATTTAGCTTAGATCTTCACAGGAGTCAAGGGTTGGAATCAATTTCAATTTTTCATTGTGGGTCAAGAAGACTTTGTATTCAGTTTTGGCCATTAATACAAGAGGAGTTGCAACTATATTTATGGGATACCCGTGGTATTAAATGTCCTTCATTTTTTCCTCTTTAGTTACATATGTGTGAATATATTTTTCATTTCCTTTCCATTTCTATGATATGATCTTTTATATGTGTAAGATTCAAAATTCATGCTAGTCATGCTCTCTTTTGGATAAGTAGTCATAATTTGTTTCTGTCTTTTTTCTAAGAGAAATTCATCTTCTATGCTTTCCTCAGCCTTCTTACATTTTCTGAAACATCCCATAACCATTTTCCTCAAGTGATTGAAATTGTACCTACCTTTCCCCATTCGTCCCTACAACCCTTTTTGTCACTTGCCCTGACCTAGCCTTTCCTTGATCTATTTTCATTATCTACTGATTTACCCAACCAAACAAAAAAATAAAAAAAAACTCTTTTACTCATTATCTAGCCTAAAAAACCTAATTTCTCCAGCCCTCCTGGCTGTGACCCCTCTTGGAGAGAGCCCTCTCTGGCTTGATAGGGTTAACTATCAAGTCAAAAGCTTGGTTTGTAGTTACCTATATTGGGATTCCTTCCTCAGCTTTGGGAATGTGGTGGAGTGATAACATGATGCAAGCCTTACATATGGCTTCCTCCAACTTCTGCCTTTATGCCATCACAGCCTTGTGTTCTTGTACAACCATCTACTTTTCCTCAGCCATGCTCTGCCTTTATTTCTTAACATCCTGAATGATCATGATGGTGCACTGTTATTTGATCTTCAATTCCTCATCAATGCCCTGGTGGAACTCATGAAAAGTATTTAGTGGCAACGCGACAAGATTCAACTTTGTATTCTGCTAGTGGACCACCTACTTTAGTTCCTTCGCGGTGTCAAAACTCAATTTACCTACAAGGATAGGCACTGTGTGGGTATCGTAGGTTAGCGCCAATTCATGTGTTGCTATGCTTGCACCTAGTTGTTCCCCACCCAGCTGAATCACGCTCACTTGCAGTCCGCTCATGCTCGCTTGAATAAATCTCGTCTGCACCTGCAAGTCTTTCAAGCCATTATGAACATCTG
Organism: Pinus albicaulis; assembly: GCA_034641835.2. Taxonomy (NCBI): domain Eukaryota; kingdom Viridiplantae; phylum Streptophyta; class Pinopsida; order Pinales; family Pinaceae; genus Pinus; species Pinus albicaulis. The sequence goes on from JAXQQM020091461.1 coordinate 47,511, forward strand.
CTAGCACCTTCTTATATTATTCTTCAATTTTTCCCCATAAGTTCTTAGTGGCATGCTTCACGATGTCTCCATTTCATCGATCAGTAAGGACCATGTATTATGGGCTAGTGGACTTATCAGAATTTACCTTCTTCCTCATACTACCCTTCTACGGTTGTCGCCTCTTGGTATTAAAATTGGAGGGGGGGTTAACTAGTTCCACACTAATATCACCACCAATAGTATCCTCCCCTCATGTCTCTGGAATCTCTCCCTTGGTTTCTTTACCAGTCGCGAATGTGACTTTCTTGTCCTTATTTCCTTTAGGTGTGGTGGGCTTCACACCACTCATCCCACCCTACTCTATGCTTGGATTCAACCAATCTCTCAACCATTGAATGATGATGGCTTCCACATAATATTCTTTGACAAAGTATGATAGCTCATACTAGACCCCAGCAAGTTCCTTCTTTGACTTAATGTGAATGTGGTGTAAGTTCGCTTTGAACTCTGTGGTCTGTTGATACTAATTCACAATGCTAGGTGATAACCAGGGCTTCTGGTTAATCACCATCGAAAAACTCATCTCAAATACAAACCAGAAGATATTATTAGCCATGACCTTGATTGGATTTGTTTAATGCCACAAGGAGGTATATTTGGCCACCTCGCATAAGTCTGGGTCCGCAGTGGGGAACTGCAACTCCTCGGGCTCCCTCCAAGCCATCATTTCAATGAGGAGAAAGAGCCACGCGTAAGGGAACTTCTTGACCACTTCTTGAGCTGTCATGCAATCAACAAGGAATTCGCTACATAGATAGTCGTCCCAGTTATAGACAATGCCTTTGATGCACTTCGTAGCCAAGGGTATGACCGACGTTGAAGCCTCCTATCTGTGGCTCTTTCTCATAATATTCCTAGCTAATATTTACGTGGAAAAGCACACAAATCTATTAGAAATGGATTTAATTGAATAACCATGAGTTCCCTTCGTTACATTATAATATTTTTTCATCTGGTCGGCAAGTTGTTTGTGCTGATATTTCCCTAGAAAAGCTTCTGCGGGGTTCGATCCGAGACACAGAAGGGTCATAATCCTCCTTATTAACATCGCATCAATAAGGAGAAGTTCTTCCCTAGCCACAAGCATTCATCATGCACAAATGCTATCATTTGGCGCACACAAATGGTGTTAATTAGACTTTGCCCAAAGTGTGGCACATACAACTTGTTGAGTATCCCAGCCTTCTTGATACCGGTCACCCATTTCATCGGCTTCAATCTGTTCACTCCTCCTGCATAGCTTCGTTGGCACAAATATCGGTTGGGATCAAAATATGGGTATTTACTGCAATCATTGATGACCTAGTCCTCCATCCAAAGCTAGGGCACCTTGGAAAATAACTATCCTTCAACTGGCACTTCATCCAGAATCAAAGGAGTAAAGACCTTATATTTCACCACGTCCAGATCCTTTGTCAGCTTCTTAGCTTCTAGATTCCAAGGTGAAATATATAGAGGCAACATAGAGATAGGCTCGACCTCCTTGACATATATTTCCTCTGGTGCTACTTCTTATTCATCGAATTCGATCTCCATAGCCTCCTTTTGCTGATATTGGGCCCCATTACTCTGTTGTTCCTTAGGTTTTTTATTTCGAGACGATGATATTGTCATTGACTTCTGTGGCTTTCTGGACGGCATTGCACCCGCAATCATCCACTTTGTTGGTGACCTCAACCCTATAGCCATTATTGGTGGTGTAGCCGTCATTGCAGTGTCTAAAATTGGATGGATTATGTGGCTGAGACCTGCCTTGATCAATGCTTCTTTGAATGCTTCAAAAATTTAATTTGACATGTAATAGCTTGCTCAGTTCTCTTGTATAAATTAACTCTCACTTCTAAGTCTTAGCAGGCAAAGTGTTTGAATGGTTAGTGGGATCCCTGATTTATAGCCAAATTCAAATTATCCTTTAGATCGTCCTCATAAATGCTGGTTTGGTGGCAGATACGCCCAGATATGCCCATTAATTGCATCCCTCCTGCTCTTTTTAATGGCCAAGTCAATGTCCAATCAACTTTTACTATTCCAACTGTCACTTTTTGGATGAACTCTGCTAGACTCACCCTTTCGGCATAGTCCTGCCTCCCTTGGCACAATACCCTCCAACTGCACCTTCTATCATGTTGTTGCATAGTACTTCTACTTCAAGGAAGCCACCCTTCAGTAGACTCATTTGTAGTCCTATGGGTCCCTTCAAATAGGAATTCGCAGGTCTCCTCCTGCAACACAAACTTGTTGACGAGATCTTTCCAAGTGGACTGGCTGTAACTTCCTTGGGCATGTTCCAACTATGCAACTCAATCAGGTTGTACCAACGTCCTTCGCTCCTTGGTAATACAGAACAAACCTGCTTTGACTTCTTGAAGAGCCTCATTAATGCACTCCCAGTCATCAAAGAAACCTATAAGTTAACAAAAATCCTTCTATCATCTCGTTCCAATCCATAGTGCCATGGCATATCTCTATCTCAAGATACCATTGATGAGGTATTTTTTCTAAGGAATGAAAAAACATGTGCACCATTTTCATTGAGGTTTTGGACCTGTTGAGTCCCCAAAAATCAGTGCAACAACATCGAGGAAAACCACCCGGTCAGGGACTTGAAAACCATCCCTTTTCCATTTGGAATGGTGGATCTGACTGGATTTGTGGGACCAGTTTCCCAATTTATTATAGTTGAAGTGAATGAATGGTTTTATCTCTAAAAGGAATTTGATTTATGGAATTATAAGAAAGCTTGCAACAAACAATAAATCTATCCATTTATATCTATATATCCAAATCTATCTCTATCTATCCCGAGATGAAACTTTTTCTTTGTGCGATTTGTTGTATCTCAAGAAACAATCCCTTGGCTGTGGTAAGGAATTAGTGCTTAAGAAATTTTATAAATGTATGTCACAATTACCATATCAACTGGCCTTTGTTTAACACCCTTGGAATTCAGTTACTTAATACCTTCAATAATCTGATATAATGAAAGCCTTCACAATGCCACAAACTGTTGATATTTGAATGGAATGAAAAGAAGAACTGTAAGAGAAACTCAAAATGATATGCTGAAAACACAGAATCTACCATTTTTAAGTTTCAGAGGAAATTCGTGAAGGAAGAGAGAACTTAAAATAATATGGTCTAAACATAGAATCTATCACTTTAAAGTTCTATCAAGAGTTTATGAAGAGAGAAGAGATGAGGTGAAGGACTGAAAATTAAGGTTATTTAACTCTTGCTCACAAATGTAATTAAGAGACTGGCTACTATGTTACTTCACTTCATTCAAAGAGGAATAGCCACAGAGCAAAACAGGAAAGATGTATCAAAATCAATAGGTGTAGGAAACTTTATCTTCTTTCACTAATTTCTAAGGGAATTCAGTCATAAAATTACAGTCATCCAGAGGTCCAAAACTCAGAACCTATTTTATTTATTTCTATCTACTTAAATACATCACAATGGTTCGTAATTGTTGAACTTCTTGAAACTAGTCGACTACGTAAATTGTTAGGATTACTTATGCAATAATACTTGAGAAAGAAAATTAAAACTGGAAATTTTGTTTGTTTTGATGAATATGTTGTTGCTGATGCGTCCTCCCGAAGTGTCGAGGTGGCCTTTCTATTCATGATGTAATAGATGCACAACTCTGAAACGACGCGTTAGTGCCTGATTTGACCCAGCTTTCGTGCTCTAACCAGTGCTGCTATATGCTTTTCTGCCCACCTTTTCCTATTCCCTTGTGCTTCAAACATTGTTAATCATATCACCTGCTACCCGACTTTGCCTATTCTCCTTTAATCTGTGTCGGGTCACTTACCCGAGTTTCTCTGTCGCATTCTGCCTATTTCTCATTTCAGAGGCGTTTCACTGGTTTTACATTATAATCCTCTTTTCTTCCTCCGACACGGTTTAACATGAGAAATTCCTTACCTCTAGATTTGAAAACCTTTGGAGTTCGCTATTGAAACCGCATCGCATCTGTCCGCACATCACCCTTCACTTCCTTTCACTTTTCCTTAACAATGATCTTTTAAAACTTGTGATGTGCGGTATGCGATTGAGTCCCACGTGGCATTGCACATTAGAATTCATGACTTTATCACTTACCTCCTGCAGTTATCCTCTAAAAATTATGATTTTTGATTATGCGATCGGGCCCCACCGCATCGCACATCGCACTTCGACGAGTATAACATTAAACCTTGGACCTTAACTGTTAAAACTAGCGATGTGCACTATGTGGTCGGGTCCCACTGGGCATCACACATCTCACTTCGTATACTTTATCATTTACCTCCCGTGCCTGTCTTTTGAAACTTGCATCTTGCAGTTAGCAATTTAATCTCCATCGTCCCTCTCTCTACTTCAGTTGTGCACTTCGATCTCGACCATCCATTTTTCCTTTTGCGCTTCCTCCAAGACTCTTAAGTTTTTAAGGGAAATGCACCCTTCTTCGCCTTTGGGAAATTAGTTCATTTGCTCCACGACGTAACCCTCCTAAGATTACAAATGAGCTCGACTCGACCCTATTTGGTGTACAATATTCTGAACATGCCCATTGGTCTGGTTCTCGAACTGTCCTGCACGTGAATGAGCCCAACTCGACCCACCTTCACATCTCATCACATAATGTTAATGTACTAACATATAGATCAAAATTATTCTATGACACATAAAATTTTACAATTTCTAACATATATGCTTTTTTTGGTGTTTTGAAACATATTTCAAAGGTAAATGCAAATGAGTCACAACATATGGCTCCACCTGGGGATAGTGCTTTCTTCCACGAAAGCGCTAAGAACCGCAGACTAGTGCCTTATCTATTTGGCATGGAGTCAAATATTTCTTGGTGACATATGAACAATGAGTAATCCAGTATTTACAATAGTGGAGTGTTGACTTTTAATGTTGGAAATAATGCTTCAGATACTGCCCTTTCACAGGCAGCTGTACTGGCTCTCCATCTAGATCTTCCAAAATTATTGTGTTATTTGACCTTGCCTCAGAGATTCTGTATGGCCATACCAGAGAGGATCAAATTTACCATGCTTCCCCTTGTCTTCTCGTCTAGTGTCCCATCTTAGTACCAGATCTCTTGCTTGAAAAATAACGTCTTTTTCTTTCCTGTCGAATATAGACTTCATCTTTTCCTAATAAGTAATCAAGTTATCCCTGACTTTGTTTCTGTTTTCACTTGATTCAATTATTTTGTTCAATATTCTTACTAGAGCATTAGGTTCTTCCTGAGCTTCTTGAAGGAAAGAAATCATTGGTTTAGCCAGATGAGTAGGAAACAATGTTTGAGTTCCATAAACCAGTTCATAGGGGGACTTTCCAGTAGATCTCTTGGTAGTGACTCGAATTTCCCAGAGGGAAAACTTCAACTTCATGTCCCACTCCTTCTGATTTTCAGCGATTGTCTTCTTTAAGATGATGACCAATGTCTTGTTTGAGGACTATGCCAATCCGTTCCCTTGAGGATGATATGTTGTGGAATGTGATAAGATTACATTATATGTTTGACAGAAATTAATGAAACGAGCAGAGTTGAATACCTGAGCATTTTCAGCCACGATTTTGACTGGACACTCGAATCTAATGAAGATGTTTTCCTCTAGAAACTTCATCACTACTTGGTCATTTTCCTTCTTCGTGGGTATTACTTCAACCCATTTTGTAAAATAATCAGTGGCAATCAGAATCCACTTGAACTGTTCACTTGATGGTGGATTGATCTCTCCAATAAAATCCAATCCCCATTACCTAAAAGGTTCTTCAATAAATACAGGGATGAGAGGTAATGGAGCCAATTTTTTATTTTTAGCAAACAACTGGCACTTCTGAAAACTTCTGACTAGTCTATAAACATTTGCAAACAGGGTTGGCCAATTGAAACCTGACTTGAGAATATTATGGACAGTGACCTTCCAGCTATAATGTCCTCCACACAGACTTTCATGATATTGTTTGGTGACTTCAATAGATTCTCCTTCGGTTAAACATAACAACAAAATACCAGCAGGATATTTCCATCATAACTTTGCTTCTATGATAACATATGGCTGAGACTTGAGCTTGAGAGCTCTGTATTTTTTTCTATTTAATGAAGTTGGACAGGAAAAGAAACACAGGTAGTGCACAATATCAATATACCAATCAGAGCACAAAAATTTGTATTGAATACCTGTTTTGGATTTCCTTTGACCTTATTCATTAACAACTCCATCCACTGGTGCCAACATATTAATTCCCAAGGCTTGAAAATTTGTCTCTGTCAACAACTTCGCTAAACCCTGTCCCTTGACCAACTTGGTGGGTTTGATGTCCAAATCATACTCTTGGATTTTTTCTATCCACTCCCCCTTTTTCCTTCAACATCACTTTGGACCAACACGTATTTCACACCAAAATTAGGAACATAAGCAGTTATTTGGGACTGCAACACATAAGTCTTGAAGGTTTTCAGTGCTTTAACCAAAGGATATACTTGTTTTTCTAGAATATTGTATTTGAGCTCAGGATCTCTGAGAAATTTACTGAAAAATGCAACTGGCTGCTCATTGTCTTCATTTTTATGCAACAATACAGCAACAATAGTAGTGGGGGATGCAAATGAAAACACCTGAAAGGATTTTGATAGTATGGACTAATCAGAACTGGAACCTCCTGCAATGCTTACTTTATTCTAACAAATTCATTTCATGGTTCCTTATCCCACTTCACTTCTGCATTTTTCTTCAACATATCTGTTATACTTCTCATGATCTAAGCATAATTGGGCACAAACCTCCTCAGAAAGTTAATTTTTCCCAGGAATATCTAGATATCCTTCTTTCTTTTGGGTAAAGGAATAGTCTGAATGGCTTCCACCTGTTAGGGTCCCGTGATTTAGCAGATTGGTAGACCAAATGCACAGGGTAACATTAAACCAGTCTTTGGAGTCCTAGGAACTAGCCTTCCTGGACTCAGAGAGGGCTCTCTCTATTTGTTTGCAAAGGATATGTGCTTGTTTTCTTTAAAGGGTTGATTTTAGGCTAGTTATTAAGTGTGGGGTTTTGTTGTTTATTTTGGTTGGGTATGATGATCAAGAAGCATAGGTAGAATGAGGAAATCTCTAAGTCATTGGGCAATGGATTCTATGAAATTCATGATAATTTCATCAATGGATCTGGGAGCATCATAGGGAAAATCTAACTTGGTCAGTGGATCTTCAAGGTTTTTAGGGGTAATGAGGTGGACATCAATTATAAGAATGGAAAGTAGGCCAAAGGGAAATTAAGAATCGTTTATCATATGTACTTTTAAACAAAGGGACTTAAATATCATAAGCATAAAGAGGCAATCAATAGACAGGGAAAACCATAAATTCTTTGATTCAACTAAAGTGGATAATTATTCAAGACAAACTTTTCCAATGAAATATAGAAGGCGAGAAACTCATTTAACTTCTAGTGATTTCATCTTCAAGGACAGAAAACACTTACGACACACATATAACTAGAATCAGAGAAGAGAGAACTCCTAAACATCCTTGATCATAGCTATGAAGATCTCTAAAAAATTTAATTAAGCAAGTACAAAGGGTATGATCGAAACAAAACCTCTTTGGCAGACTTTAAAGAATGGTACTTTAGGGAGAGACCTCAAAAATAGAGTTTTAGTGACATAAAATAAGCAGGGCTAGCCATAAATCGTGCTTGATACCAACTTTATTCAAATATTTATGAAATAAACAACCTTCGGGGGTCTAGAGAGCAATTAAGAATTCTCTAAAATGTCCTAGCAGAAGAAAACATTAAGGTAGTGAAGAACAAACATAACTAAGGTGCTTTCAAAAGACATTTCTTAGTCTAAATCTTTTGCTCTACTACAAAATAGAAAGATGGAAACATAATGAAACAGAAAATAACAATAAAATATTAGAATCACTTCACCAACAACCAAGCTCAGGGATCTTATGATCTAGCCTCCTCCATCAAAAAACAAATGAGGGCATCCACAAGTTCGAAGACATCAATTTATTTTCAACTTCCAAGAAACTATTTATTACTTCAAAGAACCATCAAATGCCAACAATATAATGAGTTCACATGCAGTATTTATTTTAAAAATGAGGAGGTGAAGCTAAGCTAGGGTTTGAGTGTCATTTATTGCAGAGTTAATGAATTCCTAACCTTGAAGACCATGCAAGGCTCAAGGTAGGAATATCTGTAGATATTTCTATGAATAATAACTTCTATCTTAACTCCTAAGGGAAAATAGGTGAAATATTTGACTTGAAGGCCTATTCATAACTTTTACAATAACTATTTGGTAGATATAAATATCTCTGGCTAAGCTCAATAACTGCCTAATGCTTTATTGAAGGAAACAAAGCACTAGATGGCAAAAAATATCTTTTGAGAAGAGTAACTGCCATAGGCTGGGTCATTTGAATTTTCTTTAAGTTAATCTACCCTTGGTTTAATCTTTAATCTCTGTTTTGAGGCCTTAAACTCTGTCTTTAAACTCTGACTGTCTGTTTTTATCATATTTTCTTTAATTTGTTTGTGATCTCTATTCTATTCTTTTAATCTTTTTTATTTATTATGTTGATCCTTTTGCCTTCATCCTTTCATCTTTCCACTGTTTGCTTTTCTTTCTTTGACTGGCTAACCTTTCTGTTTAGGCTTTTGATTAGGATTAGTCCTTTAATCCTTCTGACTCCCTCTCTTTGTTGTTTCTTTGACTGTTTCTGTTCTCTATGTGCAAGGGAAGCTTTTCTTCGTGGCAGGAGGGTTTCACCCATCGATGATCATGTTTCATCAATGGAAATCCCTGGTATAGATCCTCTGGCCATCATTGATCCTTTATGAGCTCTTAGATCATCATCCAAGCTTTCTCAGTAACCAATTTTGGCCCTGCGGAGTATTTTTATTTATGTCCGCCATTAAAACCTGCACAAACAAATAGTTAGTTAAAAGCCTGCGGGGAGGGTTTTGCTATTTTTTTCGGGGTTTTGTACTATCGTAGGGAATTCATGCTGGAGGATATGGTGCAGGGAGCATGGTTCCAGAGGTGGAACCAAGAGGAATTTGAATGAGAGCGGGAAGCTTTTGAAAAAGGGCGCGGAGGGCAGGCAGTTTTGAAAACCGGAAATGGTTTTATCGCACGGAGGTGGTAAATGGTTTTGGGTGGGAGGTGCGTGATATGTCTCAGGATGAGACATGTGGCAGGGAAAAACCAATGATTTCATGTGGGTTGTGAAAAAATAATCCAATCAAAAATTTATTTGCGATATGCGATACTGGCCATCGGATCTCGGGATGGGAGATCGACAACTATCACACATCTGGGAGGCAGTGAACACTCGGTCGAGTTGGCGGAAGTGGAGGACATGTGGAATTGTGTGGTTGGATGGTGGGTTTAAATGGAGGATGGGGTCCAGGGCCTTAAATATTTAATGAAATACATTAAGTTGTAAGGTTAAGGGAGGGTGTCGGGCGTAATGAGAGGCAGGCCCATATTTTTAATTTTTCAAAGGTTATGGAGTGGCCTTTTATAAGGTCTGGGGGTTTATGAAAATTAAAGCCGAAGACTTTAGTTTATACGGGGAAGGGGCTTAGGGACAATGGAGGTAGTGGTCATAAGAATGTGAGGGGGTTGGGGCTAAGAAGAAAAAAGGGGTTAAGGCATGTTCTTTATAAAAAGAGTGGGTTTTAAATATAAAACAGAGGTTTTATAATACATTTTTAAGGACCCAATAGGCTAAAAATTAGTTTTAAACAATGTAAAAGGAATCTTTTACATTGTTTTAATGTTTTTATAGGAAAAATGATGAATGGGGGGTATTTTATGAGGGTTTTTAGGAAAGGAAGAAATGGGTTTTTTAGAGGAAAAAGGCCATGAATGAGAGTGAGGGTGAGGTAGTGAAATGAGGCTAACAGGCCCAACAATGAAGTTTTTTTTTTAGTAGTGAGGTAAAACTTCAGAAGGCAGAGAGGGGAAATATAGTGAAAATAGTTTTACTTAGGATAATGAAGGCAATGAGATTTCTAAAACTCACAATATTTCTCAATTCTTGTTTTTGGAAATATAGGACCCTTACTTAGTCATCTTTTGATATCAGCAAAAATTACTGATGACTAACAGTGGCTCCACTTGGGGAGGGCAACTCCCTTTTGGAGGTGTCAGAACTTTCAGTTTATCAAATCTCTGAGTTTTTGCAGACCAGTGCCTCTTCCATTGGGCATATTTTTCCTTCATTTCACTTGATGATATTTCATTTGAAGTGATGATCTTAATAATCTGCAACATATGATTCTCTCAACAACATTTATACCTACCCAAACTACTTGTCCTAACATTTTTTCTTCCTTTAGTGCACTTGAACTGGCAAACTCTTGACATTTTTATTTTGAAAACAGAAATAAACTATCTACTTCTATCCTTATTGCTTCCAAGAGTTCATATTATGCTAGTGAACTCTTTTATTCTCTACCTAAAAATATTTGATTTCCAAGATTAAGTTGTTTGGCAGTCTTGATTCTCTAAATTATTGACATAAAATTTAAAGCATGGTTCAAATTAGGATTACGGAGTCTGACTTACCATGGTTGTGGCATTGGAACAAGCTGCACACAAACATTATTTTGCATAAAAGGTAACTTAGAAGGATAGGGTTGTGATCTATCATTTGTAATGCATCCTCATCTTTCTCTTTGGTTCTGTTTTGAGCATGTGGAACCAGTATCTTTCATTCCCTAATCTATCTTTATTTACAATTCAATCTTGAATAATTTTGACAATCATTGTTTTCACTAACTTATCAACATAAATTTAAAGCAGGCTCAGCCATGATTAGGCTAGATGACTGAACAAGATATTCTTTTTGAATCAGTAGTGGAATTTAGTCTTGCACACTTTCAGTGTACTGTTTTTTGGGTATGGGGCTATACCTCTTTTTCCTTTCTTTCATTGTTTTTGTGTTTTTTGTGATTTTCTCATGCAATGTTTATGTATAATGAATGAAAAATTTGAAGCTAGAGCTCTTGACAAAAATAGTGTTTGAGCATCCTGCAATTAACAGGACCTCCAAATAACTCTTCTCCATTCATCCCTTGTAAAAATAAAGCATTATGACCCCTAATTGAATGAACGATATAAGGCCCTTTTCACAAATTCTCAAATTTACCATGTTTACCTTTATCTTCCCTCCTAGAATCCCATTTCAAAACTGTATCTCCAACTTGGAAATTATTAGCTTTAGTTCTTTGTCAAAGATATTTTTGATGTTGTCTTGTATTGCTTGTGTTATTTTGTAAGCCTCCTCTCTTGAGTGCTGTAAATGAATGGTTTGATTCAGCCTTCTCTGCATGTCATTCTCTTCTGATTGCACTTCTTGAAGGAGTTTCATGACTGGAACTCCCAAGGATGTTGGGAAAACAACATCCATGCCATATACCAATTGATAGGGAGACATACTGATTGATTTCTTGATGGCTAGTCTATCAGCCCATAATGCATGAACCAGCTTACTATACCATGATTTCTAATTTTGTTCCAGCAATATTTTGATAATTTTGATCAGGCTTTTATTGGAGGATTCAGCTTGCCCATTACCTTGGGGGTAGTATGCTGTGGAATGCCCCAATGTGATATGATATTTATAACAGAAATCAACCATTCTTTTGGATTTAAAGGCAACAACATTGTCTGTAATGATCTTTCTAGGGAAACCAAATCGGGATAATATGTTGGTCTCAAGGAAATTGATAATGACTAAGTCAGTATCATTTCTAGAAGGGATAGCCTCTATCCACTTTGTATCCACTTATTTTGGGCAGATGAGGTTGGGTGAATTTCTCCAATAAAATCCAAACCCCATTGTTGAAAGGGAGCCTCAATACTAATGGGATGCAAAGGTAAAGGTAGGAGTTTCTTCTTGCCCTAAAAAAAATGGCACTTATGGCAAGTCAGGACTAGTTTTTGAGTATTAGGAAAAAGGGTGGGCCAATAATAGCTAGCTCTAAGAATCTTGTTTGTTGTGGTATTCCAGTAAAGGTGGCCTCCACACTCTCCCTGATGCAACTCATGCATGATTTTTCCTGCATCATTCTCAAGGAAACATTTAAGCAATATGCCAACAACATTTTTCCAATATAGAACCCCATCCAAAATGCAGTAATTTAAAGATTTATGTTTCAAGAATGTAGCTTTATTCTTTGATAAAGAAGGAGGAGTATTGAAATAAAGAAGCACATAAATGATATCGGCATACCAAGATGAATTCAAAAATATTTCTTCAATGTATGGAGCTACAAATTCTTCTGTTTCTTGTAAACACCAATCATATTTATGCCTAATGCTTGGAAATTTGATTCTGCCATGAGTTTTGCTAATCCCTGTCCTTTAATTAGCTTGGTAGGCCTGATTTCTAAATCATGCTCTAAGATAATAGCAATCCATTTTCCCATTTTACCATCAGGGTCTTGATTTAGAATGTCCTTGAAAACTGTATGTGGGACAAAATAAATGATATGATAGTGTAAAATGTAGACTCAGAAATCTTTCAATGCTTTTATCAAGGCTAAGGCCTATTTCTCCATGATGTTATACTTGAGTGGAACATCTCTTAATGCTTTACTGAAAAAGGATATTGGTTGTTCTTGCCCTATATTATTCTTTTGCAACAACACTACAACAATGGTGTGCTCAGATGCAAATGAAAAAAATGTAAAAATCCTTGGTGAAATCAGGATTGATAAGAACTGGTGTTTGAGTGAGAGCTTGTTTCACTAGTTCAAATGATTGTTTAGCTTGTAAAGTCTACTTAACTCCTGTCTCCTTTTTGAGCATGTTTGTGATATTTCTCAAAAGTTCAGCAAGGTTGGGGATGAACCTTTTCAAAAGGTTCATCTTCCCAATGAAAGATTGCAATTCCTTGAGGTTTCTAGGATGGTTGATTTTCAATATACCTTTGATCCTCTTAGGGTCTACTTTGATTCCTTCTTTAGAGATTATGTGGCCTAGGAGTTTCCCTTCCTGGAGACCAAAGAATGTTTTCTTGGGATTCAAAGATAAGCCATATTTTCTACATTTATAAAAAAAAAAATTCAAATGGAGTAAACAGTGATGTCATCAAGGTAAATGATTATGAAATAGCCTATGTCTTCTAAAAAAGCTATGTCCATGGCCCTTTGGAATGTAGCTCCTACATTCATCAAACCGTGGCATTTTAACATACATGAATGTACCACAAGGTGTGGTAAAGGCAGTTTTGTGTTGATCACTTGGGAGTACTAGCACTTCGTTGTAGCTTGAAAAACCATCCAGCAATGATATTCTTTTAGATCCCACCACCTTTTGGAGTATGTGATCCATTTTAGGCAAGGGATAATTATCTTTTAGGGAGGATTTGTTTAGATTTCTAAAGTCAATGCAAATCCTAATCTCCCTGGTCTTCTTCCTAATCGATACAAGGTTGGAAACCCATTGTGAGTACCTAAGGGGGACTATGATCCCATCATCATACATCTTCTTGATCTCTTTCTCAACTAAAGGTAATAAAACAGGGTTTATCCTTCTTAGTTTTTGTTTGAAAGGTTTCTTATTTTCCTTAAGAGGAATTTTGTGTTGAATAATGCTGGTATCGTATGATTTCATATCTTTGAACCCCCATGCAAACACATCACTAAACTCTTTGAAAAGCTCAATATATTCCTGTTTCATGTGAGGAGGAAGAGTTTTAGATAGTTTAATCATTTTTTGTTCATTCATGCTACCTATGTTATATTCTTCCACATCAGTTTCTGTGGGTTCCATCTTTGGTTTTTTAGCTACATCATTGAAATAAAAAATCTCTTCTAATGGTGTAAGGCCCCTTGGTATTGTATCATCTTCACATTTTAGAACCTCAAGGTCCTTTGGATCTAGTTTGTTAAGTAATTCTGCCTTATAAAGATGTTCAAATTGGTTTATATCAGTAGTAGAGGACAACTCAGTTTTATGGACTTGTTTTTCAGCAAAATAGTCTTCTTCATGGCTTGAGCTAGGTGTTGGTACAACAAAATCATTTTTAGATTGTAGAAAATCATCAATGTGTTTATCTCCCTCAAACACTTGCCAATAGTTTTCATTGTCAGGTACTGCAGGCCGATTTTTTACTTTGACATTGAATTGTTCATTTACCTGGGGTATTTGGCAATTGCTGGCAGCAAAGGTAAGCTCATTTGCAAGGTTATTCTGAGCTCTAGGGATGAAAGTGAGTTCATATTTTTCAAAGGTTTTTAGGAGATCTAGGGTAGCATTCCTATATTCTCTTAATCTTGGGTTTTTGGCTGAATTCTCCCCTTTTATTTACCTAATGATCAGCTCTGAATCTCCTTGGACTGATATTTTCTTGGCTCCTAAATATTTAAGCAAATGTAGGCCAAGGAGGAGAGCTTGATATTCTACAATGTTATTTGTGCATTAAAAATAATTTTTTTAGGAATGTCTTTGTTTGTATTATGTATCCTTACACCTGCTCCAGAACCAACTTTGCCACAAGAGCCATAAAAGCTCATGTTCCAAATTTTTTCTATCAGAAATTCATCCTCATTTTGTTGTTCAAGACTGCTAAATTTTGAGCTGCTAGGTTCTTCATTTGAGGAAAAATTTGGTTGTTCTGATGGATTTAACTCTTTCTCATTTTCATTTTATTTTTTGGTGATTTCATCTTCATTTTACAAGATAAAGGAATGAAGATCTGAATGGATGGAATAAACATGAGTGTCGTTTTACCTATCCATGTTGCTTACCATATATTTTATATGAGATTCCCTGTATAATCTTCTTGTCTGGTTAAAGACTGGGATGGTAGCATAAGACATGTCCTTTTGAAGGCTTCCTTGAAGTTTGGCTCCCCATAATCTGGATAGGAGCATGCCATACTTTGGGGAATGTTAGCAACTACTATGTCCATAACTAGACCCCTAGCAGGAATTTGTGCCAGATTGACACATAAGTCCTTGATCAGACCTAAACACTTGACTATGCTTGAATCAAAAGAATACAGGTCTTTGTAAGGTTTAGTAATTTCTAGGCCTAATCTCTCCATCACCACTTTTGGCATAAGGTTGTGAGAGGCACCAGAGTCTAGCATGGCATTTTGTAAGATCTTATCATGTATATTTAAGCTGAAATAGAATGGAGGGATAGCTCCTTCTTGGTATTTTCCTTCTACTTCAGGACCACACAACAATTCTAGTTTATCATCTGTCAAGTTTAAAGTATCAGTATCATTTCCTATATTCAAATATTTCAAAACTTGATTTTTATATACATCCTGGGTTACTATTTTAGCTAAGGGTATGCTAATTTTGATCTTGGAAATTTCTCCCTCAAGGCTGAAAGGTGCTAGTGTTTTTGAAATATTTACATCTGTTTTGTCACACATAGTCTTTTTAGCAATTCTAATTTGCTGAGTTTTATTAGGACTGTTATTTTGGACAGATTTCTCAGGGCCACTAGCTGAAGTACTAGGGCAGCTTTGGTTAACACTTTGCTAGTTGGTTTTATCTTTTCTCATATCAGCTTTCATGGTCATAGTGTTGGCACTGTTTGCTATCTTTTTAGGAAAATTTTCTGAAGTTTTTCTAACAACAGTGTTTGTGTTTTTATCATTGGAAGTCTCTTGGTTCCTTTTTCTTCTAAGATCATATTGTCTATGAACCTCCATTATAGCATTTTCAAATCTCAATTGGTAATCTTCAGAATCCTCATGGTTGTTTTCAGTTTGGTCTAAGGAAGAGAATCCTTGTTCTTCTTCAGTGAGAAAAACATCACTCTCACTGTCAGATCCTATCAAATTTACATGTTTTTCTTCCAACCTTTTGGTCTCTCTTTATTCCTCATCTACATAATTGTCTTTGAAAGGAGGCCTAATTTTTTGGTCATTATCTCTTTGTCTATTCTAAATAAGATCTCTTCTGAAATTTGGATTTTTGTTTCTGTTTTGAGGATTTTTCTGGTTCTCCCTAGGAGGTGCTCTTTCAGTTAAGTTTATCCTTTCTAGGATCCTTTCCATTACCCTCACTAAGTTATCAATTTTTGCATCAGATGATGAGGTTGATGCCATTGTTTCATCTTTGTATGTAACTCTTTTTTCTGATTTTAACCTAGCTCTTTTCTCAATCAGATTTTCTTCTACACTTATAGCTCCCCTCTACATATATTCTAAATTTAAGGGGTCTCTTTCTCTAAGATGATAGGCCATGTCTGGGTCAAGGCCCTCTGGAAATTTTGCTAAATCTAAGCCTAGTGAGGGTTTCATGTTTGGGGGAAGTGCATTGTAAACACTATTGAATATAGTGCAATAATATTGGACACTTTCCCCGACATTTATTTTAAGGTTTCTATATTCTGAAAGGATTTGGAGAGGGTTCTTTTTAATTTCCCATTTGTTAATGAATTTTTAGTAAAGAGAAGGGAGCTCTTGTATGCTATTAGGAGTTAAGTTTTTAAACCATTTTTTGACTTCTCCTCCTAAAATTTGGGCAAAAATTCTCATCTTAATGGTCTCTTCTTCTATTTCCATGTAGTCAAAGGCATCATCCATTTTATCTACATGTTGTTGGGCAGTAGTAGATTCAACTCTAGTGAAATGGGGAATCCTGGATTGATAATCATTTGGTAAAGGAAGTAGGGGTTGTGGTAACACTAATGGATCATACCATGTTGCCATGATGGGAGTCAATGGAAGGTTTCCAAGAGGTGGGTTTGTGAGAGGGAATGAGGGATGAGATGGAGTGTTTTGAATAGTGGAAGTATGGATGGGTGTCGTGGAAGTGATTGAAACAAAAAACTGATTTTGAGCATATTTGTTATGGAAGGAGCTAAAGTGATGGAGAAGTTGAAAATCAAGATGAGTGGAAGGAGAGGCTTCTCTACTAGAACTCTGCTGCAAATCTATGGGCTCAAGGTCAGCCTGGTCAATATCACTATGTGACTTGGTTCTAAATAGGTTCTTTGAATGGTAAAAGTCAAACTGAGGATATTTCAATAATGTAAGGTGTTCAGGGAAAGATCTTGTTCTTTGGATAGTCCTACTAGTAGTTAAATTTCTAGCTCTAGAAGTTTGCCACAATATATTTTCTGTATCATCAACTATAGTAGGAGGATTAGGGTCTGGATGATATCTGGTATTGATCCTTTGTGAAGCCAGATTTCAAACTCAAAATTTTGGAGAGGCTGGAAGTTTTAGGACTGTTTTCAGAAGGTTGACCTCTCACAATGTTTAGTAAATTTCTAAAATATGGAACTAGGCTTCTAAACTTCTTAGGGCTAATTTTAATCAATCGTAAGGGAGTCTAAAAGAGAAATAGTGAATTAATAGGCCTATTGGGGCTAGTGGAGTTTCCGGGTGAATATTTTTTGGTTGTTTTGAAGATAAATGTGTATGGTCCACCATTAAAAATTGATAAGGAACCAATCTAGAATTTTTTTTTTGGGTTTTTTTAGTTTCTTTATGTAGCCCTAAGGTTTGTAAGAGTGTTTTATACCTGAATCATCATTTAGCTAATATGGTGAAACACTTAGAGTCTACTCTTGGCTATCAGTTGATTTTCTTAAGCTTAACTGAGGTTCTAATGAGTTTACAAGAGTTTATGAAGTCCTAAGGTATACTTAGATTGTCACTGACTTAGAAGGTCTCATCATGATCACCATTGTGTTAGTAATGGTTGTGAGGTGGCTATGAATGGATGGGTACTAATGGATACAAAGTGATTTATCTTAGGACTTACTCAAAAGGTCCCACCGTGATCACCATTATGTTAGTAATGGGGATGAGGTGGTAGATTTCACTAGATGTTCTACTTGTAAAGGGCTTCTGAATTTATAAGGAGTACTTAGGTTGCTACTAACTCAAAAGGTCCCACCATGATCGCCATTATGTTAGGGTCCTGTGATTTAGCAAATTGGTAGACAAAATGCACAGGGTAACATCAAACCAGTCTTTGGAGTCCTAGGACCTAGCCTTCCTGGACTCAGAGAGGGATCTCTCTATTTGTTTGCAAAGGATATGAGATTGTTTGCTTTAAAGGGTTGATTTTAGGCTAGTTATTAGTGTGGGGTTTTGTTGTTTGTTTTGGTTGGGTATGATGATCAAGCAACATAGGTGGAATGAGGAAATCTCTAAGTCATTAGGCAATGGAGTCTATGAAAGTCATGATAAGTTCATCAATGAATCAGGGACCATCATAGGGAAAATATAACTTGGTCAGTGGATCTTCAAGGTTTTTTAGGGGTAATGAGGTGGACATCAATTGTGAGAATGAAAAGTAGGACAGAGGGCAATTAAGAATCCTTTATCATATGTACTTTTAAACAAAGGGACTTAAATATCATAAGCATAAAGAGGCAATCAATAGATAGGGAAAACCATAAATTCTTTGATTCAACTAATGCAGATAATTATTCAAGACAAACTTTTCCAATGAAATATAGAAGGCGAGAAACTCATTTAACTTCTAGTGATTTCACCTTCAAGGATAGAAAACACTTAAGACACACATATAACTGTAATTAGAGAAGAGGGAACTCCTAAAAATCCTTGATAATAGCTATGAATATCTCTAAAACAATTAATTAAGCAAGTACAAAGGGTATGATCGAAACAAAACCTCTTTGGCAGAATTTAAAGAATGGTACTTTAGAGAGAGACTTCAAAAACAGTGTTTTAGTGACATCAAATAAGCAGGGCTAGCCATAAATCATGGTTGATACCAATTGTATTCAACTATTATGAAATAAATAAGCTTAGGGGTCTAGAGAGAAATTAAGAATTCTCTAAAATGTTCTAGCAGAAGAAAACATTAAAGCAGTGAAGAACAGACATAACTAAGGTGCTTTCAAAAGACATTTCTTAGTCTAAATATTTTTCTCTATTGCAACATAGAAAGATGGACATATAATGAAACAGGAAATAAAAATAACAGATTAGAAGAAATTCACCAACAACCAAGTGGCAAGCTCAGGGATCCTGTGATCTAGCCTCCTCCATCAACAAACAAATGCGGACATCCACAAGTTCCAAGACATCAATTTATTTTCAACTTCCAAGAGACTATGTATTACTTCAAAGAGCCATCAAATGCCAACAATATAATGAGTTTAGATGCAGTATTTAATCTGAAAATGAGGAGGTGAAGCTAAGCTAGGGTTTGAGTTTCATTTATTGTAGAGTTAATGAATTCCTAACCTTGAAGACCATGCAAGGCTCAAGGCAGGAATATCTGCAGATATTTCTTTGAATAATAACTTCTATCTTAACTCCTAAGGGAAAATAGGTGAAATATTTGACTTTAAGGCCTATTCATAACTTTTACAATAATTGTTTGGCAGATATAAATATCTTTGACTAAGCTCAATAATTTTAATGCTTTATTGAAGGAAACAAAGCACTAGGTGGAAAAAAATATCTTTTGAGAAGAGTAACAGCCATAGGCTGAGTCATTCGAATTTTCTTTAGGTTAATCTACCCTTGGTTTAATATTTAATCTATGTTTTGAGGCCTTAAACTATGTATTTAAACTCTGACTGTCTGTTTTTATCATATTTTATTTAATATGTTTGTGATCTCTGTTTTGTCCTTCTAATCTTTTTGATTTATTATGTTGATCCTTTTTCCTTCATCCTTTCATCTTTCCAATGTCTGCTTTTATTTCTTTGAATTATTCTTTGACTAGCTAACTGTTATGTAGGTAAATCATCTCTGTGGACAAAGACGATCCCTTTAGCCCTAGGGTGGGTCTAGTAACAAGGAATAATGCTAAGGTGTAGGTTCCTAGATATTGGAATGAAAGAGGACGCAATAAGATAGCCTACTTGTGGTCCAATGCTGTTGTCGGCAATCATAGTGGCGATGAGAACTGCTCGCTCCCGATATAGCAAGTCACAATCCCTTCACTTATCACACTTGGACACCTTCACAAAGATCAGAAAACGACAACCATATCCCACATACTAATTTAATCCAAAATCTACTAATCAGTCAAAGAATATTAGAATATTGCATTTAATAGAGATAAAACAAAAGATGGGAACCAGACAATAGTCACTTATATTAAAAGGTAGAAAGAAGAGATACAACCATGCTCTGCCATTGTGGTCTCCTCCAGTGGGGTTCGGGTGAAGCACGTCTCAAAGCTCGTCAGGGAATTCGGACAGGAAAGGGACCTCTCGATGGATTTATCCTTGTTCTACCTTCTCATAACTCAGTTATTCAACTATGAATTAGTCTCTCAAGTTTAGTCACTTATATTAAAAGGTAGAAAGAAGAGATACAACCATGCTCTGACATTGTGGTCTCCTCCAACGAGGTTCGGGTGAAGCACGTCTCAAAGCTCGTCGGGGAATTCGGATAGGAAAGGGACCTCTCGATGGATTTATCCTTGTTCTACCTTCTCATAACTCAGTTATTCAACTATGAATTAGTCTCTCAAGTTTAGCACTTCAGCTGTATAATTCTCTTTTTCCAGCTTCAGCCATTTAGCTATAGTTGCATCTAGTTTTCATAAAGAGAGAAGGCTTGTTTATATAGAGGAAAAGGAGGAGGTTTGGATCCCTAAAAATGTGGAAGGGAGGCCTATCCTCTAGGAGTGTTCCAAGGGAGGTGGAAACTACTAGCTAAAGGAGGAGGCCCGTGGTTGTTTCAGTTCAACCACTCCCAATGACTCATCCCCGAGGTGGTTGGAATGGAACCTCGGTCCCTATTTTTAAAAAATATTTCATAAATAGCTCGGTGTGGGCATCACACTATGATAGAGTGCCAAGTGGCGCGGGATTAATTTAAAATTCCCAGGTCGGCACTAGGAGATAAAGTGCTACTCGCGCCAAGGAAAAAATAGGGATTTTCACAGCTCTGCTCAGGAAAATGTCAACAAGGAGAATTTTGCTTCATCAAAAGGGATGCAAGGATGTAATTTGCAAAGCATGACACTGTGCATTGGTCACATAAATTGTTGGCAATATGATGCAGAGTGTTGTCCTTGATGGCAACCCACTTGATGAAGATGATGGCAACCTACTTGACGAAGTTTTTCTTGACTTGATGAACTTGTTAAATGATGTAAATCTGATGTATCTACAATGACTACAGAAGGTAATGATGGAAGGAATGTCAGTATGTGCCAGAACATGATGAAAAGAGTATGTCTCAAGGCATACGTGGATTTGTCTAGACAAAGTAGCGTATGCATGCGGGAAATAACGTGCCAAGTCGCGTATGGGAAAAAGTGCTCTAAATTTGTAAAACCAGGGGTAACTACCATGGTATTGACCCATTGTATTGAATGATGTTTCGCCTATGTGATCCCGTCCAGGAATACCATTGGAAGTTATGTGGTTTTGACTCATGGTATTGATGAAGGGTAACCCTATATAAGGAGAAGAAAATCATTGTGCAAAGGGTGTGTGGATGAGTCTGGGCTTTGATGAATACTTCACTCTGAAGTATATCTGTATGGGTGAACTCTGTTCCTAATTGATAGATCTGAATCTATGATTCTCCTATGAACATGATGAAGGCTCAAGATCTCTAGATCTAGAAATGGTGAATGTCAAGGATGATTTGAAAAGAAGTAAAGAAGACCTGGCGCAATCCTGTTGAAGAGATTGAAGAAATATGGGTAAGTTTACAGATCTGGTCCGTACTGCAAATTTTATCTTTTATAGATCTATACGCAGGTTCGTTTCATGAAAAGCACGTGTATACGCGGGTATGTGGAAAGAAAAGCGCGTATGCGCAGTTAGGGTTTTCTTTGGAAAATGTACTGAAGTATACGCGGGTTAGTCTTCTGAAAAATGCGTATATACGCGGGTCTAATTAAATCAAAGCGCGTATGATTTCTAATCTAATGGTTGCTGAAGGTTGAATGTGTTTCTCCATATCTATTCTGAAGTCTGGGTTATATCTGATATTCTGGTTACATTGGTTTCACTGTTCTGTTTGATGCTTTGGGAAAATGTTGTTTATTGACAAGTAAAGGGTTTTGTTGGAGCTGTTTGATCCAGTTTGAAAATTGATGAAACATGGTCTGCAGTGGATCTGAGGGTTGAAGCCTTCAGTATGAAAGTGGAAGCTTTCTGCCAGTAGAAGTTATCAGGGAGTAGTAGCTCCCTTCCAGGAGAGGCTGGTAAACGAGTGCAGGGGGTTTTAGCTCTCTTCCAGGAGAGGCTGGTAAATGAGAGAAGGTTGTAGCCTTCTGCAGGTGGGTGCCTGCGTGCTGGTTTGAGTCTGCACCAGTACATGATTGTAAGAAGTTTTCTTAATAATAAATTTTGAAGGCTGAAACAACGGCAGCGGTGGTTTTCTCCTGAATTGGGTTTCCACCTAAAAATCCTGGTGTTCATGTGTGTTGCATATGTGTCATGATTATTCTGTTCTGTCTACACCTGTTTACTGTTTCTGAAATATCTGATGAATGAATAATGCAATGATCTGAGTTAAGATTCAAAACACATAATTAGATCTCTGGACATACGCGAGTTTTGTCAAGGATATCCGCGTATATACGCTAGTTTCCTTCAGTAAAGTAGCGTATGGGTTTTTAGAAATGAAAAAGTAAAAGTTTGATTGTCTGCACAATATACTGATTCACCCCCCCCTCTCAGTATATTTCCCAACAATTGGTATCAAAGCAGGTCCTTCTGAAAAATCTTAGCCGCTAGAAGGAAGATCAAGCAAGATGAGCAATCATGAGGGAACAACATCTATCAAGCCCCTGCTCTTCAACGGAAGCAATTTAATCTTCTGGAAAGTGAGGATGAGATCCTATCTTCAGTATATGGGAGCTGATGTATGGGCCATTGTTGAACAAAGATATCAATATCCAGCCACTACACCAACAGATCCAACTGAAAGGAAGAATTATGAATCAAACGCAAAAGCGGTTAATGCTATAACAGGAAGTCTAACTGAATCAGAATTTGTCAAAGTCATGCAGCTGAATACAGCAAAGGAAATATGGGACAAAATCATTCTAAGTTATGAAGGCGACGCAAAGGTAAAAAGTGCAAAACTCCAAACTCTCAGAATTGAATATGAAAATTTAAAGATGCATGGTGATGAGAGTATTACCAGTTTCTTTCTACGTATTGATGATGTTGTAAATCGTATGAGAAATCTGGGTGAAACAATATCCGACACTACTTTGGTTGAGAAAATTTTACGATCGCTAACGGAAAAATTTGAATCAAAAGTTTCTGCCCTTGAAGAAAAACAGGATATTCAAAATCTTTCCGTGGTGCAACTTCATGGCATACTGATTTCATATGAAATGAGGAGAGGAGGACCATCTGAAGTCAAAGAAGTTGTTTTTAAAGCTTCTACAAAAGAGAAAGAAGTTAAAAAACCGGAAGGATCAGGATATATCTCAGAAGAAGATGAGGCAAACTTTGTGAGAAGACTCCAACTAGGAACTGGAAGATTCAAAGGTAAGCTTCCTTTCAAATGTTTCAATTGTGGAAGAGTTGGTCATTATGCTGCAAAATGTCCTTATAAAGAAACATCTGATAAAGAGAAAGAAGTAGCAAGAAGGAATAAGAACCGATCTAGCTCTAAGAAAAGCTACTATACAAATGAAGACAGTGATGGGTTATCTGATAGTGAGGAAGAATGTGAACAAGATCTTAGACTTCTCATGGCATTTGAAAATAATTCTAGAGATGATAAGGATGCTTTTGTGGATGCTCTAGATGACAATGATTTTCTTGATCAAAACAATCAACTCAAAATATGCTTGGAAGAAAGTAAAATAATCATAGAGCCTCTGAAAAGGCAGAATGAAGAAGCAAAGAAACATAATGAAAAATTAGAATGTGAAGTAGTAAGTCTAAGAAAAGAACTTGAGAAAGTAAATACTCTGAATCTTAGATTTTCTAAAGGATCTGAAACCTTAGATGAGATTATCAAGGTTCAACGTTCTCCTCTTATTAAGACAGGTCTTGGATATACTGGAGAATCTTCTCAGGCTTCTGCACCAAGTTATCTAAAAGCAGCTACAACTGGTTTACTTCATTCAGCCACTCAGCAAGGGAATAAAGAATCTTTACAGGTAAAGCATGATCATCACAATACAAGGGATATCTCTCAAAGAAGCAACAATCAACAGGTATATTCAAATAGAATATTTCATGATCGCAGAAATTTCTACTTCAATGGACAATGTTTCTCATGTCACAATTTTGGTCATAAAGCTGTTCAATGTGTTGCATATAAAACCATCATGACAATAGAAGCAAGAAAGAAAAGGATGGATATTAAACCAAAGAAGAACACCTATAACAAATTTTCTCCTCTTCAAAATGAAGTTGAATGTGCTTATTGCAATAACTTTGGCCATGAAGAATCTGAATGCAGGAGCAAAGTCCAGCCAAAACAACATTCTCCTTCAAATTCCAAAGTATGGAAAAAGAAGGAATTACAGGTTGAAAATTTTGGGATAGTGTTATTTGCAGAAGGTGAATAAAATCAATGGTACATTGATAGTGGGTGCTCAAGACACATGACAGGTGACAAAAGCAAACTTCTTGCATATAATGCTCTAGAAAAGGAAAAGAAAGTTACATTTGGAAATGATACTCCTGCTGTAATTAAAGGAAAAGGGTCCATATTTATAAAAGAAAAGGTGAAGGCCAATGATGTCATGTATGTGGATGGATTAAGGCATAACCTGTTAAGTGTAAGTCAAATGTGTGATCAAGGAACAGAAGTTGTCTTTAGTTCAAAATAATGTGTGGTTCGTGATCTTGATACAGGTAAAACTATTATAAAAGGGAAAAGAACTCCAAGCAACCTGTATGTATTGAAGAACTGCAAAGATCAATGTTACTTGAGAAAGTCTTCAGAAAATTGGCTATGGCATAGAAGGCTGGGGCATCCGAGCTTCTCTCAAATCAACAAAGCAAGCAGACTTCAAGCTGTTCGTGGTCTTCCCAATATTACTCTACCAGAGAGTATCATATGCAAATCTTGCCAATTCGGTAAGCAGACCATAGTACAATTTAATGCCAAAGAAGGATCATCAAGTAAGCCTCTTGAACTCATTCATACTGACATATGTGGACCTATGAGGAAAAAGTCACCACGTGGGGAAGAATACTATATCTTATTTATTGATGATTACTCTAGAATGTGTTGGATCGGGTTGATTAAACTCAAAGATGAAGCGTTTGAAAAATTTCAGATCTTCAAAGCATTGGTAGAAAATGAATTAGATCTAAAAATCAAGTGTCTTAGATCTGATCGAGGAGGAGAATATACATCAAATGAATTCCTTGAATTTTGTGAACAACATGGCATAAAAAGACAGTTCTCTGTAGCAGGCACTCCAAAACAAAATGGCATAGCAGAAAGAATGAATAGAACAATTCAACAAATGGCTAGAGCTATGCTTGATGATTCTAGAACTCCTGACATGTTCTGGGGAGAAGCAACACATACAGCAACAAACATTCTCAACAAGGCACATATTCGGGTAAATAGTGACAAAACTCCATATGAACTCTGGTATGGTAACTCTCCCTCTGTGAAGCATTTTAGAATTTTTGGAAGTAAATGCTTTATCAAAAATAATTATGAGAAGCTTGGCAAGTTTGAACCTAGATCAGATGAAGGGATACTTCTTGGTTACTCATCTACAAGCAGAGCATACAAATGTTACAATAAAAGGCTTCGAAAGATTTTTGAATGTATTGATGTTGTTATTGATGAGTCTCCTGCAGCTCCTAAAGAAGAAAAACAAGCAACAGAAGAAGATGATGGTGATTTTTGTCCTTCTACATCAAATGGAAATAATATAGACAATGGATCCAATGAAGAACCTGAAGATGATTTATCTGAAAAGGCTCCATCCAGATATGTTCAAAAGAATCATCCTGAATCTCAAATTTTGGGAGACAAGGAATCAGGTGTACAAACAAGGAGGACTATTGTGGGATCTTCTAGCTATCTGGCGTTTCTATCCACAATTGAACCACACAATGTCAATCAAGCTTGCAAAGATGAATGTTGGATTCAAGCCATGAATGAAGAGCTTGATCAAATTGAAAAGAATCACACTTGGGAATTCGTGCCAAGACCACATGATAAAAATGTCATTGGAACTAAATGGATATTCAAGAACATGTTAAATGAGAATGGGGATGTTATAAGAAACAAAGCTAGACTGGTTTGCAAGGGGTATACTCAACAAGAAGGTATAGAATTTGAAGAAACTTTTGCTCCTGTATCTAGACTTGAAGCCATAATAATGTTTCTTGCTTTTTCAAGTTTTCAACAAATCAAATTTTATCAAATGGATGTCAAATCTGCTTTCCTCAATGGTGATCTAGAAGAAGAAGTTTATATAGAACAACCAGAAGGATTCATTTTGGGAAATGATGAAAATATTGTTTGCAGACTTAAAAAGGCTCTATATGGTCTCAAACAAGCTCCAAGGGCATGGTATTATCGTCTTGACAAATATCTTCATCAACAAGGATTTTCAAAGGGGTCTGCTGATAGCAACTTATACACAAAGGTTGAAAATGATAAACTATTGATTGTGGTTGTATATGTTGATGACATCATTTTTGGGAGTAATAAAGAATCTATGAGTAAGAAATTTGCTTCTGTCATGCAGCAAGAATTTGAAATGTCCTTACTTGGAGAACTAACATTCTTTCTTGGGTTGCAAGTGCATCAAAATGCAGATGGAATATTCTTATCTCAAGCAAAATATCTTAAGCAAATTCTGAAGAAGTATGGCATGGAAGAATGTAAACCTGTAAGTACAGCAATGATAACCAGATGTAATCTCAGTTCTCATGATGATTCTCCCGCGGTGAATCAACCAGAATACAGGTCAATGATAGGAAGCCTACTTTATCTCACTGGGACTAGACTGGACATTATGCATGTAGTTGGGATTGTTGGACGATTCCAAGCTAATCCAAAAGAGTCTCACCTTCAGGAAGTTAAAATAATATTCAAATATCTACAAGGAACTCAAGACTTTGGACTATGGTATCCAAAGAATGCTGATCTTACTCTTCATGCTTACACTGATGCAGATTGGGCTGGAAATGTCGATGATCGGAAAAGCACTAGTGGTGGTGCATTCTATATGGGACCCCGGTTAGTGTCTTGGTTCAGCAAGAAGCAAAATTCTATTGCCTTATCTACAGCAGAAGCAGAATATGTGGCTGTCGCGTCTTGTTGCACTCAACTTCTTTGGATGATGCAAACCCTGCAAGATTTTCAAATCAAATGTACATCTCCTATCTCCATCATGTGTGATAATACAAGTGCCATCGGTATCTCAAAGAATCCAGTTATGCATTCAAAGACCAAGCACATTCCCATCAAGTATCACTTCTTATGTGAACAAGTGCTTGAACAAAAGGTGAAGTTGGAGTATGTTCCCTCCAAAGAACAAGTTGCTGACATATTTACCAAAGCTCTGCCCAAGGAAGCGTTCGAATATCTCAGACAGAAGCTGGGAGTAGTCTCTGCTGTGAAGAAAATCAGAACTGCTTAAATTTAGAAGATCAAATCAGATACGCGGGTTTCCTGAAAGACAGTCGCGTATATACGCGAGTTCATACACAGAAAACCGCGTATTAGTGGTTGCTGACAAAGTTTCTGGGTCAGCATTCTTCAGCACAAGCTATGGTGCTGTCTGATATCTCTGATGTTGTATGGCTTCTCTGGTGATGTTTCAGATCTTATATTTCTGTTTCATTCTCTGATATTGGGTGAAGATGCCTTGATGATTGGCTGTTGAAAGTGTTTAGGTTACTCAAGCTAAGGAGGAGTTTTGGTCATATGGAAAGGATGCACAGTTTCAGGGGGAGCATTAGCCTGGCTGAGAATAATGCATTGTTGGCATTATGATGGTTCTAAAACTTGATCTCTCTCTTGAGGTCTTTTTGGTTTTGGTTGTGAAAAGTCATACTTGTAATTTAATGAAAAGGTCATGTTGAGACCCATGATGTAAATTGTAATAATCAGTCATGTAAGGACTTGTTCAAATTTGTAAACCCACTTGGTTGAGCAGTTGAGTCAAAATTTGTAAACCCACTTGGTTGGGTATTTGAGTCACATATGTAAATCCACTTGGTTGGAACTTTGATGCAAGTATGAGTCTTGGTGATAGGAAGGTCATAGAGTCATGTACTTCATTGAAAAATATGTTTGAAGATTCAGCATGAACTTAAGGGGAGCATGGTAACTTCAGTGCACATCAGATCTGCAGAGCTCTTATGTCTACATGAGGAGAAAAACCTTGTGTTGGTTTTGATCCGTCCTTTGCCCTTGATGTCAAAGGGGGAGAGTGACATGGTGTTTGAATAATGGTTGTTCTTAATGTATCTATCTGTTATGGTGATCAAACACCATCGTGGTTGCCATCAAGTCCAAAGGGGGAGATTGTTGGCAATATGATGCAGAGTGTTGTCCTTGATGGCAACCCACTTGATGAAGATGATGGAAACCTACTTGACGAAGTTGTTCTTGACTTGATGAACTTGTTAAATGATGTAAATCTAATGTATCTACAATGAGTACAGAAGGTAATGATGGAAGGAATGTCAGTATGTGCCAGAACATGATGAAAAGAGTATGTCTCAAGGCATACGCGGATTTGTCTAGACGAAGTAGCGTATGCACGCGGGAAATAACGTGCCAAGTCGCGTATGGGAAAAAGCGCTCTAAATTTGTAAAACTAGGGGTAACTACCATGGTATTGACCCATTGTATTGAATGATGGTTCGCCTATGTGATCCCGTCCAGGAATACCATTGGAATTTATGTGGTTTTGACTCATGGTATTGATGAAGGGTAACCCTATATAAGGAGAAGAAAATCATTGTGCAAAAAGGGTGCATGTGTCTAGGCTTTGATGAATACTTCACTCTAAAGTATATCTGTATGGTTGAACCCTGTTCCTAATTGATAGATCTGAATCTATGATGCACCTATGAACATGATGAAGGCTCAAGATCTCTAGATCTAGAAATGGTGAATATCAAGGATGATCTGAAAAGAAGTGAAGAAGACCTGGCGCAATCCTATTGAAGAGATTGAAGAAATCTGGGTAAGTTTATAGATCTGGTCTGTACTGCAAAGTTTATCTTTTATAGATCTATACGCAGGTTCGTTTCATGAAAAGCGCGTGTATATGCGGGTATGTGGAAAGAAAAGCGCGTATGCGCAGTTAGGGTTTTCTTTGGAAAATGTACTGAAGTATACACGGGTTCGTTTTCTGGAAAGCGCATATATACGCGGGTCTGATTAAATAAAAGCGCATATGATTTCTGATCTAATGGTTGCTGAAGGTTGAATGTGTTTCTACATATCTATTCTGAAGTCTGGGTTATATCTGATATTCTGGTTACAGTGGTTTCACTGTTCTGTTTGATGCTTTGGGCAAAGGTTGTTTATTGACAAGTAAAGGGTTGTGTTGGAGCTGTTTGATCCAGTTTGAAAATTGATGAAACGTGGTCTGCAGTGGATCTGAGGGTTGAAGCCTTCAATATGAAATTGGAAGCTTTCTGCCAGTAGAAGTTATCAGGGGGTAGTAGCTCCCTTCCAGGAGAGGCTGGTAAACGAGTGCAGGGGGTTGTAGCTCCCTTCCAGGAGAGGCTGGTAAACGAGAGAAGGTTGTAGCCTTCTGCAGGTGGGTGCCTGCGTGCCGGTATGAGTCTGCGCCAATACATGGTCGTAAGAAGTTTTCTTTTTAATAAATATTGAAGACTGAGACGACGGCAGCGGTGGTTTTCTCCCGAATTGGGTTTCCACCTAAAATCTCGGTGTTCATGTGTGTTGCATATGTGTGATGATTATTCTGTTCTGTCTGCACCTGTTTACTATTTCTGAAATATCTGATGAATGAATAATGCAATAATCTGAGTTAAGATTCAAAACACATAATTAGATCTCTGGACATACGCGAGTTTTGTCAAGGGTATCCGCGTATATACAGTAGTTTCCTTCAGTAAAGTAGCGTATGGGTTTTTAGAAAGGAAAAAGTAAAATTTTGATTGTCTGCACAATATACTGATTCACCCCCCCCCTCTCAGTATATTTCCCAACATAAATGACCCTCCAATGTGTGAGTTGGGGATTGCAGGGACAGTGACAAAATGTTGTGTAACAGATGCCCCCTAAAGCATGAGGTCCGAGGGAGAGGGAGGGGCGAAATGTTTTATGAGAATGAGTTCAAACCAAACACCGCTGTTGGAAAACCTGCAATTACAAATACAACTGATATCTCTGATACATGTGGCATGGGCGAAACCATCCATAATAGAGTATAAAAATTGAGATCTAGGTATGGACACAGCCATCCAGCAATAAGGATCAACAAATAGACTCAGGTATGGTCGCAACCATCCAATCGAAAGAGTCATGTAATAAGTGATAGTAATCCACAAAGAATCCGCAGCCTATATTTCATCAGACAGAACCCAGGGTCTTTCACTCCATCTCGACCTGAACAAAGTACAAATTGGAGCATGTGAATAGACGAGTTGAAGTCGAACATGTAGGAACATTGTCTAATTACCAGCCAATAATGATAATTTTTAATAGATACGAGAGAAACCACCAATAATTACGACGACTCTCAATGTACAAAAGGTACAATCCACGGAATGTGAACAGTGATTCGGAGTCGAACACCTACAGAATCATCCGATCGAAGGCCGATGATGTGAACCTTGCATCGGATGCAATGAACCTTCCATTAAGGCATGTAGGCTCCAAGGTACCTGAAGAGAGTCTCTAGATCAGCTTCTTGGAAAATGAGCTGAAGTTGACAGGAAGCGACCTAGTCGAAGGAGGGCCATGATGTTCCCCACATCATCGACATGAGACAGAGGAATATGATGATTTTCGAATTAGGACCAACAGAGAATCAGAGGGAGGTTGAAAATTGCAGAGGCAAAACTTCTCTTGAACATATCGGCGGCACGACACTGGATTTCGTAGTGTTTGAAATCAATGGATCTGAGGTGATGGTGACGTGGAAAAGAGCAGATGACTGGTCAAAAGAGATTACCCAAACCCATGGAGGCAAAAATAACAGAATGAGATGTCTCCAACTCGACACAAATGCAGACAAGTGCCATGTTCAAGAGTGACATACTGCCAACACAACTAAAATTTGGTTCCATTTTCCCCCACCATTTCTGGCGAGTACCCCAATTATTTTTGAAAACAAGCTTGAAGGGGATAGAATATGCTTGCACTGTAAGTTTTTCCTTCGGACAAATCCATCCTAGTACATTTTACGAGCCCTAGGAAGGAGGAACTTGAATAAAGTCATGGTGAAGAGGTCTAATGTCATCAGGGTTTAACGAGTCTAACAAAGGGAGAACTCGACCTCTTTTCATGTTTAGAGAGTTTGAAAAGAAGGCAGAAAAGAAAACTCCAATAGTCCCTTTTTGTAGGTAGTCTCACAGATCCGAAAAGGTAGAAAAATATGTCTGAGAGAACGTCTTAGTCACAATAATCTAAGGTATTCCTTTTTCGTAAATAATCCATCCCAGCCCGAAAAAGGGGTAAACGTATACTGGGTAGATATCATTTCGCAGCCAATTAACGAGTTCAAAACGACAAGAGTCTCGCGAATATTTTCAATTTTTAAGAGTCAAAAAAGAGCTGAAAGTTGACTCCTCCTGGAGGAACGAGTGGTATAAAGGGTAGCAACTAGTTCTGGTAATGGTGGAATTTCTCAGAACAAGTAAAGGTTAAGAGCCTGGCTAACAAGACCACTCATCGCAGCTGTTCCTCAGGAACGGGTAAAACAACCAAGTGAAGGCGTATGATCGGCCAAGCAAATGGTAACGATGGAATGAGAAAACCAAGGGTAATCTGGAAAAACAGGCTAAAAAAATGGCAATCACGAGAGGTAAAATAAGAATGGTTTCATTTTTACACAAGCTTGAAATCTGGAAACTTTGCTTGATATTGGTTTCATGTTTACACAAGCTTGAAACAAAAGTAAACTATGCTTGAAAAAAACGGGCATGCCCCCAGAATGGTGACTCAATTCGAGGTACATGCCCCCCAAGCTTCAGTCCATATGTAATGAACGAAAAGTAGATGGAGTGAAGGTTCAAGTTACGAGATCATATAAAGACTCGACTAGGATTTTACGAGATCCAAGCAAAGACTCGAATTGAACGGGAACGTGTTTCATTGTTTTAACGAGGTTGACACATTAAAAGAAATATCCTCAAGACCTAATTCATTTTTTAACGAGGTTGACATAGAAGACGAACTATCCTCAAGACACCTTGTTTCATTTTTTAAGGAGCTTGACACAAGACAAGGAACCCTACTTCGTGGACCTTGTTTCATTTTTTAAGGAGCTTGACACAAGGAAACGAACTGTGCTCTATGGACCTTGTTTCATTTTTTAAGGAGCTTGACACAAGAAAATTAACTCTGCTCCGCGACCTTTCATCATGATGAATAAGAAGTCATGGCTTCCAAGAGTTTCACACCAGATTCGAGAACAACATCTCGGAAATCAGGACCCAATGCCCCCAGCACACGGTGCACAATGGCACTATCACTGAATGCGGGCATGGGATAGGTAGCCACATAATTAACTTGCAACGAGGAAGATACAATTGATGGATAAAGACCCAGAAGGGACAATGGTGGACCAAATGTGACGTCAGGACCAAAGAATGAAAGTTGATCAATGGTCACGATCCGACCTTTGTGTGGAAAATAAATCACACGAAAGAGGGAAGAGACAATCACTCCCATGACATAAGTATAGTCACGGTCGAAGAGTAAATTAAAATCTAAAGGGCCTGGATCAACCATCACGTCTATATAGACGGTTTTCCCTCCCAAAGTAACAGGCAAATTCAGAAAGATTCCTAATTGTTGACTAGTTCTTCTGTTAAAAGCCAACAAATTCTGAGTAACAGGCATAAGCGGTGGAGAACCAAAAGCTTTCCAAGTAGTGGAAGACAGAATACTAATAGATGCGCCTTCATCTATAATGGTGCTGGGTACCACTATATCAAAGGCTTGTACTGTTATCTCAAAAGGCACATAAGAAGGAAGGCGGTATCCTGCAAATCGACTCCAATCGAAAGAAGCAACCAAACTACTTGGAGGGGGTAACATAGAACTAAAATGGTCATCCCCTGGTGTTACCGGAGCAAGAGGAGCACTCTCCTAGACTTCCATCACGGGAGTAGAAGGAGCAACTTCTTGAACCACAGGGACGAGATGATCTTTCTCCAAGTCCAAGGAATTTGAAGAAACAAGGATAAATTGAGGGGAATGAAATCCACTCTTAATGGAAAAAACCTGATGAACCATAGGCGGGATCAATTCAACCGATCCCACGTCCAATGGTTGATCGGGAACGGATTGCTGAATTTGAATTCCAAGGGAGCAGGATCAACCAAGGATGAGTCTTAACTAATCGTGGAATCAATTAGCGGAGGACTCAAAGAAAGTTTTTGGTAGCCAGCCAGAAGGCAGGGTGCAGAAATAGTAGAGTTGTCCAGCACTCTTGTGGCTTCATCCATATATGGAAAAACATGAATGGGATGATGCCCTTCAAACAACTTACAAGGATTGGTAATCTTACCTTGTTTCTTATGAGTCTTATCAGCACTAGTCGAAGATGTGCTAACAATATGACTTCCGGAAGCCAAAGGCAACGGTGGATGATCGTTGGACCACACTTCAAGTACCTTGGGAATGCCAGGGCAGTCTCGAATAAGGTGGTCACCTTTAGAAAACATGCAAGGGAATTTGACTTTCTGTGGAAGGTTGAATGGTTTCTCAAGGGAAGGTGTTCGAGGTGCAATAGCTGTAGCTTTAGCCTCTCGCTTATTTGACTTCTTCTTCTTCATCTTATTCTTCTTCTTCTTACTCACCTGGTTACTGGAATCGAAACTTTCACCAGGAAAAGTAGAACAGGAGGCCGAAGAAAGAGGCAAAGAATGGGAGAGGTCCACCTTAGAATCAACATGTTGTTTTTCAGGTGGAGGTGATGGTCGAACAGAGATCGGGGCATTCGTGACCACTGAGGTTGAAAAAAACCACATGGGAAAACCAACATTTAACCCTAGAAGAGACAATGTTGCCATATAAGGAGCACCAACATTCCCAAAAGCAAGATAAGGGCCAGGATTCCCTTCAGAGGGGATTCCTTGGTTGGTAAACTCCGGAAAGGTTGTCATAAAAAAAAACTGTAAAACAACGCTAAGGAAGCTAACTTTAACCAGGAATGTTTCGTGGGAAGTTAATTTTAAGAAACTAAAACCAAAATTTGTTGTTTCATGTTTTAAGAGTCAAGAAACAGGAAAAATATGACTCTAGTCACTTTCAAGTTGAAACGAGCATGAAAGGACAAGTGCTCGATGATCTTTTCAAATTTAAGGAGTCAGTAAAGATAAAAAATGACTGCTCAAGTAATCTAGGTAAGAGGGTTTCCAGGTTTCCGTGAACTGCCATATACACCTTGGTGATCAAATGAAAGAGAAGTGACCAAGGACTTGGAGTACGTGCAGGTAGTCTCCCAGAATGTTGTGTTCGGTGTATCACGGTTACAGACTCGAATTCCTATGGATAAAAGGATTGCAACCTAGAGGGGTCTCCCTTTATATACTCGATGGTAATGGGAGTACAAGTCCATAATAGCGCTGTTTGAAGCCAGATGGCGAATGAAAACTACTAGGTTTAAAGACATCGGAACACGTCTCTAACTTAGACCACTAGAATGTTTCGTTAGGTTTCAATGTTGCCTTAGGTTAATTGAAATAGATTTTAACATTGGGCTTGGATTAAGTTTCAATTTCTAGGCCTTAACGTATGTCGGATCTGAAATATTCCTAAATGCAAAACTATATGCAAAAGGATATCATTTTCGTTCAATGAAAGCTATCTATGAGAAGGAAAGAAAACAAGCAATAGCGAATACTGAAATTATGTGAAAACATCCACTAATGCATCTAATGCAATCTATGAAAAAAAAAACTCTTTCCTAGCCAATGCAATGCTAGTTATGTGAAAGAATGTTTCATTTTCAAAGCAAAAGAAATGCAATATTTTTGTTTTTCAATGCAATAGAGCAAACAATGCACTAAATGACATAAAAACAAAACTCAACACTAGTTGGAGAGAGCGAATGGGAAATTTGGAACAGAATGACTTCTCCTACATAAAACAAACACAATGAGACCCAAACCAATGCTACGAATGTTTCAAATCAAAGAGAAATATCGAAAATGACCCATACAAGAAATGTAATCGGTGCTTGGAGTAAGAGGAAGAAAAATCAAACAAGCAAGGGAATGATCATTCAACCAATGAACATACTCAACAGGATCAAAGAGATCAAGAGCAATTAAATAGGGAATGAATTCGACAACTATCAAGAAACTCGATCTCCCAACAGAAGGCTCAGTGCATTAGGGCACTCAGAAACCCTAAGACCTCAATTCACACTAATAAGAAATGGACAAACAACTAAAGAAATTGGGCTTCCAACAATCAAAGACAATCCAAGACACTTCAATTACTCTCAAGAATAACCCAGAAACAAGTACAATCTGTTAGCCACCTATAAAATTTGTTATAGCAAAAGGTGGCTAAGACTTTTTGAGCCTTCAAGGAACATACCTAATTGCTAAAAATTGTTTGCTCTTGAAGACTCTGGAAGGCCTCATGCCTCTTTCCAAAATCTTCACTACTGTTCCCATTTTATACTCAAATTCTGTTGATTTCATGAGAAGAAACTGCTACAAAAACCATCATTTTCCCCCTTCTCCCACTCAGAACTAACCTTCATATTGCAACCCTTTTTCTCCATAAAACTCCTTTATTTTCATGATTCCTCTTCTCCCCCTCATGAAAATCACTTTTACAAAGTTAAAGAGTCACTCTTTAACCTTATCGAAACCCCCAAAACCATTGAAAAACTTGAAAATTTTCATGAAAAATACATATCGTTGCATAAAGGCTTAAGCCCCTTGGGCTAAGTCCTAACCAATTCCCCTCCATGTGCCTCAGCGTTAGAACCAAGCGCTAACCCTTCTCGACGCTTAT
This sequence comes from Pinus albicaulis, assembly GCA_034641835.2. Classification (NCBI taxonomy): domain Eukaryota; kingdom Viridiplantae; phylum Streptophyta; class Pinopsida; order Pinales; family Pinaceae; genus Pinus; species Pinus albicaulis. The sequence continues at coordinate 83,650 of JAXQQM020091461.1, forward strand.
CGCATTGCAAAAATCAGACTGCGCAAGTCTTTGCCATGTTTCAAAAGTTCCGATGTGATTATCCCATGCTTATAAACCCCGGTCGTATTATTCTCCATATACCCCAAGGTCCCGCAATCGGGCACCGAGCCACTTTGTAAATAATATTTTAAACCTTGGTTTATATTAAAAAATAGTCGGCTTTATTATTATTATTTTGTTTATAAAATTCCCGCTGATTCCAATTTTAAATCATTCTGCACCGTCAATCTGATCTGAAGATAGGACGGCGCGGACTCCATCTCTCCTGTGGTCCCCGCATTCCACTCACCATTCTGAAAACTGCCTGGTATCTGTCACACCGCCTTTGGGGCGAGGGTGGTTTTTCCCAATCGGCAGCGATTCCATACGCTGGCCGACGCGTGTCCCGTGCACTATTTGAAAACCACCCCCCCATCGCGCGTTAAACATCGGACGTAGACCCCGCGCAATATTGGCATCCACCGTCCGATCTGGGGTGGGCCATCCAACGGCTATCGCTCACCAAAGATGCCCAACAGTTAACTAGGCTATGGCGCGACATCCAATTAATTTCTGTCGTCGATCTGATCTGCAGATCGACGGTTCATATTTCATCGCCCACTTTCGTCGCCCAGTCAACATTTCCCGTTTTTGACTTTCCATTTTCCACTCCCGACCGTCGATCTCTGCGCGATCGACGGCCCTGATTCAAAATTTTCCTCCGCCTTCACTACGCCTTCTCCTAATCAATCCTGATCGTTGGATGATGCCATCCAATGGCACCGCATTCCCCCACATGTCCTCCACGGAAATAAACCTATATACATAGGATTTTCTAATAGTTTTTGTATTGTGCAGGGTTTCTATGGTTTTTTCTCCATAACTCAGGAAATTTCAAAAGTGGAGAGTGACGATCCTCCCGCCCCCAATTCAGCAAAGAAAATCCTTCGCAGGATCGAGATTCAAGTTTCATTAGTGTTTCTTTAGGCATTGATGCCATATCGCCCCTGCGCAGCCTTGTACATCTGCAAAAACCATGAATTGGGCGTAGTCAGAGAGTATCAGTGACGAAGACCAAAATTTATCAGAACAGAGGATTAAAAGATATATTTTGTGGGGATTACGGCTAATAACAATTATCAAAAGCCTAATCCCGAATTAAAACACAGTTTAAAGAAAATCTGAAGTGTTTTATCGACATGAAAACCTCCACCGCCACAATTGAGGCAAATTGATCCCTTTAGCTACCACAATGCCACCTGTGCCTCAAAGTATTCAATCAGAGGCTAAATTTATTTACCAGGTTCAGATATTTGTCTCAAAATGCAGCCAAAGAGGAAACTCTGCCAAGGAAATTAATGACAAACATCTGCAGAGTTACTTCGACGCCACAAAGAGCCTCAAAGGTCAACAAAAGTTCCCATCGAGCTTAAACTTTATGTAAAACATTTAATACAGAGTGCACCCATGTAAGTTTCTTCATTGAGCCCCTCAAAGGCCAAGAAGCCATTAAGTCTGTATTAATTGTAATTGGAGATCTTTTATCAGATCTCACCTCCTCATTCTTCTATATATACTTCTGCAGAAGATGAGTGAGGGGTTGGTTGATTAGGTTGCTGAACATTCTAATGTAATTGAGCTTGATACTTCTATCTGTAAATAGTGTTCACTGGCCCTTGAAGCTCTGTTTGTGTTAGATTAGTTAGGCTGGATAGTGAAGATGATTGCTGAACTGAAACATTGGACCTGAGTACTGTAACTGGTTTGACATCAATAAACAAGTTGTTTCTTGGGATCCTAGTCTATATCACTGGTGAAGTGCCTTGTTCTTTGTTATTGTTTTCCTTCTATGTATGTCATATTGTTCACTATTCTCTGATAAAGAACAACATTTATAGAGTTAGGATCTACTGTACATCAGTAACCTTCTCTGACTGGAAAGCTTTATCTCAATTTTTTCCTCCAATTTGTTTATTTAAGAATGATTCAATACAGTTTAAGCAGTTAGGAATGCTGGAGTTCCCTCGTCCTACTGTTTGCTTTAAACATTGTTCTTGAAAGTTATTTTCCTTATTTTCTTATTAAAGTTAGACTAGAAAAGTGATGGTTTGCCCTGTTTCTAGCTTCTATTCTCCAAAGGCAGATTCTGAAGTTTCCCTTGGTGTTAACTAAAAGTAGACTAGGTTTAAAAGTACTTTATCTGATCTTAAGTTTACACTTTGTCTTCTCTTATATGTTTTCATACTTTCTGAAGGTAATTATGTGGATTACTGGATTGTTTTTCAATTAAGCTGCTTTAATACAAACCTACCCAAGAAGTCAATGGTTAGCCCTGCCCTTGGTTGGCTTTTAAACAGTTACTTAAGAGGCTTTTATTGTTTGGATTGACTATAAATCCTTTGTGAAATTATTATCAGTTTCCACCATCTCCAACACTTTATTGTTTCCATTCCATCATTATAATCTCAATAATATTGTGATGTAGATGACTTGCCCCTCGGATCACTCTTGATGTTGTTTTTCAATTAAAGCCCTGTTATGACTCCATAGCCCAATGGACTAAAAACCAACGTTATATCTATCTTTTTATCCTAGTTGTTCCATTCACTTGCAACTTCTCACCTTTTAAACTCTTTTCACTTAGGAATTTCCACCTCAAACAGTATTCATGTTCAACCATCCAAAAACGAAACAAACCCTTGGCCTTCATAACTAGCCTAATATCATTACCCCAAACTTCAAAGACAAATCCATATTTGTACTTATTGGAGAGATCCCTCTCCGGATTCAGGAGGGCTAGATCCTAGAATCCAAAAGTTGGTTGAACGATGTTTCTCCCTGAGATCATACTTTTCCAATATTGCTGATTACAGGGAGCTAACATTTCTGGCGACTCCGCTGGGGAACTGAACCCAAAATCATTTTCATTTTTATAAAACCTTGTGAGTTAAAAGCAGCCTTTTCAAGCACTACAAAAGAGAGGTAATCATGGTAAAACTTGTTTGAATCAGTGACAAGCTAGGTAAAACCTAAGATTCTCTTAAAACTTTATCTAACCTTGAAAGATCAGTTGGCTTAGCCATAAGAGTAAATTGTCTTTGTCTCATAACCGTAGCTAAGTTTTGAAACAGAGTGAGGATATTCTTAAAAACCACATAACTGAAAGATAACTCAGAAAATACCTAAAAATATTTCAGATTGGTATCCAATAAACATGGTGGTGGACCATAAAACCTTTTACCTCCTTATGGGCTAAAAACTTCCACTTGGCGACTCCACAATCCTTAACAGACCTTAAGACTCCACTGGGAAGAACCCTTATCATTATAATATCTTTCAAACTCAGTCAGAAGACTGTAGGATTGAATTTCAAACAGACTAGTTAACCTTTTAAAAATTGTCATACCTGGTTGAACTTGTCTTGTTTATTTGGGTCTGAAAAACACATCATAGTGGCTCCTAGAAAGATTCACACTAGAGCCCATCCTGACCCTGATCCTCCTGAAGTAGTTGATAACCCAGAAGGTATCCTTAGGAAGTATCCTAAGATTAAATTATCAACTGTTTTCAAATCACCCTTGAGAGCTAATTCAGTTCATGAAAATCTTTCAACTCTATAACAATCTCAAGTTGACTTAGTTAATCCATTTAGAACTAGGTCTCTTGGTGATTTATATCAGTTAGATTCTGAGTCTTCACTATCATCTCCTGAAACAAGTGAACCTCTTGGTAGCAGAGAAACCACACCTCCTGATTTACATTTCCTTCACAACTTAGGTGTCTCTCATCCAAGATCAGCTCAGCAGTTTATTCCTGGTCCATTTACTTCTGCTCACCCTACATCCCCTGTTCAAACCACTACACCTCAGCCCACTTTTCCTGTTGTTAATCCACTCCTTGTGAATCCACCCCCACCACGTATCATGGCAGCATGGTATGCTCCCCTAGTCCTTCCTGCACCACTAGTCAATGTTCCACAGGACTGTCAGTCCAAAATTCCATTATATGATGCTAGTAATGTTACAACTGCATCACAACATGTGGATAATATGAATGACTACTTTTAGAGAAATGAAATTGATGATGATTCTGTCAAGCTTAGATTGTTTGCTTAGAGCTTAGGGGGAGAAGTAAGAAAGTGGTTCAAAGGTTTAGCCCCCCATAGTATTAATGATCTCCAAGCCTTCCATCAAACATTCTTAAACAAATGGGAAGTAAAGAAAAACCCTCTGCAAGTCCTTTCTGACTAAAAGAACCTCCATAGAAACACTGGGGAAAGTGTGCACGCTTATTGCACTATATTCAATAGTGTGTATAATGCACTTTCTCCAGAACTAAAACCTCCATAGGGCTCAACTTTAAACAAGTTTCCTGAAGGGTTTGACTCTGACGTGACCTATCAGCTGAGAGAGAGAGATTTTGCAACTCTTGAAGATATGCAAAAAGGTGCTCTTTCCGTGGAAGTCAACTTAATGGAGAAGAGAGCAAGAATGAAAACTGAAAAGAGAGTATCTTTTAGAGAGGAATCCACACCTTCTACTTCAAACTCAAAGATGGAGAAAATGATGGAGGAGATGATGAAAGAGATGAGCATAATTAATAGAGCACAAGAAATTCAAAACCAAACTGCTCCTCAAAATAGAAACTAGAACCAAAACCATAATTTTAGAAGAAACCAACCTCCAAACAGGCCTAGGGAAGATGATCAGCTGATCACTCCTCCCTTTCATCAAAACTATGTAAGTGAGGTTGAGGAAACAGATGAGATAACAGAGGAAGAAGATATCAACATGCTGGGGGTAGATAATGATGACTTTGAGATTCATTATGATAGAAAACAAGGCCTATACACACCTTATGATGAAAAAAGAGATGATGATGAAAATTATTATCAAGACATGGAAAATGTCATCATAGAGTCTCAAAGAGAATATGACCTTAGAAGCAAAACCAATCAGAAAACCCCCGACACCAAGACCTCTGACAAATCTTCACAAAACAACACTACAACCAAGCCTAAAGTTGTCAAACAAAAGGACAAAGCAGTGGCTGTAAATTCTGATAATGGAAAAGAGGAAGGCACTCAAAACAATGAAAAACAGAGTGCATACCTTAGTAGTACTAACACTTCAGCTATTTCTCTTGTGAAATTTTTTTTGTCAAGTGTAAATAAAACAAATCAGCAAGCTGATATTGCTGATAGAATGATAGATAATAAGGTTGAAACCAACACTTTAAAGAGTAAAATTCCTTTCAACCCGAGGCAAGAAATTTCAAAGATCAAAATCTCTGTTCCCTTGACTGAGTTAGCTTCCCAACATGTATATAGAACCCAAATTTTGAAGGCTTTAAAAATAGAAGAAAATGAGGACACAATCAATCTTAATGATGACCAGCCCGACCTAATTTTTGGTCCTAAGATTGAAGGTAGATATCAGGAGGGACCTGTTCCTCCCTTTTATGTGAGTTTACATGTTCATGAAATTTTTTTTCACAACGCTATGCATGATTCTAGGGCTTCTCATAATTTAATGCCAAAAGATGTAATGGAGAGCCTGGGTCTAGAAATCACCAAACCTTACAAAGACCTTTACTCCTTTGATTCCAGTAGAGTAAAATGTTTAGGATTAATCAAAGACCTCTGTGTTAACTTAGCCCAAATTCCAGCCAAATGTTTGGTCATGGATATTGTTGTGGCTGATGTGCCCCCAAAATATGGAATGTTATTATCAAGATCTTGGGGAGCTAAGTTACAAGGAACTATGCAAATGGACATGACCTATGCGACTATCCCTGTTTTCAATCAAACTAGAAGAATTTACAGGGAATCCCATATGAAATTCATAGTTACAAGTAAAGATAGAGCACAAAACTCTCCCCTGTATTCTGTAAATATAGGCCTTGATTCTTTTATTATGTTTAATTATGAAACACTTGGTGAACAAGTCATTTTAACAGGATTAACGACCGACAGGGAGGAAGAACAACACAATGCAGAAATGTTAAAACAGTTTGCTGCATTTGAAAACATTAGCAAACTAAACAAAGGTCTTGAACTACAGGTCATGCATCCTTTGCTTTTAAACCTAGAAACTAAAGAAGACGACCCTCAAATGAACGCAAATCTTGGGGAATCAAAACAAATACAACTAAGTGCTAAGTTTCCACAACAACCTTTGAGCACGATAGTTGAAGAGGACAGTAACCAGGATGAAACTAAGAAATGTCCTCTATGGAGTATGTATTTTGATGGATCCTGCACGAAAAACAATGCTGGTGCAGGTGTTTGGATTACTAACACTGAAAAAAACCACATAGAAAGCATTTCCTGCAAACTAAACTTTCAGTGTTCCAATAAAATAGCAGAATACGAATCCCTTCTCTTAGGCTTACATCTATTGAAAAGGTTAGGAGCCAGAAGAATTAATGTACACGGGGATTCAGAGTTAGTTATTAGGCAAGTAAATGGGGAGTATAACACAAATCATCCCAGACTTAGGGCCTACCGAAACGATGTCATGGACCTTTTGAAAACATTCGAGGAGTCCAAACTATTTTTTATCCCAAGAAAAAGAAATATCGCGGCCCACAATTTAGCCTTTGCAACTAGAACATGCTTAACGCCATATAGCACCAAAGACTGCACAACTCAAATAAAATTTAGACCAGCTGTGCCTAATAATGAGAAGTATTGGCAGGTGTTTGACAATGTAAAACAAATAGAAGACTTCGTGCAATTCAGAAATGAATTCGAACTAAAAAGTTCGGACTCAGACTATGAAATAGACTACAAGGAAGAAAATTTTCTTGATGAAGAAGAACCGTCTCCTGAACTTGCTAATATAAACCTGTTATCTAGAAAACTTGAAAGCGAAATAGAAATGAACGAAGAGTTTGAAACAAAGGGGTTAGAAACTCTGCACTCTAAAGATGAAAGTTTGCCTAAGGGTCTGGCCCCTTTAGAAGATTTGTTCGATTTTAACGATGTGGTGAATAAACCAAAACTGGAACCTGTAGAGACTGAAGTGGAAGAGTGTAATATTGGCAGTGAACTTAAGCCGAAAATGATTAAACTGTCCAAGACTTTACCAGCTCACATTAAACTCAAATACATTGAGCTGTTTAAAGAGTTTTCTAATGTTTTTGTGTGGAGTTAGGAAGATCTTAAATCCTATGACACTAAAATAATACAGCACAAAATTCCCCTCAAATAAAACCAAAAACCATTCAAACAGAAACTGCGCAGAATAAACCCTTTCCAGTTACCTTTGGTTTAGAAGGAGATCATGAAAATGTACGATGTTGGTATTATTGTTCCTATTAGATATTCTAAGTGGGTATCTAATCTAGTGTCTGTAAGGAAGAAAGCTGGAGAGATCAATCTTTGTATGGAATTTAGAGACTTAAACAAAGCTTCATTAAAAGACAACTACCCTTTACCCAAGATGGATCATATTTTACAAAGGGTGGTAGGGTCTAAAAGAATTTCTTTGCTTGATGGCTATTCAGGTTACAATTAGATTTTAGTTCACCCTGCTGATCAATTAAAGATAGCCTTTACTACACCATGGGGCACCTTCATGTATGTGAAAATTCCCTTTGGTCTAATGAATGCCGGAGCAACTTTTCAAAGAGCCATGGACATAGCATTTTCGAAGGAACTGGGCTTCTTCATCATTATCTATCTAGACGATGTTACTTTGTTTTAAAAAATAGATGAAGAGCACTTAGAACATTTAAGAAAGGTTCTCGAGAAATGCAGAAAGTTTGGAATATCTTTAAACCCTAAGAAGACACTATTTGGTCTCCAAGAAGGTAAACTTCTTGGACACATTATTTCAGAAGAGGGTATAAAGATAGATCCAAAGAGGATTGAGGCCATATTGCAAATCTCTCATCCTTGGAACATCAAGGAGTTGCAATCCTTCATTGGAAAGATTAACTTTTTGAGAAGGTTCATCCCTAACTTGGCTGAGCTACTTAGGAATATCACAAACATGTTAGAAAAGGAGCAAGGTGTAAAATGGACCTCGGAAGCAAAGAAGTCCTTTGAACTGGTGAAACAAGCGTTAACCAAAACACCGGTTCTTATAAGTCCTGATTTTTCAAAATATTTTTATATTTTTTCATTTGCATTAGAACATACCATAGTTGTTGTCCTTTTGCAGAAAAATCCACAAGAACAAGAGCAGCCTATTGCATTCTTTAGTAAGGCATTGAGGGATGCCCCTTTGAAGTATAACATTATGGAGAAGCAAGCTTTTTCTTTGGTTAAAGCTTTGAAAGACTTCAGGGTGTAGATCCTTCACTCACACATCGTTGCCTTTGTCCCAAACTCAGTTGTTAAAGACATTTTGACGCAGGACCCAGATGGTAAGAGAGGTAAGTGGATTGCTATTATCCTTGAGTATGATTTAGAGATAAAAACCCACTAAACTTATTAAAGGCCAAGGTCTAGCTAGATTAATGGCTGAATCAAATTTTGAAGTTCTTGATATTAATATGATTAATGCTTTGGATGACCAAGAAGAATTCTCAACTCCTATAGTTGAAGATCATTTTATGAATTCTCCTTGGTATGCTGATATTATTTATGTTTTTATTAAATTGAATACACCTCCTGGTTTGACAAAAACAAAGGCAAGGTTCCTGAAGTTAAAAGCTGTAAAATATTGCATTATAGATAGATGTCTTTATTGGAAAAATGCAAGTGGTGTATTGCTTAAATTTTTGCCTAATTTTAATGCAGAGAAGGTCAAATACCAGTTCCATGAAGGAGAGTGTGGGGGTCATTTGTACTGGAAGACAACAGCCAAAAAATTTTTGAGGGTTGGTTTCTATTGGCCTACTCTTTTCCATGATGTGAATAAGATGATCATATCCTACCATAAATGTCAACTTTTTGAAGGAAAAAGAAAATTGTTACCCCTACCTCTACATCCAATCACTATTGAAGCCCCTTTTCAACAATGGGGACTTGACTTTATAGGAGAAATCCATCCACCATATTCTGCCTAGCATAGATGGATTCTCACCGCCACAAACTATTTCACTAAGTGGATAGAAGCCATACCTTGTAGGCAGGCCAATGACTCAGTTATTATAAATTTATGGAGACTAATATTCTCTCCAGATTTGCCTGTCCTACCAAGATTATCACTGATAATGCAGCAACATTTGGATCAAAGAAGATGGTTGAGTTATGTCATAGATATCAGATAACATTGGGGCATTCCACGGCTTATTACCCCCAGGGTAATGGCCTTGCAGAATCCTCAAATAAAATTTTAGTGAACATAATCAAGAAACTATTGGAGGACAACATGAAGTCTTGGCACACAAAGCTGGTTCATGCACTTTGCGCTGACAGATTAACTTTGAAGAAATCTATTGGTATGTCACTTTTCCAGCTTGTGTATGGTACCGATGAAATTTTTCTAAACAGCCTTGGTGTACCAGTAATAAAGTTGATTCAAGAGTTACAAACTGAAGAAAATGACATGATCAGAAGAATAAATCAGACCATTCATCTTCAACAAACTAGAGAGGAAGTTTATATCAAAGCATTGCAGAAACAGGACAACATTAAAAAGCTTTTTGACAGAATAAAAAAGGCCAACAATTTCAAAATTGGGGACAAAATTTTAAAATGGGATTCAATAAGGGAAGAAAAGGGCAAGCATGGAAAATTTGACAACTTATGGCTTGGCCCTTACTCTATTCATTCAGCTGCTGGTAACAATGCATTTTTCTTGCAGGAGTTGAATGGAGCAGAATTGTTTGGGGGTCTTGTCAATGGCAGGATGCTTAAACATTACTTCTCTTGATCCATGATATGTTTTAAAGCCTTTTATATTTTTTCCATTATAAATATTTCATCCACCATTGCATTCAAAGTTAGAAAAGTCAAAATTACAAAAACAATAGAAAAGAGAAAAGAGGGCAGATTGTGAAAAACAAGAAAGGTATAGCCCCATACCCAAAAAGAGAAACAAATCTGAAAGTGTGCAAGTTAAAATGCCACTCCTGCAAAACACACTTCTAGTTAGTCAAATAGCCTAATCTTGACTAATTAGTTTTAAATTTTCTGCTGATAGGATAGTAAATTCGATTTGCCAAACTGTTTAATCTTGGTTTATCAGTAGATAGATTAGGATAGAAATTAAAGGTTTAAACATGATCAAAATCTGAACCTAAGTTTCCAAAAAGAGATGACTCAAATTTGTTTCATTTTTTGAGTCAAGAAAGATGTAAATCTGGTTCAAATCAACTCAAAATCTGAACCAGAGAACAAGGAAAAACATCTCAAACAAATTCAAAACAGAGCTGTAAAAGGATGAAGGAAGTTCTTTGAATTTTCAGATCTTAAGCCTTCCATTTTTTGTTTTTTGTACAAAATATGTCTATGTGCAGCTTGTTTTTATGCCATAGACCAGCATCCAATTAGACTGTTCAATCTTGACTTGAATGCTTTTGAATTTCTGTTGTAGAAATTAGAGAATAAAAATCTGTTAGACTGTTTAATCCTGACAGATTGATAGAATAGGTAGAGAATCATATGGGCTCAACTGTTTAATCTGAGTCCATGGAGAAATAAAGAGTAGAAATAGATTAGATTTCCTACTTTCAAAAGAATAAAATGTTGTGAAAAGAGTTTGCCAATCCAAGTGCACTCTAATGAAGAAAAAATGTTAGACCAGTAGGATTGGGTAGGTAGAAAGTTTGTATTGATGAAGGTCCATTGTTTTCATAGCTGCTAATATGTTTTCAGAGAAGATCTTCCCAGCAAAGGAAGGGCAGCCCAATGGATCAGGCATAGGTCAGCCTCCTAGAGAACATAATGGATGTGGCACAGGTCAGCCTCCCAGAGAATGCAAGTCTGAAGTTCTTGATGCCTTCAAGAAGGCATCATCCCCAAGTGGAGCCAATGTTAGCCACCTATAAAATTTGTTATAGCAAAAGGTGGCTAAGACTTTTTGAGCCTTCAAGGAAAAAATTTCATTGCTAAAAATTGTTGGCTCTTGAAGACTCTGGAAGGCCTCATGCCTCTGTCCAAAATCTTCACTACTATTCCCATTTTATACTCAAATTCTGTTGATCTCATAAGAAGAAAATGCTGCAAAAACCATCATTTCCCCCTTCTCCCACTCAGAAATAACCTTCATCTTGCTCCCCTTTTTCTCCATAAAACTCCTTTTTTTTCATGATTCCTCTTCTCCCCCTCATGAAAATCACTTTTACAAAGTTAAAGACTCACTCTTTAACCTTATCGAAACCCCCAAAACCATTGAAAAACTTGAAAAATTTCATGAAAAATACATATTTTTGCATAAAGGCTTAAGCCCCTTGGGCTAAGTCCTAACCACTTCCCCTCCATGTGCCTCAACATTAGAACCAAGCGCTAACCCTTCTCGGCGCTTATCGCATTGCAAAAATCCAACTACGCAAGTCTTTGCCATGTTTCAAAAGTTTCGATGCGATTATCCCATGCTTATAAACCCCGGTCGTATTATTCTCCATACACTCCAAGGTCCCGCAGTCGGGCACCGAGCCACTTCGTAAATAATATTTTAAACCTTGGTTTATATTAAAAAATATTCGGCTTTATTATTTTATTTTTTTTATAAAATTTCCGCCGGTTCCAATTTTAAATCGTTCCGCACCGTCGATCTGATCTGAAGATCAGACGACGCGGAGTCCATCTCTCCTGTGGTCCCCGCATTCCACTCACCATTCTGAAAACTGCCTGGTATCTATTGCACTGCCTTTGGGGTGAGGGTGGTTTTTCCCGATCGACAGCGATTCCATACGCTGGCCAATGCGTGTCTCGTGCACTATTTGAAAACTGCCCCCACATCGTGCGTTAAACATCAGACGTAGACCCCGCGCGATATTGGCATCCATCGTCCGATCTGGGCAGTGCCATCCAATGGCTATCGCTCACCGAATATTCCCGACAGTTAAGTAGGATACGACGCGGCATCCAATTAATTTTCGTCGTCGATTTGATCTGTAGATCGACGGTTCATATTTCATCGCCCACTTTCGTTGCCCAATCAACATTTCCCATTTTTGACTTTCCATTTTCCGCTCCCGACCGTCGATCTCTGCGCGATCAATGGCCTTGATTCAAAATTTTCCTCCGCCTTCCCTACGCCTTCTCCCGATCAATCCTAATCGTTGGATGATGCCATCCAACGGCCACGCTTTCCCCCACATGTCCTCCGCGGAAATAAACCTATATACGCAGGATTTTCTAATAGTTTTTGTATTGTGCAGGGTTTCTATGGTTTTTTCGCCATAACTCAGAAAATTTCAAAAGCGGAGAGTGACGATCCTCCCGCCCCTAATTCAGCAAAGAAAATACTTCGCAGGATCTAGATTCATGTTTCATCAGTGTTTCTTCAGGCATTGATGCCATATCGCCCTTGCGCAACCTTGTACATCAGAAAAAACCATGAATCAGGCACAGTCAGAGAGTATCAGTGACGAAGACCAAAATTTATCAGAACAGAGGATTAAAAGACAAATTTTGCGAGGATTACGGCTAAGAACAATTATCAAAAGCCTAATCCCCAATTAAAACATAGTTTAAAGAAAATCTAAAGTGTTTTATCGACAGGAAAACCTCCATCGCCACAATTGAGGCCAATTGATCCCTTTAGCTACCACGATGCCATCTATGCCTCAAAGTATTCAATCAGAGGCCAAATTTATTTATCAGGATCATATATTTGTCTCAAAATGCAGCCAAAGAGGAAACTCTGCCAAGGAAATTAATGACAAACATATACAGAGTTAATTCGACACCACACAGAGCCTCAAAGGTCAACAAAATTTCCCATCGAGGTTAAAATTTATGTAAAACATTTAATGCAGAGTGCACCCATGTAAGTTTCTTCATTGAGCCCCTCAAAGGCCAAGAAGCCATTAAGTTTGTATTAATTGGAATTGGATATCTTTTATCAGATCTCACCTCCTCATTCTTATATATATACTTCTGCAGAAGATGAGTGAGGGGTTGGTTGATTAGGTTGCTGAACATTCTAATGTAATTGAGCTTGAGACTTCTATCTGTAAATATTGTTCACTGGCCCTTGAAGCTCTGTTTGTGTTAGATTAGTTAGGCTGGATAGTGAAGATGATTGTTGAACTGAAACATTGGACCTGAGTACTGTAACTGGTTGACATCAATAAACAAGATGTTTCTTAGGATCCTGGTCTATATCACTGGTGAAGTGCCCCGTTCTTTGTTATTGTTTTCCTTCTATGTATGTCATACTGTTCACTATTCTCTGATAAAGAACAACATTTATAGAGTTAGGATCTATTGTACATCAGTAACCTTCTCTGACTGGAAAGCTTTATCTCAATTTTTTCCTCCAATTTGTTTATTTAAGAATGATTCAATACAGTTAAGCAGTTAGGAATGCTGGAGTTCCCTCGTCTTACTGTTTTCTTTAAACATTGTTCTTGAAAATTATTTTCCTTATTTGCTTATTAAAGTTAGACTAGAAAAGTGATGGTTTGCCTTGTTTCTAGCTTCTATTCTCCAAAGGCAGATTCTGAAAGTTTCCCTTGGTGTTAACTAAAAGCAGACTAGGTTTAAAAGTACTTTATCTGATCTTAAGTTTACACTCTGTATTCTCTTATATGTTTTCATAATTTCTGAAGGCAAGTATGTGGATTACTGGATTGTTTGTTAATTAAGCTGCTTTAATACAAACCTTCCCAAGAAGTCAATGGTTAGCCCTGCCCTTGGTTGGTTTTTAAACAGTTACTTAAGAGGCTTTTCTTGTTTGGACTGACTATAAATCCTTTGTGAAATTATTATCAGTTTCCACCATCTCCAACACTTTATTGTTTCCATTCCATCATTATAATCTCAATAATCTTGTGATGTAGATGACTTTCCCCTCGGATCACTCTTGATGTTGTTGTTCAATTAAAGCCCCGTTATGACTCCATAGCCCAATGGACTAAAAACCAGCGTTATATCTATCTTTTTAGCCTAGTTGTTCCATTCACTTGCAACTTCTCACCTTTGAAACTCTTTGCACTTAGGAATTTCCACCTCAAACAGTATTCATGCTCAACCATCCAAAAATGAAACAAACCCTTGGCCTTCATAACTAGCCTAATATCATTACCCCAAACTTCAAAGAAAAATCCATATTTGTACTTATTGGAGAGATCCCTCTCCGGATTCAAGAGGGCTAGATCCTAGAATTCCAAAGTTGGTTGAAACGATGTTTCTCCATGAGATTGGACTTTGCCAATCTTGCTTATTATAGGGAGCTAACACAATCAACCAAAATCTCATGCAAAGCTCTTATCCAAAAACTCACAGTGGTCAGCATGAATATGAGGCGGTAATCGGCGCCAAACAGGCGATGGCGCGAGTGCTACAAAAGCGACATGCGCCAATCGACACGACTATTCAAGGGAAAACCGCGCCAAGCTAGTTAACCAATGAAAAGGAAAAAAATCAACAGAGCAGAGGTCAATCTTGACACTATGGGGCTTAACAAAGGTTTGAAGCACAATTTAAACAACCAGAAAGGTAAGCAACAAGACCAAAAACCGAAAAATGACCCAACAAGATCAAAGACAAACTCATGCTAATTCCCCAGTGGAGTCGCCACTTGTTATGTAGGTAAATCCTCTCGACAGACAAAGACGATCCCTATAGCCCTAGGGTGGGTCTAGTAACAAGGAATTATGCTAAGGTGTAGGTTCCTAGATATTGGAATGAAAGAGGACGCGATAAGATAGCCTACCTGTGGTCTAATGTTGTTGTCAGAAATCATATTGGTGATGAGAACTGCTCGCTCCTGATCCAACAAGTCATAATCCCTTCGCTTATCACACTTGGACACCTGCACAAAGATCATAAAATGACAACCATATCCCACATACTAATTTTGTCCAAAATATACTGATCAATTAGAGAAGATTAACATATTGAATTTAATAGAGATAAAACACAAGATGGGCACCAGACAATAGTCACTTATATTAAAAGGTAGAAAGAAGAGATACAACCACGCTTTGACGTTGTGGTCTCCTCCAGCGGGGCTCAGGTGAAGCACGTCTCAAAGCTCGTCGGGGAATTCAGACGAGAAAGGGACCTCTCGATGGATTTCTCCTTATTCTACCTTCTCATAACTCGGTTATTCAACTATGACTTAGTCTCTCAAGTTCAACACTTCAGCTGTATAATTCTCTTTGTTCAGATTCAACCATTCAGCTATAGTTACAACTATTTTTCATAAAGAGAGAAGGCTTATTTATATAGAGGTAAAGGAGGAGGTTGGGATCCCTACAAATGTGGAAGGGAGGCCTATCCTCTAGGAGTGTTCCAAGGGAGGTGGAAACTACTAGCTAAAGGAGGAGGCCCGTGGTCGTTTCAGTTCAACCACTCCCAATGAATCATCCCCGAGGTGGTTGGAATAGAACCTACACCTCTATTTTAAAAAAAAAATTCATAAATAGCTTGGCACAGGCATCACACTATGAAAGAGTGCCAAGTGGCGCGGGCTTAATGTAAAATTCCCAGGTCGGCGAGAGGAGATAAAGGGCTACTCGTGCCAAGGCAAAAATAGGGATTTTCATAGCTCTGCTCAGGAAAATGTCAACAAGGAGAATTTTGCCTTCATCAAAAGGGATGTAAGGATGTAATTTTCAAAGCATGACACTGTTCATTGGTCACAGAAATGACCCTCTAATGTGCGAGTTGGGGATTGTAGGGATAGTGAAAAAATGTTGTGTAATAGATGCCCCCAAAAGCATGAGGTCTGAGGGAGAGGGAGGGGCGAAATGCTTTATGAGAATGCGTTCGAACAAGACACCGCTGTTAGAAAACCTGCAATTAAAAATACAACTGATATCTCTGATACATGTGGCATGGGCACAACCATCCATAATAGAGTATAAAAAATGAGATCTAGGTATGGACGCATCCATCCAGCAATAAGGATCAACAAATAGACTCAGGTATGGTCGCAGCCATCCAATCAAAAGAGTCATGTAATAAGTGATAGTAATCCACAAAGGATCCACAGCCTGGATTTCATCAGACAAAACCCAGGGTCTTGCGCTCCATCTTGACCTAAAAAAAGTACAAATTCAAGCATGCGAATAGACGAGTTGAAGTCGAACATGCAGGAACATTGTCTGATTACCAGCCAACAATGAGAGTTGTTAACAGATGTGAGAGAAACCACCAATAATGACAATGGCTCTCAAGGTACAAAAGGTACAATCCATGAAATGTGAATAGTTATCTGGGGTCGAACACCCGCAGAATCATCCGATCGAAGGCCGATGATGTGAACCTTGCGTCGGATGCAAAGAACCTGCCATTAAGGCATGCAAGCTCCAAGGTACCAGAAGGGAGTCTCTAGATTGGCTTCCTAGAAAATGAGCTGAAGTTGACAGGAAGCGACCTAGTCGAAGGAGGGCCATGATGTTCCCCACATCATCGAAACAATACAGATGAATATGATGATTTGCAAATCAATACCAACAGATAATCAGAGGGAGGTTGAAAATTGCAAAGCAAAATATTCTCTTGAACATATCGGTGGCACGACAATGGATTTGGTAGTATTTGACATTAAGGGATCTGAGGTCATGGATGACGTGGCAAAGAGTAGATGAGCAGTCAAAAGAGATTACCCAAACCCATGGAGGCAAAAATAACGGAATGAGATGTCCCCAATCTGACACAAATGCATACAAGTGCCATGTTCAAGAGTGACATACTGCCAACACAACTAAAATCTGGTTCCATTTCCCCCCACCATTTCTGGGGAGTACCCCAATTATTTTTGAAAACAAGCTTGAAGGGGATAGCATGTGCCTGCACTGTAAGTTTTTCCTTCGGACATATCCATCCTAGTATAATTTACAAGCCCTAGGAAGGAGGAACTCGAATAACGTCATGGTGACGAGGTCCGATGTCATTAGGGTTTAACGAATCTGACAAAGGGAGAACTCGACATCTTTTCATATTTAGAGAGTTTGAAAAGAAGTCAGAAAAGAAAACTCCAGTAGTCCCTTTTTGTATGTAGTCTCACAAATCTGAAAAGGTAGAAAACTGTGTCTGAGAGAGCCTCTTAGTCGCAATAGGCTAAGGTATTCCTTTTTCGTAAATAATCCATCCCAGCCCGAAAAAAGGGTAAATGTATACTGGGTAGATATCATTTCGCAGCCATTTAACGAGTTCAAAATGAAAAGAGTCTAGACAATCTTTTCAATTTTTAAGAGTTAGAAAAGAGATGAAAGTTGACTCCTCCTGGAGGAATGAGTGGTATAAAGGGTAGCAACTAGTTCTGGTAATGGTGGAACTGCTCAGAACAAGTAAAGGTTAAGAGGCTGGCTAACATGACCACTCATCACAGAAGTTCCTCAGAAATGGGTAAAATAACCAAGTGAAGGTGTATGATCGGCCAAGCATATGGTAACAATGGAATGAGAAAACCAAGGGTCATCTGGAAAAACAGGCTAGAAAAATGGCAATCACGAGAGGTAAAATAAGAATGGTTTCATTTTTACACAAGCTTGAAATCTGGAAACTCTGCTTGATATTGGTTTCATGTTTACACAAGCTTGAAACAAAAGTAAACTATGCTTGAAAAAAATGGGCATGCCCCCAGCATGGTGATTCAATTCGAGGTACATGCCCCCCAAGCTTCAGTCCATATGTAATGAACGAAAAGCAGATGGAGTGAAGGTTCAAGTTATGAGATTAGAGAAAGACTCAACTGGGATTTTACGAGATCTGAGAAAAGACTCGAATTGAACGGGAACATGTTTCATTGTTTTAACGAGGTTGACACATTAAAAGAACTATCCTCAAGACCTAATTCCTTTTTTAACGAGGTTGACATAGAAGACGAACTATCCTCAAGACACCTTGTTTCATTTTTTATGGAGCTTGACACAAGACAAGGAACCCTACTCCATGGACCTTGTTTCATTTTTTACGGAGCTTAACACAAGAAAAAGAACTGTGCTCTGTGGACCTTGTTTCATTTTTTAAGGAGCTTGACACAAGAATACGAACTCTGCTCCGTGACCTTTCATCATGATGAATAATATGTCATGGCTTCCAAGAGTTCCGCACTGGATGGGAGAACAACATCTCGGAAATTAGGACCTAATGCCCCCAGCACATGGTGCACAACGACACTATCACTGAAATTGGGCATGGGATAGGTAGCCACATAATTAAATTGCAGCGGGGAAGATACAACCGGCGGATAAAGACCCGGAAGGGACGATGGTGGACCAAATGTCACGTCAAGACCAAAGAATGAAAGTTGATCAATGGTCACAATCTGACCTTTGTGTGGAAAATAAATCACACGAAATAGGGAAGAGTCAACCATGTCCATGGTTTTGTGCATGGTTTTGCACATGGTATTGGGGCACGATGGTTTTCGGCCCCTGGTATTTTTGTAGATCCGGTCAAGGGAACTACGGTTATGTTCTAATCTAGGGTTTATGGATTTGGGTGTATGTATGCTTCGGCATGTATATATATGTGTTGTAACACTAAAAGGAATATAATGAAAAATCAAGCGGGTCGTCCCGATTTGGGATCCAAGGGAAAATCTCTATGTTTATCTGTTTTATGTTTTATGCTCTCGCTATTTTTTATCCTCTGTTATAAGATTCTTGAGTAGATAATTTATGTTCAGGGTTAAAACCTACATTTGGTATCAGAGCAGTTTCAGCTTCAAGGGGATGCCTTTGCTGCTGAGGGTTTTTTTCTTGGGCCTGTGGTAGACCCTGTTCAGTGAGAGATCTGCGGGATCGATTCTTGCGGTGAAAGAAGATGGCGAGCAGCGGGAAGATAGAGATCGAGAAATTTAATGGTCAGAGTTTTGAGTTATGGAAGCTCAAGATGGAGGATCTGCTGGTGGACAAAGATCAGTGGATTGTGGTAGATCCAGGTACTAAACCAACGACAATGTCAGATGAAGACTGGAAGAAACTGGATCTGATGGCTAAGAGCACAATACGGTTGTGTGTCTCAGATTCAGTATTGTGGAATGTATCTGGGGAAGCTACGGCGAAGACCTTGTGGGACAATCTAGGGACTTTGTACCAATCTAAGTCTCTAGTGAATAAGTTGTTCCTGCGGAAAAAGCTGTATAACCTGAGGATGAAGGATGGAGACTCGGTGACAGAGCATCTGAACGCCTTCAATACTGTGGTAAGTCAGTTGTCATATATTGATATTAAAATCTCAGATGAAGATAAGTGCATCAGTTTGTTGTGTTCTCTACCAGATTCGTGGGACAGTCTAGTTATTGCAATAGGTAGCAATACAACTGCCAATTTTGGTGTTGTTGTCTCGAAGCCTTAGCATCGGAGGGAAATGAGACGGAGAAATATGGAGGGTCAGAATGGAGATGTCTTATCTATACGAGGAATGTCCCAGAACAGGAACAAGAATAAGGTTTCAAGTGGGAGATCTAAATCTCTAGGAAAGTCTGTAAAGGTGTGCTGGAAATGCGAAAAGGAAGGCCACTAGAAAAAGGACTGTAGATCTAAAGCTCATGAGATAGGAAAGGGATCTGATGATGCTCCTTCCGCAGAGGAAAAAACCACCTCGGTTGAAGGTGGAGATGTGTATTTAGCTTCTTCTTTAAATACACATGTAGATCATGAGGCATGGTTGATTGAATCAGGTGCATCCTTTCACTTCACTCCCCATAGGGAGTGGTTTTGCGAGTATGAGAAATATGATGGTGGTGATGTCTTCCTAGGAGATTATAGGAAGGCCAGAATCGTTGGACGGGGAAAGGTCAAGCTGAAGCTACAAGGTGGGAGGATTAGAACACTTCCTGGTGTTCTGCATATTCCTGCATTGGCTAGAAATATGATTTCTATAAGCAAGATGGATGATGCAGGTGTAAAAATAGTGTTCAAGAAAGATGCCTGCAAGATGGTTCGGGGAGCACTGGTATTAATGCAGGGAGTTTGGATTGGAACTCTATACAAGCTACAAGGTAGCACTGTTATTGATGGGTGTAATAGTTCTGTGGTTCCTGAAAGTGGAGTGGAAAGCATAGCTATCTTTGGAGAAAAGACCATGTTATGGCATCAAAGGCTTGGACATGTTGGAGAGAAGGGCCTTCAGATACTGCATAGAAATGGTATGGTAGAAGATATGTCTAATTAATCTCTGGATTTCGATTTACGCGAACATTTTGTATGGGAGGCAGGTGGTTGAGATTTTCATGCAGTTGCTGAGGCGACAAGATATTAGAACTTGTGCACAGTGATGTGTTTGGGCCTGTGTCAGTTCCATCACTGGAAAATTCTGTGTACTATGTTTCATTCATAGATGACTTCTCAAGGAATACATGGATATATTTCTTGAGGAAGAAATCTAAAGTCTTTGACAAATTTAAAAAATTTAAGGCTATGGTGGAAAACCAGACAGAGAAGAAGATAAAGGCATTGAGGACAGATAATGGTGGGGAGTTCTGCAAGAAGGAATTTGAAGAGTTCTATAAGAAGTGTGGTATAGCACGACAAAAGACTACTCCATACACACCTCAGCAAAATGGAGTTGCAGAAAGAATGAATAGAACACTGATGAAAAAGGCAAGAAGCATGCTCAGTGGTACCGGGTTAGGACAAGAATTCTGGGTGGAGGCAGTGGAGACTGCATGTTACTTAGTTAATAGATCACCTTCATCAGCGTTGGAGGATAAGACCCCACATGAGGTATGTACTGGTAAGAAACCCTCTCTTTCACATCTAAGGGTATTTGGATGTGATGCATATGTACATGTTTCAAAGGAGAAAAGGACCAAGTTGGATAATAAATCTGAAAGGTGCATCTTTATTGGGTGTAAGGATGGTTTAAAGGGTTACAAGCTTTGGAACCAAGAAACAAGGAAGGTTGTGTACAACCGAGATGTGGTGTTTAGAGAAGTGAAAGATGTTGTTAAACATGAATTCCTACCAAAGGAACCTGAGAAGATAGAGTTTGAGCTAAAGGAGGATGAATCAGACTCTACAATAGAAGAAGACTTAGAAGATGAAGAGCCACAAACTCCAGCTTTGAGAAGATCAGTTCGGGAAAGAAGGCAACCAGAAAGGTATAGTCCATCTGCTTTCTGTTCAGGTTTTGCCTTAACTATAACTGATGATGAACCCAGAACTGTCAGGGAGGCAGTAGATTCAGAGGATGGAAAACTCTGGAAGGAGGTCATGGTTGATGAAATGGCATCCTTGCACAAAAACGATGCATGGGATCTGGTGGAGTTGCCGGCTGGAAGGAAGCCCATTGGGAGCAAATGGGTGTTTAAGAAGAAGATGAATGTAGAAGGCAAGGTGGAGAAATACAAAGCTCGGTTGGTAGCGAAAGGTTATTCCCAGGTGCCGGGAATTGATTTTGATGATATTTTTTCTCCTGTTGCCAAAGTTACTTCTATTAGATTACTTTTATCTGTTGCTGCTGCATTTGATTTTGAGATAGAACAGATGGATGTGAAGACAACATTTCTTCACGGGGATCTAGAGGAGGAGATCTACATGAAGCAACCTGAAGGCTTTATGGTGAAGGGTAAGAAAGAACTGGTATGCAGGTTGAAGAAGTCTCTGTATGGGTTAAAACAGTCACCAAGGATGTGGTATCGGAAATTTGATACCTATATACGAGGACTTGGCTTCACCAGAAGCAAGGAGGATCACTATGTTTATTTTAAATTAATTGGTGACCGTGTTATTTATTTGGTCTTGTATGTGGATGATATGTTGTTGATTGGAAATGACAAAGAAATTATCCAAGATTTGAAGACCCAACTGTTCTCCAAATTCGACATGAAGGATATGGGTGCGGAAAACTATATTTTGGGCATGGAAATTAAGAGAGATAGGGCAAAGAGGAAGCTCTGGTTAAACCAGAGGAATTATGTCGAGACTATATTGCAAAGGTTCAATATGCAGGATAGTAAACCGGTGAATGTTCCTATTCCTGTAGGTGTAAAGATGTCTGCTGAACAGTGTCCCAAGACACAAGAAGAAGAGGAGGATATGTCCCGTGTTCCATATGCAAGTGCAGTGGGTAGCTTGATGTATGCAATGGTCTGTACTAGACCAGACATTGCACATGCAGTGGGAGTATTGAGCAGGTTTATGTCAAACCCAGGGAAGGAGCATTGGACAGCAGTGAAGCGGGTTTTAAGATATTTACGTGGCACTAGTGATTATGGCTTGTGCTACCAGGGAAGACCAAGATTGGAAAGAATGTTGGACATTCGTGGTTTTGTTGATGCAGACTGGGCTGGAGATCTGGACCAAAGGAGATCTACAAGTGGGTATGTGTTTAGCCTATTTGGAGGCGCAGTCAGTTGGATGAGTAAAAGACAGTCTGTAGTGGCTCTTTCAACTACAGAGGCAGAATACATAGCAGCCACTCATGCAAGCAAGGAAGCAATTTGGTTGCAGATATTGTGTTCAAGTATGGGGTTGGTACAACAAGCTATAAGGATAGACTGTGATAGCCAAAGTGCAATTTTCTTGGCTAAGAACCCTGCTTATCATTCAAAGATAAAGCACATTGATGTTCAATATCACTTTGTTAGAGATATGGTTGAGGTTAAAAGGGTGTTGCTGGTAAAGGTGGACACTTTTAAGAATGTTGCAGATGCATTGAAAAAGTCTGTGAGCACTCAGAAGTTCTCTTGGTGTAGAGAAACAATGGGTGTTGAAGAATTGGGCCAATGAATAAGCTCTCCTGTGGCCCCCTGTGGAAAGAAAACAACAAGTGGGAGAATGTTGGGTATGTGTTATATTCTTTCCCCCCTGTCGAGGTCCGGGGAAGCACCTCGACGAAAATTTTTGGTCCTTAATTTCCGTTGGGTAGTCCGCGTCCATGGTTTTGTGCATGGTTTTGCACATGGTATTAGGGCACGATGGTTTTTGGCCCCTGGTATTTTTTTAGATCCGGTCAAGGGAACTACGGTTATGTTCTAATCCAGGGTTTATGGATTGGGGTTTATGTATGCTTCGGCATGTATATATATGTGTTGTAACACTAAAAGGAATATAATGAAAAATCAAGCTGGTTGTCCCGATTTGGGATCCAGGGGAAAATAGCTGTGTTTATCTATTTTATGTTTTATGCTCTCGCTATTGTTTATCTTCTGTTATAAGATTCATGAGTAGATAATTTTTGTTCAAGTTTAAAACCTACAAAGGGCCTAGAACAACCGTCACATCTATATAGATGGTTTTCCCTCCCAAAGTAACAGGGAACTTCGGAAGGATTCCTAATGGTTGACTAATTCTTCTGTTAAAAGCCAACAGATTCTAAGTAACAGGCACAAGTGGTGGAGAACCAAAAGCTTGCCAAGTAGTGGAAGACAGAATACTAACAGATGCACCTTCATCTATAATGGTGCTGGGTACTACCATATCAAAGGTCTGTACTGTTATCTCAAAAGGTACATAAGAAGGAAGGCAGTATCCTGCAAATCGACTCCAATCAAAGGAAGCAACCAAAATAATTGGAGGGGGTACCATAGAACTAAAATGGTCATCCCCTAGTGTTACCGGAGCAAGAGGAACACTCTCCTGGACTTCCATCACGGGAGTAGGAGGAGAAACTTCTTGAACCATAGGGACAGGATGATCTTTCTCCAAGTCCAAGGAATCTGAAGAAACGAGAAGAACTTGAGGGGAATGAAATCCACTCTCAACGGAAAAGACCTGATGAAACATAGGCGGGATCAAGTAAACCGATCCCACGTCCAATGGTTGGTCGGGAATTGATTCCTGAATTTGAATTCCGGGGGAGAGGGATCGACCAAGGATGACTCTTGACTGATCATGGAATCAATTAGCAGAGGACTCAAAGAAAGTTTCTGGTAACTAGCCGGAAGGCAGGGTGTAGAAATAGTAGAGTTGTCCAACACTCTTGTGGCTTCATCCATATACAGACAAAGGTGAATGGTATGATGCCATTCACACAACTTATAGGGGTTGGTAATCTTACCCTGTTTCTTATGAGTGTTATCAACACTAGTCGAATATGTGCTACCAATATGACTTTCGGAAGCCAAAGGCAACGGTGGACGACCATCGAACCACACATCAAGTACCTTAGGAATGCCAAGTCAGTCTCGAAGAAGGTGGTCACCTTTGCACAACATGTAAGGGACTTTGAATTTCCATGGAAGGTTGGATGGTTTCTCAAGGGAAGGTGTCCGAGGTGCAATAGTTGCAGCATTAGCCTCTTTCTTATTTGACTTCTTCTTCTTTGTCTTCTTCTTCTTCTTCTTAGCCACCTGGTTACTGGAATCCAGACTTTCACTAGGAAAAGTAGAAGAGGAGGTCGAAGAAACATGCGAAGAATGGGAGAGGTCCACCTTAGAATCAGCATGGTGCTATTCAAGTGGAGGTGATGGTCAAACAAATATTGGGGCATTTGGGACCACTGAGGTTGAAAAAAACCACACGGGCAAACCAACAGTTAACCATGGAAGAGACAACATTGCCATATAAGGAGCACCAACATTCCCAAAAGTAGGAAAAGGGCCAGGATTCCCTTCAAAGGGGATTCCTTGGTTGGTAAACTCCGGAAAGGTTGTCATCACAAACCACGGTAAAACAACGCTAAGGAAGCTAAATTTAACCAAGAATGTTTCGCGGGCAGTTAATTTTAAGACACTGAAACCAAACTTTGTTGTTTCATGTTTTAAGAGTCAAGAAATAGGAAAAATATGACTCTAGTCACTTTCAGGTTGAAACGAGCATGAAAGGACAAGTGCTCGATGATATTTTCAAATTTAAGGAGTCAGTAAAGATAAAAAATGACTGCTTAGGTAATCTAAGTAAGAGGGTATGCCAGGTTTCCGTGAACTACCATATACACCTTGGTGATCAAATGAAAGAGAAGTGACCAAGGACTTGATGTACGTGAAGGTAGTCTCCTTGAATGCTGTGTTCGGTGTATCACGGTTACAGGGTGGTAGACTCGTCTTCTTATGGATAAAAGGATTGCAACCTAGAGGGGTCTCCCTTTATATACTCGACGGTATGGTGAGCACAAGTTCGTACTAGCGTTGTCTGAAGACAGATGGCGAATGACAGCTGCTAGGTTTTAAGACGCTGGAACACTTCTCTAACTTAGACCACTAGAATGTTTCGTTAGGTTTCAATGTTGCATTAGGTTAATTGAAATAAATTTTAACATTGATCTTGGATTAAGTTTCAATTTCCAGGCCTTAACGTATGTCGGATCTGAAATCTTCCTAAATGCAAAACTATATGCAGAAGGATATCATTTTCGTTCAATGAAAGTTATCTATGAGAAGGAAAGAAAGAAAGAAATAGCAAATAATAAAATTATGTGAAAACACCCACTAATGCATATAATGCAATCTACAGAAAACAAAAAAATCTTTCCTAGTCAATCCAATGCTAGTTATGTGAAAGAACGTTTCATTTTCAAAGCAAAAGAAATGCAATATTTTTGTTTTTCAATGCAATAGAGAAAAAAATGCACTAAATGACATAAAAACAAAACTAAACACTAGTTTGAGAGAACGAATAGGAAAGTTGGAACGAAATGACTTCTCCAACATAAAACAAACACAACGAGACCCAAACCAATGCTGCGAATTTTTCAAATCAAAGAGAAATCTCGAAAATGACCCATACAAGAAATGTAATCGGTGCTTGGAGTAAGAGGAAGAAAAATCAAACAAGCAAGTGAATGATCATTCAACCAATGAACATACTCAACAGGATCAAAGAGATCAAGAGAAATTAAACAGGGAATGAATTTGACAACTATCAATAAACTCGATCTCCCAACAGAGGGCTCAGTGCATCAAGGCACTCAGAAACCCTAAGACGTCAAGTAACACTAATAAGAAATGGACAAACAACTGAAGAAAATGAGCTTCCAGCAATCAAAGACAATCCAAGACACTTCAATTACTCTCAAGCATAACCCAAAAAAAAGTACAATCAACCAAAAACTCATGCAAAGCTCTTATCCAAAAACTCACAGGGGTCGGCGTGACTGTGAGGCAATAATTGGTGCCAAACAGGCGATGGCGCAAGTGCTACAAAAGAAAAATGTGCCAATCGGTGCGACTATTCAAGGGAAAACTGTGCCAAGCTAGTTAACCAATGAAAAGGAAAAAACTCAACAGAGTAGAGGTCAATCTTGACACTCTGGCACTGAACAAGGGTTTGAAGCACAATTTAAACAACCAGAAAGGTAAACAGCAAGACCAAAAACCCAAAAATGACCCAACAAGATCAAAGACAAACTTGCGCTGATTTTCCAGTGGAGTCGTTGACTTTTTATGTAGGTAAATCCTCTCTGTAGACAAAGACGATCCCTCTAGCCCTAGGGTGGGTCTAGTAACAAGGAATCATGCTAAAGTGTAGGTTCCTAGATACTGGAATGAAAGAGGACACGATAAGATAGCCTACCTGTGGTCCAATGCTGTTATCGGCAATCGTAGTGGTGATGAGAACTGCTCGCTCCCGATCCAGCAAGTCACAATCCCTTCGCTTATTGCACTTGGACACCTACACAAAGATTAGAAAACAACAACCATATCCCACATACTAATTTCATCCAAAATATACTAATCAGTCAAAGAAGATTAGCATATTTCATTTAATAGAGATAAAACACAAGACGGGAACCAGACAATAGTCACTTATATTAAAAGGTAGAAAGAAGAGATACAACCATGCTTTGACGTTGCGGTCTCCTCCAGCGGGGCGCGGGTGAAGCACGTCTCAAAGCTTTTTGGGGAATTTGGAAGGGAAAGGGACCTCTCGATGCATTTCTCCTTGTTATACCTTCTCATAACTCAGTTATTCAACTATGACTTAGTCTCTCAATTTTAGCACTTCAGCTGTATAATTATCTTTGTTCAGCTTCAGCCATTCAGCTATAGTTACAACTAGTTTTCATAAAGAGAGAAGGCTTGTTTATATAGAGGCAAAGGAGGAGGTTGGGATCCCTACAAATGTGGAAAGGAGGCCTATCCTCTAGGATTGTTCCAAGAGAGGGTGAAACTACTAGCTAAAGGAGGAGGCTCGTGGTTGTTTCAGTTCAACCACTCCCAATGACTCATCCCCGAGGTGGTTGGAATGGAACCTCCGCCTCTATTTTTAAAAAACATTTCATAAATAGCTTAGCGCGGGCATCACACTATGACAGAGCACCAAGTGGTGCAGGCTTAATGTAAAATTCCTAGGTCGGCGCGATGAGATAAAGTTTTACTCGCGCCAAGGCAAAAATAGGGATTTTCACAGCTCTGCTCAGGAAAATGTCAACAAGGAGAATGTTGCCTTCATCAAAAGGGATGCAAGGATGTAATTTGCAAAGCATGACACTATGCATTGGTCACATAAATGACCCTCGAATGTGCGAGTTGGGGATTGCAGGGACAGTGACAAAATTTTGTGTAACACTAACCTTTATGTTTTGGCTTTTGATTAGGATTAGTCCTTTAATCCTTCTGACTCCCTCCCTTCACCGTTTCTTTGATTGTTTCTGTTCTCTGTGTGCAGGGGAAGCTTTTCTTCATGGAAGGAGGTTTTCACCCATCGATGATCATGTTTCATCGATGGAAATCCCTGGTATAGATATTATGGCCATGATTGATCCTTTATGAGCTCTTGGATCGTCATCCAGGCTTTCTCAGTTGCCAATTTTTTCCCTGCAGAGTATTTTCATTTCTGTCCGCCCTTAAAACCTGCACAAAACACAAATAATTAGTTAAAACCATGCAGGGAGAGTTTTACTACTTTTTTGCAGGTTTTGGACTCTCGTAGGGTGTTCACAGTGGAGGATATGGCGTAGGGAGTAGGGTTCCAGAGGTGGAACCAAGAGGAATTTGAATGACAGTGGGAAGGTTTTGAAAAAGGTCGCGAAGGGCAGGCAGTTTTGAAAACTAGAAATGGTTTTATTGCATGAAGGATAGGTGGTAAACGGTTTTGGGTGGGAGGTGCGCGATATGTCTCGGGATGAGACACGTGGCGAGGAAAAACCATCGATTTCGCATGGGTTGCGAAAAAATAATCCAATCGCAACTTTATTTGCGATATGCGATATTGGCCGTCAGATCTCAGGATGCCAGATCGATGGCTATCGCACATCTGGGAGGCGGTGAAAAGTTGGTTGGGTTGGTGGAAGTGGAGGACAGGTGGCATTGTGTGGTTGGATGGCGGGTTTAAATGGAGGATGGGGCCCATGGCCTTAAATATTTAACGAAATACGTTAAGTTATAAGGTTAAGGGAGGGTGTCGTGCGTAATGAGAGGCAGGCCCGTATTTTTAATTTTTCAAAGGTTATGGGGTGACCTTTTATAAGGTCTGGGGGTTTATGAAAATGAAAGGTGGAGGCTTTAGTTTATACGGGGAAGGGGCTTAGGGATAGCGGAGGTAGTGGTCATAGGAATGTGAGGGGGTTGGGGCTAAGAATAAAAGGGGGTTAAGGCATGTTCTTTATAATAAGAGCGGGTTTTAAATACAAAACAATGGTTTTATAATAAATTTTTAAGGATCCGATAGGCTAAAACTTAGTTTTAAACAATGTAAAAGGAAGCTTTTACATTGTTTTAATGTTTTTAGAGGAAAAATGATGAATGGGGGGTATTTTATGAGGGTTTTTAGGAAAGGAAGAAATGGGTTTTTTAGAGAAAAAAGGCCATGAATGAGAGTGAGGGTGAGGTAGTGAAATGAGGCTAACAGGCCCAACAATGAAGTTCTTTTTTGAGCAGTGAGGTAAAAATTTAGAAGGAAAAGAGGGGAAAAGATAGTGAAAATAGTTTGACTTAGGATAATGAAGGCAGTGAGATTTCTAAAACTCACAATATTTCTCAAATCTTGTTTTTAGAAATCTAGGACCATTACTTAGTCATCTTTTGATATCAGCAAAAATTACTGATGACTAACACCACCCTTGTTGGGTCAATATTTACTCCTTGTTTAGAAAATATGTGACCCAATAACTTACCTTCTTCTAAGGCAAATAAAGAGTTCTTGGGATTTAATGACAGACCAAAATTTCTGCATTTTTGAAATTTTTTTTACAAATGCTCCAAGTGTTCATCATCTGACCCCGAGGAAATAGTTACCTCATCCAAATATATAACTACAAAATTGTCACCAATGAAAGATATGTCCATGGCCCTCTGAAATGTTGCACCTACGTTCATAAGGCCAAATGGCATCCTTGTGCACATGCAAGTACCCCAGGATGTAGTGAAAGAAGTCTTCTTCTTATCTTCTTTTTCCATTGCTACCTGATTATACCCAGAAAATTTGACAGCAATAGATAACCTGTGAGCTCCTGTCACCTTTTGTAAGACAAAATCCATTTTTGGCAAAGGATAATTATCTTTTAGAGATGCTCGGTTCAAGTTCTTGAAGTCTACACACAGTCTTATCTCTCCATTCTTCTTTCTTACACGGACCAGATTGGAAACCCAGTCTGAATATATGAGAGGGGCTATAATTTTCGCCTGCAATAGTTTCTTCACTTCTTTTTTGATCAGAGCTAACAACAAGGGATTGATCTGTCTGAGCTTCTATCTGTGTCACTTGAGCCCTTCCTTCAATGGAATCTTATGCTGAATAATGATTTTTTCATATGTTTTCAGGTCTTCATACGACCAGGAAAACACATCCATATACTTCTTAAAAAGATCAATGTATATTTCTTTGTAGTTTTTGGGAACCCATTTGAAAATTTTCACTATTTTGGGCTCCTGCTGAGTTCCCAAATTACAATCTTCCATCTCTTCTTCTTGATATGTTTTCTTCGAATCAACAAAAACATTATTAGCATCGAAAAATATTTCAAGGGGAACCAACCCTCTAGGGAGAACATTATCTTTCAATTGGATAATATTATGTTCACCTATTGACTTCTTGAGGTTTCTTATTTCTGTTATCTGCTCTATTTTTTCTTCCTCTTGGTCTATCTCAGCATCTTCAAAGTTTCCAATCATTGTCAGGAACTGATTTATCTATTCATCATCATCAAACACCTACCATTGTTTCACATTGTCAGGGATAGAAGGTCTATGTCTAACTTCAATTTCGTACCTTAGCCGGGGATTTATGGGAGGTTTGAAGGTGCTGGCTACAACTGCTAAAGAATCGGCCAATATATTCTCCTCCCTCGGAATATACTAAAGATTGAAGGCTTCAAATTAGTTTTCTACCAGATCCCGAACTTCATTCCTGTACGATCTTAATCTCGGATGCTTGGTTTGACAATGATTCTTGATCTCCCTTATTATAAACTCAAAGTCACCATAAATTGAAATACATTGAACCCCCATCTATTTAGAAACTTGAACGCTTGAGATTAAGGCCTCATATTCAGCCACATTTTTTGTCGAATCAAATTATAGTTTAAAAGAGAATGGCATGAGTTTACCTTCCGGTGATATTAGCAAGAATCTTTCAACTGCACCTTCCCTAGAGTAGGTGCCATCAAAGTAGAACTTACAAATATTATTTGAGTGCAGCTCGTTAATTACAACTGCTGAAGAGAGTTGCTTCCCTGTGTCTTCAACAAATTCTGCATCTTCATGTAGCATGAAATAAGAAAGATCTTTTGTTTCTTGACTATAAATGGGGGAATTTCCTGCATATTTCTTAGAGGTGGTCTTCACAAACCTTGTTTCCCTATACAATCTCCTTTCTTCCCCATTAAAAACTGAAATGATAACATAAGTGAAATCTAACTTTAGTACACCTCCCAACTTAGCTCCCCAAGACCTTGACAGGAGCATTCCAAACGTGGTTGGGATGTCATCAACCACTACATCCATGACTATACTCTTCGCTAGGATTTTTCCAATGAAACTACCACATCTTTAATCAACCCAACACATTTCACCCTTTTGGAATCAAATGAATACATATCCCTATAAGTTTTGGTAATCTGTAGGTTAAGCTCCTTCATAGAAGACAATGGCATGAGGTTATGGGACGCTCTCGAGTCCAGCATGCAATTATGTAGAGTAAAATCATGAAGCAAGAGAGAAATATAGAAGGGCAGAACAGAAGGATCTACTTCTTCTACATGAGGGCCAAAGGTGACCACTGGATATTTCTTCTTGTAGGTTCACCGTGTCACTTATATCTTCCACCTATGTGATATTAATAAACTCTAAAATTTCTTTCTTGTGAGCTGGTATTTTAGCCAATTCTAGAAGAGGTACCTGAATTTTAACCTTCTCAAACTCTTTTGCCAAATTGAAGGAATGAGTTTTCTTAACAGAATTTTCAAGTTCTTCTCCACTCTTTCTAGAATCTACCGCTTGTTTAGGTACAGGAACAACTCTCTCTAGAATATTAGTGTCAACTGATTTGTCCTGCGAATATTTAGCCTGCTGCACATTTGTTCTCTTAAATGAATTTGTAGGTTGCTTCCCATTACTGACCTGTTTCACAGGGTCTTTTTGTTGTGGAGTCACCATTGGAGGAGGAATGGAACCTTGTTGTTCACCTGCATTATCTTGCACTCTAGATCTCTTTATAGACCTTAAATAATACTTTTTATGTAACTCAACTTGCATGAAGTCTGTGAATTGTCTACAATGTTCATCCATCTCATCTTGATCAAAAGATACTTCGGCTTCAACATATTATCCCCCATAATCTTCCTCTTCATCCTCTTCCAATGCGTACATAGTAGACACTTGATCCTTGACCTCCCTTTGGTCATCTTCTGCTAGCTCTATGGGTGCTACTTCTATATAAAATAGTGCTTGAACCTGATCTTTATCTCTTCTTTCCCTCTGCAAAATTTGGAGGGGATGTCTTCTGAATTGAGGGTTGAAACCCCCTCAGTTTTTTTGTACGTGCCTTTGGGAGTTTTTATTTTCCAATTCTATCTTAGATAGTTTATTTGTCAGATTTTTTATCACCCTTGCCATATCTTGTGATGATTTTTCTTTTTCTTTCCCCTTCTCTTGGGCTGGTTGTTTCCCTTTTTCCTTTCCAATTTTAGTCATATTAGCTTCAATATCTAAAGTGTCTGTCTGTATCTGCTCGAGAGTAGGGGCTCTTCTTTCTCTTAATGTAAAGCTAAAATTAACTTCAAAAACCCCAACAAAAGCTACTTTTTCTCCTATTTGGGGGGGGGGGGGGGATTCAGCTCTATAGGTAAACTACTGTAAAATTTATTGAATCTTCTTACAAACTCAGAAATGTATTCATTAAGCGTTCTTTTAATTGAATTAAACTCTGTCAATGAGTAACCATGATCTCTCTTTTCTCCCCATCTCTTAGTGAAACTATTTTCTAACTCTTCCCAGTTATTTATGGAACCATTTGGTAACCCTTTGAACCATTTTATAGCCTCTCCATATAGAGATTGCACAAATAGTCTCATCACAACGTCCAGGTGTTTTGCATTCAAATTCTTAGCAAAAGTACAAAACAAAGGTAAATTTTGTTCTGCAATTACTTCATTTTCTCCAGTGAAAAGAGGAAGTAATTTGAGGTATTATTGAGGCATGGCATTCATTGGTTGTGCAAGATTTAGTGGATCATATTTGTTCATTAAGAAAGTTTGTACTACCATATTCACAACTTGGTTAACTGCTCTTTGGGCAGTTGATGCTGATGAACCTGCTGTGAAAGTGAATGAAGGTGGAGGTAACACTAATATGGGAGTGGGTTGATGAAAAATGGAAGAAGAACCAACAACTATATTTGGCTGAGCTTGAGTGAAGGTAAGAGAAACAGACTCGAAAGAATGTTATTCTAACTCAGGTCCTTGAAAATAAATGGGCGTGGAAGGAGAATATTGTTCTAAGAAAGAAAGCTCCTCGGAAATATCTTCAAACAAAGGGTTATGAGAACTACTGCCAGGAGTAGAAAATGTAGGATCAGGTGTTGAAGGAGTTTGAGGTTTCTATGTCCTTTTGGAAACCAATCTTTTTGGATCTGGCAAAGCAGGGACTATCTGCTGTGAGGTATCCGACCTCATGTGAGGTATTTTGAAAGCCATAATTTTGAAAATAATAAATACAGCCCAATATTTCCTCCTCACCGAACAACCAGAGGAAATAATGTGAAAAACCTAGGGAAAAATAAACTTCATTTCTTCGTCCCCGGCAACGGTGCCAGAAAATGTTGTATCTCAAGAAATAATCCCTTTACTATGGTAAGGAATCAGTTCTTAAGACATTTTATAAATGCATGTCACAATTACCATATCAAATGGCCTTTGTTTAACACCCTTACAATTTAGTTACTTAATACTCTCAATAATCTGATATAATGAAAGCCTTCACAATGCCATAAATTGTTGATATTTGAATGGAATGAAAAGAAGAACTGTAAGAGAAACTCAAAATGATATGCTGAAAACACAGAATCTACCACTTTTAAGTTTAAGAGGAAATTCGTGAAGGAAGAGAGAACTTAAAAAAATATGTTGTAAACACAGAATATATTACTTTAAAGTTCTATCACGATTTTATGAAGAGAGAAGAGATGAGGTGAAGGAGCGCAAATTAAGGTTATTTAACTCTTACTCACAAATGTAATTAAGAGATCAACTGCTACATTACTTCACTTCATTCAAAGAGGAATAGCCACATAAGGAAACGGGGAAGACGTATCAACATCAACAGGTGTAGGAAACTTGATCTTCTTTTATTAACTTCTAAGAGAATTCAGTCATAAACTAACAGTCATCCAGAGGTCCAAAACTCGGATCCTCTTTTCTTATTTCTATCTACTTAAATACATCACAGTGGTTTGTAACTACTGAACTTCTTGAAACTATTAGACTACCTAAACTGTTAAGATTACTTATGCAATCATACTTGAGAAAGAAAATTAAAACTGTAAATTTTGTTCATTTTGTTGAATCTATTGTTGCTGATGCGTCCTCTTGAAGTGTCGAGGTGGAATTTCTTGTCATGATGCAATGGCTGCACAGCTCTGAAATGACACCTCAGTGCTTGATTTGACCCATTTTTCCTGCTCCGAATAGTGCCGCTATACGATTTTCTGTCCGACTCTGCCTATGCCCTTGTGATTCAAACATTGTTAATCATATAACCTGCTACCCAAATCTGTCTCTTCTCCTTTGATCCACGTTGGGTCACTTACCCAAGTTTCTTTGTCGCGTTCTTCCTATTTCTCATTTCCAAGGTGTTTCACCGGTTTTACGTTATAACCCTCTTTTCTTCCTCCGACACGATTTAACACAAGAAATTCCTTACCTCCGGATCTAAAAACCTTTGGAGTTGGCTATTGAAACTGCATCGCATCTACCTCCACATCGCCCTCCACTTCCTTTCAATTTTCCTTAACACTTATGTTTTAAAACTAGCGATATGCGGTATGTGATCGGGTCCCACCTGGCATCGCACATCGAACTTCAGTGACTTTATCACTTACCGCCTGCAGTTATCCTATAAAAATTGTGATTTGCAATTGTGCGATCAGGCCCCTGCATCTCACATTGCACTTTGGTGAGTATAACATTAAACCTTGGCCCTTAAATTTTAAAATTAGCAATGTGCGCTATTCGGTCGGGTCCCACCGGGCATCGCAAATTGCACTTCGGCTACTTTATCATTTACCTCCCACGCCTATCTTTTGAAACTTGTGACTTGTGGTTAGCAATTTAATCTTTGTTGTCACTCTCTCTGCTTCAGCTCTGCGCTTTGATCTCAACCATCCATTTTTCCTTTTGCACCTCCTCCGAGACTCTTAAGTTTTTAAAGGAAATTCACCCCTTCTCCCCCATTTTTAAATTAGTTTTTTTTCTCCACGAAGTAACCCTCCTGAGCTTACGAATGAGCCCAACTCGACCCTGTTTGGTGTGCAATGTTATGAACGTGCCCATCAGTCCGGTTCTCGAATTGTCTTACACGTGAATGAGCCCGACTCGACCCACCTTCACATCTCATCATGTAATTTTAATGTACCGACATAAAAATAAAAAAACTTTTACAATTTCTAACATATATGTTTTTTTTGGTGTTTTGAAACATATTTCAAAGGTAAATGAAAATGAACCACAACACAATCTAAAGAAATAATCTTTCAATGAGTGAAAATAAACATCATACATTCATTTAGAGATATGAAAAACAAATAAGATAATTTATTTAATTAAGAAGTTAATTAAATCAATTTGATGAAGTTTATATCGCAACTTTTATGAAATGCATGTATTGCATATACATGTAAGTCATAATAGAATAACACGTTCAAGAGTGAATTTATTTCAAATTGTATTCAAACAAATATATAAAACAAAACATCATAAGATCAATGAACTATTTATCATTTGAAACTTAAATGAAAAATATAAGATAAAACTCGATCCAGCCTTTTCTATTCAGAAAACTTTAAGAGTACATAAGTGCAACATTATTAAAGTCTTATTTTCAAAATTTCAGGACCCCTTCTTAAAAGACATGAAGGGGTTTAAATACAAAACTAATAATTCTTAAAATAGTCATTACAATAAAAACTGAGGAGGTTCTAAACAACTCTCCTTAAAGTAAGTAAAATAAAAAAAGAAACATAAATTAAAGGGGTAATTTGTTGGTGGACTGTCTTGTTGTCCCTTCTTCCATTTTCTCCTTTGAGTTGAATAATACTAAGCATAGGCTGAACCTCAGGAGGTTGACCTGGACTAGTGTGACGTAGGTGTCTAGTAAAAATAACATCATATAATGGAGGTAGCATGTATGAAGAAGTATCTGTAAGACAGTGAAGCATGAGCCATTAGCTGTGAGGCTTCACTAGATATCTCCAGTATCTTTCCCAATCTAAATTTTCTATCTTCTTGATGTGCTCCTCTTTCAATTTTGACACTTCCTGCCATTGCCTTATCAAATATTTTACCAAAGGTAATGCACCAGGAGGACATCTATCTATGAGATTTGCTGCGATCAGGTTTAGGCTGACAGTTTCCACAATGTTAGTGGTGACATCTTTACCTCTAGTTATTGCCCTTTCTTCTTTCTTTAGTTGTATATCCCTGTAAACAATATTTCTTTCTTTTATTCTTCAATTCTAGATAGGTTGGCCTTTTTGCCATCAAATGAATCCTGTCAGGTAACAGATTGGGATACCTTATCATCTATGTCATCAAAACTAATTCTCATATCAGTAATGTGATTCACAAGTGAATCAATTTTCTCACATAATTCAAGAATGTTGGTTAATTTCTGACAAAAGATGACCTATTGTTGTGCCAATAAGGTGTTCAATTCTAAATATTCTTTCCTAAATTCATCAATGTTTGGAACATCTTTCATTTGCTCAATAGAGAGTTGTAATTGATGAATTTGAGTATCTTTAGAACTAATTTCACCTTGATGCTAAATCTTCAGTTGATGTAGGCTCTCTTGTAGTTGTGCAATTTGTACCTGTAGTTGATGAATAACACTTTTCTTTTTTTCTTGTAACTTTGTCTCAATTTAAAGTATATTTTCATATTTTTTCTTTATCAGTTGATGGATCTCTGATGCCTTGTCAATATTTGTAGATTCATAAGATCTTGCAAACTGTGATAACCAAGTTAGATCCTGTGAAGGATCTGACTCGGTATCTTTCCAGACAATTTCCATTGACATATCTTCTTGAGTGAGAGTTTGGGCATGTTTTTTTTTCCTTTTCTTTTGTCTGCTAACAATTTCTTTGTGCCTAGGACTATAAAAGATATCTAAAGGAGGGATTTATTAAATATTTAAAACAATTTCAGGGGTTGGGAAGGCTGGGATGTATTCCATTCTCTTAGTACTTATCATTTTTTCAGAGGGCCCAACTGCAAACAGGTCCTAGCTTGTAGAAGGCAGAGTTTGTAAATTTTGTTGTTGGTCAATAGTCATGGATGCCAGTTCTTCTTGGAGTTTGAGGTCAAACTATTTCCATACATATTTGAGATTGCTCGAGAAATATAGATCTATTGTTTTAACTTCAACTGACTTCTCTTTATCTGGATTATTAAGTAGTTTAGTATCCTTAATAACTGATTCATTTTCTTTCTGAGTCATGGTTTGAGAGACATCCAAGATCTTGAGTGGAATTGTCTCCAGTCTCTTGTTTCTGTATTGCTGAAACTTTAATAGTTGTGGTGGGTGAATGCGTAAATTTTCCAACTTCTTAACTGTAGCATAGTTTTCAACAGACTCAAACAAGTCATCAAAATCATCATCTTCGTGCACAAAGGGTCTGATTTTTACTTGAGTAGTGAAGTTATTGGCCACTTTCAGGGGATCATAATGCTTATTTGGAATTTAAACAATTTCAAACACTTTATTTGGAAATTTCTAGTATAGCATGATTGTAGTTGTCTATTCCATACACACCACATTTAATTGGAAAGGAAGGCCATAATGCCTTCCTGGCTTCTTTCAAAAATTTGGTTAGACCATTTCCCATGGATTGGTATGTGATTTCTCTTGCGAGAATTTTATCAGGAACATACAGTGGTAAGACATGTGGATGAGATAGGCTCCCAAATACTCGTACATAGGTGAATGAATCTTCGCCAAACCACTTTCCTATAGAAGAAAAGTTGGCTTGGGCCTCTTTGGAAAGTCTAGGGGCTTTCTCATTAAAAACAACTTCAAAAAGGGGTTGTATAACTCCATGACAGATTCTGTAAAAATGAATTTCATATTTGGACTCCCACATAATACTATGAAATAAATGAAGGGGAAGGCGATCTTGGGTAGTCCATTTCCAGCCCATGGCTGGAAAATATGATGTAAAACATATGACATCCATAATATAACCACTGATATAAAACGAAGGAAATTTTTTAGAAGAGATAGAGTGATTCTTTTGTACTCTAAAATTTTGGTCGCAATATTATTTGAAAGAATATTGCCCCTTTAATCCATAACATAAGCATCATCTAATGCTTCCATAAGGGGAACCCATTCTACTCAGAATCTAGTTGTGTCTGATTGACCAAAAATTCTAGACATCATAGCTGAGATATAGCAATAGGTACTTGCTAGAGAATCAACACAATACATACCCTTTTCATCGTTCTCATGTTTGTTAAGATTACTCCTTCACTGCTTTATTGGCGCTAATTCGAGTTCATTTTCCTTAGATAATTTAGCAAGGAATTATTTATCATAAATATTATCAGGGTCCGGAAGATGGTACATTTGCTTCAGGTCTTTCGCCTTAAAGGAACCAATCATTTTTCCTCTACTAGTGAGGAAAGTTCTACCCCGATATTAAGATTTTCGATAATCCACCTCACCATATCAGTATATGGTAGTATCTTGAGCCTTGTTGCAATTCGATGAAGAAATGAACTGGTTACGTCTCCAATCATAGCTTCAGAAGCATTGGGGGCATCCGTTTGTTTCTTTTCTCTGAATTTTGCGTGGTTTCTTGTCTTCAAATAGCTTATACAGAGATTCCCATAGAGAGGATCCGCTTTTAGGTCTGCAAGTCATATCTGTGAATAAGGGAAACATCTATATTCTCTCTAAAGTAGTAGGCGTAGGATTAACGAGAGCCATATGCTTCTTTTGTTTCTTCAAAGCCTTAGAAATTTCAGAAGAACTTTGGTTACTCAAACTTTCCTGTAAATAACTAAGAAAGAGTAAGTGGGAAGTAGGAAGCTTTGAGTTTTACAATACACAAAAATATCGTAGTAAATAGAAACATTGCAAATGGACGAGACTTTGCATGCTGACGGGATATGAATTGAATGATCATTGCAAGGAAACGATTATGGTGGTATGGTTGATAAAACCGTTAATTTATGACATTCATAACTGATATTGATTATCATTCCATTATAATCATTTCTCAATTAAAACTAGATCTGTCGCATTACATCATGACTCGTGCGTAATCTCTTCATTAAATAATAACGAGATAGATTTTATGCCGATTGTGTCATCGCAATCGCAATATCAGCTAGGTTAACAACATGCAATATGTGTTTGTGTAATGGGCGAGAAATATACGATATGAGATGCGATCTCTTTATCACATCGAAGATTATGAGTAGTGACAAAATAGCATGGTTGAGTTATTTGCGAAAATGTGATGCGATACGCTTTATTGCATCGGTAAGTAAGAGCAAGAGAAAATGAGAGTGTTGGGAGAAATTGTGATTTGTGAAATGCGATTTATCTGGCATGGTAGAAGTCAGTCCATTCGGTATTTTTTTTATTGGATTTTACCTAAAAATATGGATTTTTCCTTGTATAAAAGTGTTATGGTAATATTCATTGCATCAAAAAAATGTTTAACTCATTATTTTCGTTATGTAAATGATTTTGTGATTTGGGAAATGCGATTTATCTCCGCTTAAGTATTTGGAAATCCAATTCTTAAGGTTTTCATCCTTTTTAACCCCTATTCCTATAAAAAGAAATATTCTAAGGTTTTATTTTCTTAAACTCTAAAAAATAAAAGGGTCCCCATTATTTTCTAAAGTAACTATGGCTTAGAAAATAATGGGGGTTGTTGATTTACACAACAATTGGTGATTCACTAGAAGAACCAATTATCTCTTAGAAACAATTTCTTGAATATCTTCAAATAAGTAGAAATAATTTAAGGAAACAAGAATTATTTTCAAAATATTTAAATGAATAAAATTACCTTGAATATAAAAAATCATCTATACTGTTAATCTTCTATAAAAATTTCATATATAAATATCTCCTTTAGTCTATATCAATCATTATATGGTTTAAAAGATAAAGTAGGTGTTCTTTTATGTAGCTTGGCTTTATAATTTTCTCCTTTTGTCATAGGTAGAGACACTGTTGCTAGTAAATATTAATAGCTTAAGCAAGGTTACCTTTTAACCATAAATAACTCAGTATCCCATACATTTATGTACAATTTCTTTGAGTTAACTCTTTAGTTACTCATTTTATTTTTCTCTTAAAAAGGCATTGTCCTAGCTTGATAACTAGAAAGTGACAATGTCATTCACTAGTTATGATTTAGACTAAACAAGCTGGCTCGTGATGAGACCCTTTGTCTTATGATTTTTATAATCATGAGCCATTACCTTGTTTTGGTATGCAGTTGTGGTAATGTCAATCAACCATTAACTTATGATCATGGTAAGAAAGCATGTGATGAGACTTCTTATCCTTTTAAGTATTTATTATTTTTTTATATTTTTGAATAAAACTCTAAAAATATATTTTCAATGGATGGGGAGAATTATTGACTCCTTAAGATATTTGGATGAAATTTTAGAGTTAAATATGCTTAGTTACAAAAAGTCATTTTTTTTGTAAATATGAACCTTTTTTTGATTGATACTAGGTTAAAAGGACTTTACAAATTCCGAGTTTACAAAATTTAAAATTTCGATGGAAAAATCTCAAAGTATTATAATATTCATTCAAATTTCTAAGTTGGTAGTCGTCTCCTCAAAATTTTCTATTCTTCAAAAATAAAAAAATAAAATAATTTAGAGGTGTTTTGAACAACCAGAAGCATGTAATCAATCATTATTTTCTAAAAATAAAGAAAATAAAATGGATATAATACATTTAGAAGAAAATCTTCTTCTAAGAAAATATTTTTTTCAGGATCAACCATTAACAGGGAGTAAGTCTTTTCTCCCTTTAAGGTCTTGTAACATAAAGGTTGATGGACCGATTTGTTCAATGATTTGGTGGTCCAAGCCACATTCTTTGGAATTTGGTATGCTTACCTTTTTCCTCATGTGCTTTGTCCCATTTGAGTACAAGATCTCCAACTTGGAAGCCTTTTGTGGAAACAAAAGTTGCATCAAAAGAGCTTTTCACTATTTTCTAATGATGAGCATAAGTTATTTTGGATTTTTCCCTTTCTTCTTCCATTTTAAGGATCTGTGACATTCTTAATTGTAGGGAAGAAGAAGGCACCTCATCAATAAATTGAACTAGGGCTAGTGAGGTAAAAGCTAAGTTTGAAGGAATTACAACTTCTTTCTCATAAACCAGATGGAATGGAGAAGTTCTCATGGAGGCTTTTTGAGTAATTCTAACTGCCCGTAGTGAAAGTGTTGAAGATTTATTCCAATTTTTCTGATTTTGATCAATATTTCTTTCGATAATTCTAATGATATTTTTGTTTGTTGATTCTGCTAAACCATTACCTTGGGGATCATATTTAGCAGAGTATTTAAGTTTAAAACCTATTTTAAGAGCGAAGTTTGTCATACTATTTCCCAAAAAATAAGATGAATTATCAAACATAAGTGAATTAGGTAAGCCAAATCTAGTAATAATGAATTGATTAATAAATTCAATTATTGCTTCTAAATTATCTACCTTTAGAGGAATTGCCTCCACCCACTTAGTAAAATAATCTGTTGCAGTGATAATGTATTTATGCTGCCTGGATGAGTTAGGAACAATCTCACCTATGATATCCAATCCCCATTTTTCAAAAGGTTGATCAATGTTGACTGGTTGCAATGGCAAGGCTAGCTTTCTTTGTCTTCCAATAGAAGTTTGGAATGTTTTTCATTTTCTCACATATGTATGAGCATCTTTGAATAGAGTGGGCGAGTAATAACCTACATGAAGGATTTTATGTGCAGTAGTATATCCACCGAAGTGTCCACCTGCAGGTCCATCATGAGTTCCTACAAAACTCTCTAAGTTTCAGATTTCTCAAGGCATCTTAGTAATTTAGAATCATATTTTTTCTGAAACAAGACATTGTCTATGAGTTGGTATTTATTAGCTTTTAATCTTAAAGCTCTCTTTATTTTATGATTGAGTTCTATCAGAGTGTATCCATTCTTTAAGTAAAAAATTAAATCAGTACATTGTGATTCTGAATCATTTAATCTTACCTCAGCAATTTGAACAGTATTACCTAATTCTTCATCATTTGATAAATTGGATGTTGCTGATAGTAGTTTGCAAAGACCTTGTCCTTTAATGATTTTGGATGGTCTTATTTCAATGTCATATTCCTGCAAATAAGTTACCCAATTTTCTCTCTTTTCTCCTAGTTCTTTATGTATAAGTAGTTTCCTTACAATTGAGAATGGAACTATTACCTTAGTGTGTGTTTTAAGGATAAAAGGTATAAAATGCTTTAAAGATTTATAGATAGATTTTTTTTTTTTTCTACTTCGGAATAAATTAGTTCAACACCTTGGAGGTTTGAACTAAATAATTAAATAGGTTCTTCAATCTTTTGATCATCAATCTATGTTAATACAACAACGTAATATTTTTATGATGCAAAAGTATACAAAATAAAAAATTTGGAAAAATATGGGGTAGACAGAGAAGGTGCATTAATGATGGCTTCTTTTTCAAATCAAAGGCTTCTCTTCCATCATATCCCCATTTAAATAGTGAATTTTTCTTAATCATCACTTGCAAAGGAAAAACAATTTGAGAAAAATTTGGAACAAATCTTTAAGAAAATTTATTTGTCCTAAAAAGGACTGCATGGATTTTTTGTTATGGGGATGTCATAGTTCAGAAATTGCCTTAATTGTTTCAGGATCAATATAAATGCCCTGTTCTGAAACAATAAATCCTAAAAATTTTCCTTCACTTAAAGGGAAAAAGAACTTTTTTCGATTCAAAGAGATTCCATATTTTAAACAGCGTTCAAGGATTTGTTTAAGATCGCGATAATGGTATCTCCTTTTCTTGGAGTAAATAGTTATATCATCTAGATAGACAACCATTATCTTATTTATTAACCCTCTAAAAGCAATATCTATTTATCTTTGAATGGTTGCTCCTGCATTGATTAATCTAAATGACATTTTTTAATGGGCATATGTACCCCATTTTGTTTTGAATGTAGTTTTTAATCTATCTCCAGGATGAACTAGGACTTGATTGTAGCCTAAAAATATATCAAGAAAGGAAATTAATTCATAACCAGCAATTGATTCTAAAATTTGTTCCATTGGTGGTAATGGGAAATTGTCTTTCAAGCAAGCTTTGTTTAAGTTTCCAAAATCAATACAAATACGAATATCCCCCTTCTTTTTCCTAATAGGAACTAAATTTGATACCCACTTATGATGCATAACATGGAATATAATTTTTGCTTTAAGGAGTTTATTGAGTTCACTTTTGATTTGAATTTCAAGGTCATGGTGAATCTTCCTTAATTTTATTTATATAGTTTTTTTAATGGATATCATTGGGATAGTATGTTGAATGATTGAGGTATCATAAGTTTTTAGGTCATCATATTTCCATGCAAAAAAAATCTTGTTTTTTTAATAAATGAATAAATTCTAATCTTTCATTAGAGGAAAGATGAAGTCCTATGTTGATGTTATGAGGATTTAGATCTGTTCCTATATTTACTAGTTCAAACCTCAAAGTTGAACTTTGGAGATTAGAATTAGTAATACTTTTGAATCTGTCTTTAAGATCGTAGAGATCTTCAAGTTTGGCCACAGACTTAGGTATAGCATTTTCTTCAGATTTTTGTTGTAATTGTCTTTCATGAACATCTTCATCAATCAATTAATCGTCATATGATCCTTCAGATGTAAGAAAAGTAATAACATCATCATTATCATTGAATACCCCCCAATTCATAACATTATCAGGAATAGATGGGTGAAAAATCAATTCTATAGAAAATCTATCTAGGCTATAATATTCTGAAGGAATAAGCTTCGATGCAACATTTGCTAGAAGGTCTGCATTTGAATTCTGAATTCTTGGAATAGATGAGATATTGAATGCTAAAAAATAAAAGGTAAGAGATTGTACTAGCGATTGATAATGTTTAAGATGGTTGGAAATACAGTGTATAGTATTTCTTACCTGCTTAATAATTATTTCAAAGTCTCCAAGTACCTTAAGATACTGAACACCAAGGTCAATTTCTTTCGTTAAGCCTTGAACCAGTGCCTCGTATTATGCAATATTATTTGTGCATTCAAATTCAAGTCTACATGTAAGGATAGTTTTTTCACCTTCTGGATTGATTAATATACAACCTACTCCTGCTCCTTCACTAGATTTTGACCCATCAAAATATAAAGTCCAAAATAAAGTATCACTACAAGGCTTATCTATAATATTTACACACTTGATAAAATAAGTTAGAGAAAAATTTTGAATCTGTAAATTAACTGAATTGGTAAGAAATGGAGACTTTAGAGCATTGAAATTCCCTAATAAGGATTCATTCGAGTAATTGCCAGGGATATTATTAGTCAATTCCATGGGTTCATTTTCTTCTTTGAATTCAGTTACTAAATGTTTTAAATGTTTTTCATGGTCTACTTTGATTTGATTTGGCTTACCATTATGGGGAAGCCACATATGAGACCAGTCAGTAACAAAATAGCCATGAATATTTTTTTACCAATCTTTGCTTAAGATCAGACCATAGAAATCTGGTATATCAGCAACTAAGATATCAATTACTTGATGAACCTTTGGATTGGATGTTAATCTAATAAGGTTTGAATTCATTTCTCCTAATACTTTAGTTTTTGTTATGTCTAACTGTACAATATGCACTGCTGACTTCTGAGGACATATATTCAATTTGAGACAAACAAATTATGGCATAATGTTTGATGAAGCTCCAGAGTCAACTAAAAAATTATGTACATTTTAGTTGAATAATTCAAAAGTTAAAAGAAAAGGAGGGGCATATGAATTTGATCTGTCACCTATTAAAATAGAATCACTTGCATC
The DNA here is from genome assembly GCA_034641835.2 of Pinus albicaulis. Taxonomy (NCBI): domain Eukaryota; kingdom Viridiplantae; phylum Streptophyta; class Pinopsida; order Pinales; family Pinaceae; genus Pinus; species Pinus albicaulis. The sequence goes on from JAXQQM020091461.1 coordinate 128,343, forward strand.
AATTTTATTAGGTTAATCGTTAGGAGCCTTACTTGTTCCTTTAACTACTTTCAAAGTTACAAGTATAGTCAAGGGTGTAGCGGGAACTGCATTCAATTCTTTAAGGAATTTTTTTTGTCGCTATTTTAATTTGCTTAGTTCATAGAGAGAAATGTTTTCTTTAATTTTCTTCATATCTTCCACTAAATTGTATTCAATGGTGTCAGAAACCACTAATGTTTTAGAGGTATATGGAAGAGTTGAAGAAGTTGGATTTGTTTGAGTAGAATAAGTCTTTTTATTGATTACTTTATCCTTAACTACAGAGGATGCAGTCTTTTACTTTTGAGGTGACTGAGGAATATCGATAGAATTTTTACTACTAGTATTTACTGGAAGTGCCTCATGTTCATTTTCATCATCAGAGGTTGGGAGAATAAAGTCTCGTAGTCCATGGACTTCAACTATTTATTCTTCTTTATATTCTTCAGCAAATGATATCGTTTCATCATGATCCTCATCTTGATCTGATTCAGCATTTGAGATCACATTTGGGGGTTAAGAAGACTGATTTGTTTTTAAATATCTAAAAGGTTTCTTTGAAGAAGATTCAGATACTTGTTTCTTTATATCAACCATATCGTTGGACATGGTTTTGAGAACCTTTTTTAGCCCCTAAAGATCATAAGGATATTTAGATGATTTCTCTTTGGTTTCATCTTTAAAAGAAGCTTTCTTGGTTTTCCTATCTTCTCGAGCTTTTTTCTTCTCTAAAGCAAGTATTCTTTTTTCAACAGAAAGAGCTTCTTTCATATTCTTGACCAAATTAGCCTTATTGGCTCTATCTACAAAAATAGAAATATTAGAAGGAAGAGAGGATATGTACCATTCTATTTGCATGTCTACTCCAAGCTTAGATGTGGTTGGGATTTTGTTGAGAAATTTATTAAATCTGGAATTGAAGTCTTTGATATTTTCACCTGTATTTTCTTTCAGATTGGAAAGATCATTAATAATGGTTGCAGTATTGTGGTCATCTCCAAGTTTAGTAAGGAGTTTTTCTTCGAAAATATCCCTACTAGTAATTGCACCTGATGGTAGTGAGAAATACCATGATCTAGATGATCCTTGAAAATTATAAGGAATTAGTCTAATCACGCAATTTTCCTCTGTAACTCCATTAAGATTTATGGCAAGCATGAAATTATGAATATGCTCTTCTGCAGGTAATCCATCATCTGGATTATACATAGGTAGCCATCTTTCAGGAAGCTTGGGTAAAGGATGATGGGGCCCTAGTAGTTGAACAACTCCAGGATTTTTCCATGGTCTATTAGCCATTGTATGAAGAAAAGGATTGGGTGGTCCTAGAGGAGGATTTGAAGTAGAAGAAGTAGTTCCAATAATAGTTGAGGCTATGGAAGAAAAAATTATGGAACTAATACTACTTGTAATAGCAGTTGTAGAGTGAGAAGAAGAAGAACGATTAATGATCAATGAAGAACTTGCTTAAGAAGATGAATAAGAGGGAAGAGTGATTGATGTTGTTGGAGAGATAGAAACAGATAGAATCTCACTATTTGATGATTGTGTTTCAAAAATAGAATTTTTCCTTAGATGAGAATGAAGGGGAAATTTGAAATGAATAACTCCAATTTTTTCACTCTTAGATCGATTTAATACACCAGTGCCTTCAAAAATTGAAGAAAGACACTTCCCTCTGAGGCTTATGAAAGTATAGGTTTTTCTGCTAAAATTGAAATTTCTTCTAATTTCTTTATCAACATCTATACTTTAGGTGATTCTGGAGTATATTCTAAAGATATTTCTTTATGAACAGAACTAGGAGATTGAGGAGGAGAATGAACAACTTCTCATTTATGAGTAGGTGATTTTGAAACAAGACTAGAAGTTGTGGATTCGAAGGGAGAATGTCTCTGGTGATGGTATTTAATTTTGAATTGAAGCTTTGGTACCATTCATAGTCATATGGCCCTCATTATAGCGCCAAAAATTTTGAGGCCCCAAAAATTGGTGCAACAACATCAAGGAAAACCACCCAGTCGGGGACTTGAAAATCATCCCTTTTCTGTTTGGAATGATGGTTCTAACTAGATTTGTGGGACCAATTTCCCAATTTAACATAGTTGGAGTGAATGAATGGTTTTATCTCTAAAATGAATTTTATAGATGGAATTAAAAGCAAGCTTGCAACAAACAATAAATCTATATGTTTATATGTTTATATCTAAATCTATCTCTATCTATCCCAATATGAAATTTTTTCTTTGTGTGATCTAAAGAAATAATCTTTCAATAAGTGAAAATAAAGATCATACATTCATTTAGAGATATGAAAAACAAATAAGATAACTGATTTAATTTAGAATTTAATTAAATCAATTTGATGAATCTTATATTGCAACTTTTACGAAATGCAGGTATTGCATATACATGTAAATGATATCAGAATAACACGTTCAAAAGTGAATTGATGTCAAACTATATTCAAACAAATATATAAAACAAAATGTCATAAGATAAGTGAACTATTTCTCATTTGAAACTTAAATGAAACATACAAGATAAAAGTACCATATATATATATTTACTCAGCTCATTTGAGAAATAACTCTCGGTCCTGTTAGCCCCCCTATGAAATTCTTGACAAGCAAGCTAGGGGCTGAATGATTGTTGAGCCTTCAAGGGATGCCTTTCCCTGAAAAACCATTCCCCTTGAAGCCTCTGAGTGCTTTGCCTTATATAAATTCTATCTGCTGCCCCATTTCTCAAAAGGCCCACTATTTCCCCTTGATGCCCCTACAAATACCCCCATTTTACCCTCCCCTTTCCTTTATAAAATCCCTTTTCTTCCTTTTATCCCCACCATTACCCTCTTAAATTTCCCAAAATCCCCCTTGAAATCCTTTCCCTGCCGCTATTTCGGCCTTTCCTACCCTTCATTGCTCTATCGTTACCCTCCTTAGGCCTCAAAATACATTAAAATGGCATAAACACCCACTTCCGACCTTATAATAGGCCTAAGCCCCCTTCTTCGCTAGCCTCACGCCTTTCTGCCCCATATAGCCTAACGCCGTGACCAAAGCTTTTCCCCTGCGGAGGCTCTTCTCTGTCCGTAGAGTCAAACCATGGAGCCCCCATAGTTGACTCCTTAGGATGTGGGAAAACCCGATCGAATGGTTGTTATTCACTACAGGGGGTCGCTCCAAAATCTCATGGCCGTACACCTTGGCCCCCTCCGCAGTCCATCTCCACCGTCCGTTTTTATCCCGCAGATCAACGACTCACGGTCCATTCATTTCGGGGTCGTTGCTGACCGTCAATATTGATTGATCGGACGATCCTCGTTGACCCCGCTGCCTCCGTCGTTTTCCATGTTCAAATCCTGGATCGCATCTCTGCCGTCCATTCGCCCGATAGAGCGACAGAGCGGAGCGCGCCCGAAATGGTGGTCCCCACTCCACGCGCTGTTTTCCAAAACCCGCCGGTATTTTCCGAACCACCGTTGGGCACCGAGCGGTTTTCCCCAGAGACCCAGTGATTCCACTCATCTTCTGCCGCGTGTCCGAGTGTACTATTTCAAAACCGCCCATTTCGCGCATTATCTCCCGGACCAAAGCCGGGCAGCGGAATTCACCTCGGCCGTCAGATCTTGGATCCCTCATCTAACGACGCTCATTCATCGAACCTACACACTGTTTAACCTCCGCCCATCGTACCAGCCAACCCTCCGTCTGTCGTTCTCAACCGTCGATCTCGACCCCAATGGATGGCCCAGGTTCGTTTGTCTTCCGTTGACCGTTCCTTGTCACCCCGCCTCGCCACATCACCTCCACGTGTCCTTGTCGTACGCCCGCATGTCTCACTGCATATATTTGTTTCCGAAGTCATTTTTACGTGGTTTTCCCATGCAAAATGTCTTCGCTGCGCATCCACCTCCCATATTTCATCGCTTCACTGTGTTTTTTCGCCATGTCCCCGCCTGCACGCCCGTTTCATCCATCCACATCTCCTGCCACCCTCGTCCATGGATTTCTTCACAGTTTTTGTGTTCTTGCAGGGTTTCCAAAAGTGAAATACTGCCATGATTCTACACGGCTAGGCTGTCTAGATAGTATTAAATCCAAGGGCAGGTACTACCACGAGAAAGTCAAAGACAACGACTGACGGGATTTTCTTTAAAGAACATGATTCAAACCTCTGTGGAAAACCTTTCAGCGCTATTAAAAGCCCAAGCTACCTTGTCAGAAGCAAAATGAAAATGGTAGAGTCATTCAGCAGATCAAAAGGAAGGTTAAGGCACGCTGACGAAGATCCAGAGCCTTAAATCCATGTTTTCAAAGGAAGAGCAACAGATCACAGATCCCAGGATCGATCAAAGGATCCTGAGTGCAGGAAAAAGGTAATATTAGGGTTTTCATTAGCAGAATGTTTTTCTTTATCGGGTATAGGGCACCCATACTGTCTTATTTACACACCTTGTCCCTAAAAGGATTTCCACCAAACAACAGTTCAAAACCACCGTAGCATTTATGTGACAGGCCTTTCAGTAGTTTATTTTATTCAAGATACCAGAAGTACTTCAACCAAAATGTCGAGATCATATCCAAAGCAGATCATTCTTTTACAAGGAAGGTGACAGAGATTAAAATACATTGCAGGTCGAGCAGAATGGGTTTCGGCCCTGCATTCATTGTTATGTTTAATGATACATTTAATTTTCACCCACTCTTTCAGTCGATCTTAGGTTCATCCATTGCTATAAAGTACAGAAGGAAACTTTGTAATGGTTGTTGACAAGAAATCAGTGGAATGCAAGCATTGTTCCTATTGAGACAAGTTCTCTGTGTAATATTGTAAGATAGACTGAGACTAGATGTAGTCAGACTGAATGTTCAAGCTATGGGCTATGATGTACCTGATTGGTGTTGTTTTTAATATAACAAGCATGTTTCTTTGGATCCTGATCTAAAGCAGCTGGTGATGTTTCCTCTTTCTCTGTATTTGTGATTGACTTGCTCTTATGTTATGTCCCGTTTTATTTCATTTCTGCTGGTAGGCAACAGAAGTATAATATAGGATTCACCCTTGTTAGGTGCCCTATGTTTCCTTCTCTCCCTACCTCAACGTTTTCTGCTTATATGTGTATCTGAATGTTGATTTCAATTGGTTTAACCAGTGTAGTGGATGTTATTGCCTGCTCTCTGATGTATGAATTAATGAAATCTGTGTTTAGATGTTCTTGGTAGGATTTAGTTGAATGCGTTGAGAACCCTTGAGGTCTAGAACCTGGTCTATGCCTCATTTGGGTCTTTCCATCCCAATTAAACCTTCCCAAGATCCCTTGTTTTGCCTCTAATTTTGTCCAAGCAGGCCTGGAGTTAAATGACCTCTGGCCTGATCTATAGACAGAGTTGGTTGGTTCTCCTCCTTTCATTTTCCGTCCTTAACGTCCCATTCCACCAATCATCCTTTAAGATCCAAATGCTCTAGATGACTAGCCCAAATGAAAGCTTGCTCATTGATTACAAATAAATCCTTTCTTGACTCCATAGCCCAATGGATTTGATGTTCTCTGAGTTATCTGTCTCTGCCTAAGCTTCCTCTTTGCTCGTCCTTGTCTTATATTGGTCCTTCTTTTCCTGATTCCCTACAACCAAACATAAACAATCAAACAAATAACCTCGAGCCTATAACTAGCCTAAAATCTTATACTTTGAGCCTTAAAGACATAAACCTTTGGCTATCATAGAGAGATCCCTCTCTGGACCTAGGAGGGCTAGATCCTAAGGTCTGAAAGTGGTTCTATGTTGTCTCATCTTTTTTTCTCTCTCAACCTGGCCAAAACATGGGAACCCCAACAGGTCCAACATTTTATATTCAGAAAACTTTAAGAGTACAGAAGTGCAACATCAGTAAAGTATTTTTTTCAAAATTTCAGGATCCCTTCTTAAAAGAGATGAAGGGGTTTAAATAAAAAACTAATAAGTCTCAAAATAGTCATTACAATAAAAAATGAGGAGGTTTCAAACAACTCTCTGTTGGGCCTTAGTTTTGGTCTTATTTTGCTCAAAGAAACTTATTTATCCATCTATTTTCCATCCATTTTCCATTCATTTATTCCATTTTGACATATATTTGATATCTCCTATTGAATTATTTAATTTTAATTTTCAAATTCTAAAAGTTTTTATGAAAGTTTGATTTTTAGTGCAAAATTGAGTGATTCGAAATTCTAGTAATAGCTATATGGTTGATATGGTTGCGGAATGTAGTGCAAGTTGAATGCATGGATAGATTGGGGGAAACACGGACTAAATATGTGGATTCGAGCAGAACAAATTTTTAATGCAAATGTTGTTAGTTCTAGTCAATCATGACAGTCATTAGAGTACCTGAAAATAGGCAGGTTTTGAGATTCTATGGATTGACCATGACCCCTATTGGGACAGAACAATGAATTCGACTTGGATGGATGGATGAGAGGTGGATGGGTTTGTTTGAGAGTAAAATAGATCCAGTTTGTTCATGAGACTTCTTATTTAAAGCAAACTTTGATGATGGCTTAGGTATTGAATTCTGTTGACTTATATACTTTTATATTGTGACATTTGGGATTGAGAGATTGAATTTGAAGACTTGTGCTGTTATCAATTTGCTGTTCAATGTTATGGATGTGTGACTGAAGTTAAACACGAGATCATTTTTTATCAAGTATTGCAAGGCAAGGGTGGAAAGACTTCCCAGTTCCAATAGCCACACTTTCTTCACCTTCCGTTTATTTCCTTGTTGTAGGCTTGGTTTTCAGCTTTATTCAGATTGATTAATGATTTGTGCACTGAAATGATTGATCACTCAGTTAGTTTATAACTTATTCATCTTTATCAAGTTGAAGAACCGATGTATCAGTTGGTATCACTTACTGTAAGTGAATTAAAGTTGGTTTCTTTTGTTGTGTGCAGAAAGCAATTTCTTCTGACTGAGATTTTGATATTAAGATGAATAAGACCATAATGGAACACTTTACATGTCCTACTGCCAAGTTAGAGCTTCTTTCATTTCATAATTTATCATGCAAATTTCTTCAGTTTTAATCTACGATTCTTCAGTGACAGTGAGGTTGAAATGAATTTCTTGGAATTAAAACCATTTCAATATTAACCTCCTTTTAAACTATTCAAATTCAGGTTACAAATGTATTACTTGCTGCTCTTGAGTTGATTATATCTGATCTTCATATAATGATCTTGCCTCCTGAAAGCATAAACAACCCGGATTGATAATAAATATTGTATATTAGTTAGGAACATAAATTAGCTCAACATTTTGAGCGCGTTAAGTGATGTGAGGCAAATATCGGCATAGTGGAAATGCAAGAAAAAAATAAAATACCCAAAACGGTAGTTACACCATGGTTAACTGTTTCTTTATGCCTAGACATAGAGGTCCTCATGGTAGATTTATTAAAAACCCCCACAAATAGAGATAAGATCATCAAACACCCAGTTCACTGACATCAATCATTGAGGAGTGAAAAAAACAAAAGTAAGGACAAAGATTGACACAGTTAGAACAAACTTTAACTTGGAAGCAAAAACAAAAACAATCTTCAACCACGGAAAACAAAAAAATTATCAAAGGAAAACAAAACTGTTTCCATCCATAAATCCTCCTATCTTTGACCAACTTTGAAACTCCACTTAAAATTAAAACAAATCAACCAATGGCGGAAAGGACATGCCTGGATACATTGTCTACTCATACAGAACAACCGAGCTGTTATGAAAGACAACAAGCGGAATGGAGAAAGAGAAAAAGAGAAGAGGATGCAAAACAAGAAAATGATAGAAAAATGGAAAATGATGTGGAAAAACAAAGAAGATGAAACTACATTTTGGCTTTCAATAATTATTACAAGTACAGCTTAGGAGAAGAAGTGAAAATGAAAAAATATTCCACATGCCGCTGCCAGAAAATTTTATGGAATATCATGAAGAAGATCCGTTCATTTATGTTTGAATTTGATATTCTGCCTTAGAAACATATGGATATCTTGATGACATCCATAAACTTCGTCTTTTTCACCACGCATCGCGGCGACCTTGAAATGGTTTGGGTTTGAGGAGAACATCTTTATTAGCTTCTTGGGATGATACAGGGTAGTCTTCCTTAAAAAATATCAAAGCTTGTATAAGATACGAGATTCAAGAAGATATTTTTGAAATGACACAGCAAAGGGTGAAAGTCTGAAAATATTTGGAAAGTTTTATATAATCTGAAAGTAAACAACATTCTCTAAATCAAAGAAACCTTCAATTAATAATCTTTCTCAAGGGTATAAGGGATGAATATCTTGACATTTTGAATGTGATGGGTAAAGGAGATATCTCAAACCTACCATTAAGGAAAAGTGATGACTTATATTCAAAAATATTCTGGAGAAGAGCAAAAACGGGGAAGAAAGTAGTTCAAAAACGGCAAAATCGGTGGGGAGAGGATAACAAGGCAAACCAGGAGACATTGGAAAATTTCAAAACGATCTTTTAAGTACCGTGGGGACACGAAGTAGATGTGCTAAAGACAAATAAGAGGAAGAAGAGCAAAATCCAAGCTTTGGCAATCTTTGTCCCAAATGTAGAAACAAACATCCATTAAAGGCTATAGCACAGGATAGTGTTAAGTGTGTGAGTTTGGCAGAATACTTTATAGAAAAAACATTCACAGTGTCTAAAATTAGAAAATTAAATAGATTGTGGAAGGGTACCCGAAATGGAAGGTTTTTATTATGTAGCACACGAAGACCATAGCAACCTAAGATGCCCCAACAAAATCAGCAATTCCCTAACAAATTACCTTTACTCCATCTCAGAAATCCTTGAACCCAACTCCAAGCCTGTGCATGACTTGGTCTCCACAACAATATCCACAACAACACACAAGGTTGGAGAGGATATGGTTATAAGAGCTCGACCACCTCAACAATACAGTAACAATATCAACGACCATTCATATCATGACCTCTCAATCCCCATTTCAACAGCAACGTGCCCTTATCTCACAATCCATTCATATCCATGACAGAATCTGCCATTTATTCGACCTTCTGCTGATTCACAGCTACCCACAAATCAACCCCAGGGCCAACTCAATTACCGGCACAACCAATTGCAAATCCAAATAATAAGGTGGAAAAAATTTTGCATATGCATAGAGGAAGCAACATGTTTTCCACATATTCAATTCTTCCTGTAATGAAGTCCATCTAAAGATGCAGGAAAGTGCTTAAAAGGATTCTCCTCCAATCATAGAAGAGCAATAGAAACAAAGGAGAATCACAGGAAACATCTACAAACTAAGATACAAATTAGGAAAACAAACATTACAACTCAAACACCACCTTATCCACCGAAGATTGAACGGAAGGAACAACAAAAAAATAACCCTTCCTGAATTTGAGAGTATTTTGGAATGAGTTAAAAAATACTTATGTAGTTATTCCTTTGTTAAAACGGTGAAATACCAATATATGCTAAAACAATAAAAATGTGCATTAAGAAAACTGGAAAGAAAAGATCCTACCCTGACTCAAGTCATTGGTATTCATGATCTCATGTCTACGAGGAAAACAAAATAGAAAAATATATTGATCTTGATACTCCTATGGTTATTTTCTATTAATAAATAATTTTTCGATTACCAAACTACATTAATAGAGCTTGGGAGCGACTATAAATGTAATGACAATGGAACCATGAAAACTTTGCATTTTGAACAACATTGAATCTAACCTCTACAATCTTAGAATTGGCGGAACGGATCTAAAGTTGTTCTGAAAGAATATTGGAAGATATAATAGTCTCTTTGGATTCTTTGGAGTATCTTGTTGACTTCCTTGATACTGACAAAATCAAATTTAGGAGGACATCCTCTAATTTTAGGCGAATACATGGTTATATACATGATGCCTTCTCGGATGGGATCGAAGGAAACATGATTATTTCACATGGAGGAAAGGAAACATATTGCTCTTTATTCACCTACACGATCAACTATTTAGAATCGGTGCTTGACTCCAGAAAAGCAATAAATAAATGGGTTTTAGTATAAATAAATTCTTTGATCTAAGAAGAAGAATGAAGACTTAATGGATCTTTTCATTTTGAAGACCAAAATATTTGAGGCGAAGCAGAAATACGTATGGTACATAAATAACTACAGGAACTAAGTTTTTGGAAACATATTAAAACTTTGAGAACACTGCACTCTAGACATCTTTCCTGTAAACTGTCAATCCAATAATAAAAACAATTGAGGTAAGTCTGGAAAACATTTTTAAACATTGAAATAGGTTGCAATCGAAACAAGAACGAGGTAATTGCATTATTACGAAATATTCAAAAGCACACTTTTTTGGATTATCTTGCAAACCTTTAAAGGAATCCATCCCTAACACATGTGTCCACCATCTATACGGATGAACAAATTAAGCACATGGAACAACCTCAAAGACGAATGAATCTTGTGATGAAGAAATAGTGAAGATGGTGCAAAAATTGTTAAATGTTGGATTCACATCTATCCTATTTTGAATAGTCAATAGGTTTCTCCACTGACGTTATTATTCCAAAGAAAAATGGAAGAAAATGGAGGATATGTGTGGATTATCGAACTAAACAAAGCTACCTCAAAGATCATTTTCCTCTACCATTTATTGATCAGTATTGAGCTACATTGGTGGAAGAAATTCTTCTGCTTTCTTAGATGGGTTTGCAATGAGCTGGCAGTTAGAATAGCAACGGAAGACCAAGACAAGACAACATTTACTTGCCCATGAGAACTTGCCATATAATGTTTTGCCATTACGACGTTTATATAAATACACCTGCAACTTTTCAACGGCAGTGCTTCACGATTTTGCTAAATCTAATCCATGAATGTGTAGAGGTTTACATGGATGACTACAGTTTATGAAACATATAATGATTGCTTAAATAATCTTGAGAAAGTGGTAAACGATGCATGACAAATTTGTCATTAAGCAATGAGAAATGCTATATAATGTTGACGGAAAGATAATTAGGACACCATATTTCTTCTTAGGAATAAAAGTAGATCAAACAAAAATCCAAATCCTAGTAACCTGTATGCCTCTACAACACGAAAGAGGTAAAAGTTTCTTAGGCTATCGAGGCTATTATAGACGATTCATTGAAAACTTCGGTAAATAGCCCAACCTGCTGTTCAAATTATTAGCAAAAGATATTGAATTTCTGGACAAATATTTGTCAAAATGCATTCAAATTCTAAAAGAAAAATTATCGATTTCACCCATTCTCAGCGGACAAATTGGTCTTTGCCAGAACTGTATATCCGGCGATGCATACGTCATAATGAGTGCCTCCCTTCCAGACAGAAAAGAAACATTCAATTGTACGATATACTTTATAAGCAAGAATCTAACACACGGAATTGAACTTCCTCCGGTCCTTGAGAAAATATTGGCAAAAATTATCGTAAATTAATAAATTCGAATGACCTGCTCGGGATATCAAGTTTCATTCATACGGATCATTCGGCCAAACAAAATATTGATGAATAACCTATAACAATGGAAGAGTAACAAGATGGTTACTATTCTTGCCAGAAGAGTTTAATATCACAATACAAGATATTCGACAGGCGAGAAAATCAAGTAGGCGGCTACGTCCGCATACATTCACCAAACTAGTCAAATCCGATTCTTACGATAACTTTCCAGTGAACATTTGTTTGTATCTTGGTAAAAACATGGTTTACGGACATGGCAAACTATTTTATCTTCAGAAAGTTACCAAACCAATTCATAGCAAAAGACAAAATTATTTACGAAAAGTTCCGAATATAGTTGGGTAAATGGTAGTTTGTTGCTCTTGGTTTTCAGATTTGATAATTAGAAAATGTAATCGAAAGATGAGGAAATATTAGATATTCTAAAGGCATGTCAAAACTGAACCATGTGGTAGCCATTTTGCGAATAAACGAACGACACATAAGGTCTTGCAAGGCGGGCCTACCTACGGCCATCCATCCCAGAACTCAAGAGAAAATACTAATGACAGTATGACGGTTGCCAAAAACAGAGGCAGCAGAGATGAGATGCAGCAGAAGCCACAGGTCCTCTAACAGAACCATTTGACCAATGGGCGCCGTGGCTGTTGGACCCTTGATCCCATCACTCAAATGGAAACAAGTGTCTGGTAGTAACTATATGCAAGTTATGTAACAGAGTGGCGGGCGCGGTCATAGAGCAACGAGAGAATGGTGTTCCTAACTTTCAACAAAGGCCACATACAAATATAAGTGAACAGAATTGCTTGTGAATCAAAGACACAATTTACATCAAACTGAAGTGCGAGGATCTGGGGAGAAGTACAGATCAAACGAACATCTACACCATATCATCCACCAAAACAAATACAGGGCGAGGTTGAATCAACAAATAAGGTCTCTAGAAATATCTTGACAAAAACGATGGTATGGAAACTGAGAAAAAGAATTGAGGTACAAGAAAAATTACAAGATGCAACAACCATTCATATAAATTACACAGAGAATACAACTGGTTGCAATCCATACCGGTTAGTATATGGAAAAAGAGCCTTATTGCCTATGGAGTTTCGGATACAACCTCTGAACCTGGCCGGCTAGTTAAGGACGCCAAACCACAGCGGAAGCACAACGACGGCGGATCATGGGCCCGAATCGAGTTCTGATGCAGCCCGCAAATCAACAGCCATAGAAGACATACTACACGTGTGCAACAACAAAGAATATGAAGTATGCAGCAGGATATATCAAGACAAAGACATTTTAAAGGGAAGATTAGGCCATTACTTTTTGACTCCAAGTTCAAGGAATTTCAAAGCAAAGTTCACAACTTGCTAGCTGAGCCTTGTATGGAAATTGATGTTAAAACAGTAGGCAGTTAAAGATCAAGACAATTGACCAGGATTCCACCTCTTTTATAGTGAATGGACATAGGCTCAAAGTTTATAATAAGCCTATCAGTAAAGAAGCATTTATGAAACAACTGACAGAAGATACAGAACTGGAAGTCATGGCACACCAAGTTCAGCCATCTTCCAGTCCTGTAGTTGAATAAAAATAAAAATAAAAATATAATAAAAAAAAAATAAAAATAAAAATAATAAAAAAAAATAAAAAAAAAAACATAAAAAAATAATAATTTGTTTGCTAGTGAAAACCAGGCAACTGGCACTATGCAAACACGAATTCATAGGGGAAAATCAAGGCAACTTGGACTCTATGAATTCCTTTTCTTGTTCTATTGTTCTCACATAACTTCAATACAGGTACTCTCAATCAACAAATGACTTGAGGACAAGTCATATCTTAAGCAAGGGGGAGACTTGTATTAGATCTTTAGCTGAAAAGCTGAAGTATAGAAGAAACTTGTATTGTCAACAGAGGGACCTGAAAGAAGAAATCAATACAGAGGGACCTGAGAGACCTGCCAAAACAACATGTGCATATTATGTAAGCAGTGCAGAGGGACCTGAAACAAAGAATCAGTATAAAGGGACCTGATTTTCAATTCAAGAACCAGAGCATGAAGGACAAGCAGCAGCAATAAAATTCACTTTTTGATTCATCTAACAACATCTGACTTCATTCCACCTGTACAAACATCATTCAGGGAAGTATATGAATAGTCATTTTGTGCTTGAAATTCAAATTTTTCTTAGGAATTTTTAGTTTTTGTTAAGTTAAAGTTAGTACCTGAAGATATTCAATATTCCTATACATATCCTATATTCATAATTCCCTATACATATCCTATCTTCATAATATCCTATACATATTCCATTTCATTCATATACACATTTCTCATACATATTCCCTATAAACCTAAATATTTTTCTTGAGCAAAAGACCAAGCTAGGACAACTCTTTCCACCTGCATACATAAATCAAGCATTAGTATGGTGATGGTTTTAAAAATGACCTAAGATGGTCATTTTAAAAATCATAAAGATATGCATAAAAAGCAAAACAAATAATGCGCTATACAAAGACTATATACCATAAATATAAATGAGGAATGCGAATTGAACGCAAAAGACATAAGGTTAATACGCATAAGAGGTAAGGTCAATGGCATATAATCAATGCGCATATGGTATAATCATAGGCAAAGGTATAAGGCGCATAGTTGGAACATAATGGTTATGACATAGTTGACAGGTTTGACAGAATGATAATGGCATATACAACGTAGGAGAATCATTGCATGGAAGGACACGGCGGAAGTAATCAGTTCATGCAGAAGGTAGTGATGATACGGGTGTATCATTCAAAGTGAAATGCGTTGGTGCATATCATAGCACACGACGATGGGAAATCAACGTGCACGGTGGTGACAATACAGCGTGATAATTCAAACATAGCGTGCACGGTGGTGTGATAAAACAGCCATGTCATTCAAACATAACGTGCGCAGGTGGTGGTGTACGTATATAGTTTAAACATTAAACAAGGCAATGGTATCCTCATGACACAGTCTGTCGACTGGTCAAAGAGGACAACCATACCAACCTCACATAATAACGCCATCAGACACGGTACAACCATGAACTCGGTCCATTCATGACTTTCAACCTCATTCCTCATTGCCAGAGCTCAGAAGGAAGGCGTTTTGAAACAAAATATTGATCTGAAGAAAAGAGAAGGCGGTTGATTAATCTGGAGAGAAGAGAATGCGGTTGAAGCAGCGGAATAGTGAAATCGCTCCGGGGAAAGCAAGAAGGCGAATTTAAGGTAAGAAATTGCTCCGGATTCGACGATCAGAGATCACAGATTTCCAGGATTGAGTCAGGTAACAGTGGAGTTCATTAACACTCAGCGATTATGGAATATTTTTTTGACATTAATTTGTGATCCTGTGTTTTGACACCATCTCAGTTAACCGAAACAGTAGGGATTTGGAGCGCCGATTACATTCCACGCGTTTTGTTGACAGTCAGGTAATTTCAAAACCCGTGATTATCTCCAGATCGACAGCACTTAAGGTTTGATGATAGAGTGTGATGCGCAGCATCGTGAGGAAAATCCGTTGCATGAGTAACAAGTTTTAAGTGAAGTAGTATGGCGGAGGGTTCTTGAATTGCGCACTAAGCCGTGATCTATGCGCACCAATGTTTTCACAAACAGTTAGCGTGTAAACTAAAAAACGCCATAAAACATTTTGTTGCCACTGCGTTTTGTTTTGTTTTGACAGTCAGGGATCAAATGCTTAAAGGTCACATTGAATTATGGATGAAAAATAGAGTCGGGTTCGATGAAGACGTGTTGAGGCCGAAAGCTTGTTGCATAATTGCATTTTCATGATAAGTCTGCATGCAATTTTGTTTAACACCTTTGCTTAAACCCAAACAGTGCGAAAAATTTCATATTAGGCCGAGAGCACTCTTTGATTTTTCTTATTTTTTATATATATACACAAGTAAATCATGATTGTGTGGTTTGTGATACTGTGTGTATTTAATAAAAAAACAGAGATCAGTGTATTAACAGAGTATATAGGTGTTGCTTGTATTCGACAGGGAATTCAGAAGAGTGCTATTGAAAGGAAATATATCAGAGGTTAAAAGTGCAGAGTTGAGTTGAGTCAGAAGAAGAAGGTAAGCTTCTTTGCTTACTGAATTTCATTTTAAAAAATAGTCATAATTTTTATTAAAATGAAGTTAGTAACAGCAGAAGCCTACATTGATTGGTTTACAGAAACAATGGCAAACAGGGTAGAGCCAAAATTTCAAATAGAAAGCTGGGGAAAAGAGACCATAGAAAAACTCTATCAGGCAGGAATGATAGGCTTCCTACAAAAATTTAATGGCCATTCTGAGGAGATAACCAAAGATTTTATAAAGAATTTCAATCAGGACCAAACTCGAATAGGAGAAATCATTGTTCCAGTAACCCAAGAATACTTGTCCAAAGCCTTAGATTTGCCAATGTTAGGAGAGAAGTATTACAAAGGGCTACACTTCAAGGAGAAAGCATGGAATTTCTTCCTTGAGAAAAACCGGAAGGGAACATTTGATAGGACAAAAGGTATACCCAGGGAATGGTTTAATGAGCCATGGAGAGAATTGGTCTTGATTATTCAAAAGTTTTTAACTTGTGACCGAGGATATAGTGTTGCCCATTTATATCATGTTAAACTTCTACAACACATCAAGGGGGAAGATAGGATTAATTTACCTTATTTCCTATATAAAAGCCTCTTAAAAATGATTGAAACAACAAGACATGAAAACAGGCTTAAGGCAGGACAAATGTATCATCAAGGATTGATTAAAATCCTAGTTGAATATCAAGTAAGATTGCAGGGCATAGTGTGGAGAGAATTCATGGTTAAAAATCATTTTACTGAACAGATTACAGAGGTGTAAGAGAAAACAGAGCAGGAAAGTAGGGGAGTGATGAATTCACCCGTGTATCCTAGAACAAGAGCCAAACAGCAAAATAATATGGCTATGGATTATGAAATATCTGTGATGTCTATTCCCAAAAGATTTACAAACAAAAGTCCCATCAATTTAGACAGGGAAGAAGAAACATATTTTCCAAGACCACAAGAAGAAAATAACATTCCACAAGAAGAATTTGATAGGGATTCTGCCTATGATGATGAAGCAGCTGCATCATTAATGAAAACAACTCAGGATTTTGAAAAAGATGGGAAAATCAAGGATTTGACTGATCAATTAGAAATTAGTAAAATTTTTGAAAAACAGTTAGAAGAGGAGAAAAAAGCAAACAGGAAAGAAAATGCTAAATTGATCAAAACAAATGAAAAATTGAAAGAAGACTTGGGGAAATTGAAAAGGAAGAATGATCTAATTTCTAAACAAGCATTTAAATGGTTGAAGGAAAAGAACATGTGGCAGGCCAAGTATGAGAAGTAGAAGGTTAAAGCAACTTTGTTTAAAGAACAACATGACACAGGTTTAGATTGTTTGGCAAGGGCAGCACAACAGGAAGCATCAACAGGTACAACATCTACTTCAGAAAGAAGAAGGTCAAAGAGGAACAGGCAAGCATGGGGACATGCTTGATGATAAGCAAGGGAGAGATGTTTGGCCTTAGTTTTGGTCTTATTTTGCTCAAAGAAACTTATTTATCCATCTATTTTCCATCCATTTTCCATTCATTTATTCCATTTTGACATATATTTGATCTCTATTCAGGTATTTAATTTTAATTTTTCAAATTCTAAAGTTTTTATGAAAGTTTGATTTTTAGTGCAAAATTGGCTAATTCAGAAATTCCCGTAATAGCTATATGGTTGATATGGTTGCAGGACACTTGGGCACGAGTTGAATGCATGGATGGACAGCTTGGCAACTAGGACTAAGCCACCTATGCTTAGTTCAAACAGAACAAGTTTTATTAGGCCCATTTAGTTCTAGTCAATCATGACTAGTCATTCAGAAATCCCATAGAAATAGGGCAGTTTTGAGATTCTATGGGATTGACCATATTTCTTGGGATAAGAACAATGAATTCGACTTGGATAGGTGGATGAGAAGTAGATGGGTTTGTTTGAGTAAAAATAGATCAGTTTGTTCATGAGACTTCTTATTTAAAGCCAAAGCTTTGATGGCTTAGGTATTAGGATTATTATTGACTTATATACTTTTATATTGTGACAATTTTGGATTGAGAAGTTAATTTGAAGACTTGTGCTGTTATCAATTTGCTGTTCAATGTTATGGATGTGTGACTGAAGTTAAGCTTCTGAGATCATTTATCAAGTGTGCAAGGCAAGGGTGGAAGGCCCCCCATTCCAAGCTAAGTACACTTTCTTGTAACTAGTTTTATTTCCTTGTTGTAGAACTGGTTTTCAAAGCTTTATTTCAGATTGATTAATGATTTATGCATAGTGATTGATGTCATTAGTTTATAACTTATTCATCACTTTATCAAGTTGGAAAAATCGATGTATCAAGTTGAGCATCCCTTCTATGAAAATGATGAATTAAAGTTGGTTTCTTTTGTTGTGTGCAAGCAATTTCTTGTTGAGATTTTTGATATTAAGATGAATAAATTATAATGGAACACTTTACATGTCTCTTAAGTTAAGAGCTTCTTTCATTTCATAATTTATCCATCTTAAATTTCTTGGTTTTTAATCTCTGATTCATTAAGTGGTAATTGAGGTTGAAATGAATTTCTTGAGTCAAGAACCATTTCAATATTATTCCTCCTTTTAAACTAATTGAGCTGGAGTTGTAAAATGTATTACTTTTAGCATATCTTTCAAGGTTGATTATATCTGATCTTCACATATAGTGATCTTGCCTCAAAGCATAAACAACCCGGATTGATAATAAATATTGTGTTAGTTTAGGAACATAAATTAGCTCAACACTCTCCTTAAAGTAAGTAAAATAAAAACAGAAACATAAATTAAAGGGGTGATTTGTTGGTGGATTGTCCTGTTGTCCCTTCTTCCATTTTCTCCTTGAGCTGAAAAATATTAAGCATAGGCTAAACCTCGTGAGGTTGACCTGGCATATCGTGTAGGTGTCCACTAAAAACAAAATCAGATAATGGAGGTAGCATGTATGAAGATGTATCTGTAAGACATCAAAGCATGAGTTATTGGTTGTGAGGCTTCATGTAATATCCCAAAAGGGAGAATGCAGTAATACTAAAAAAAAATATGAGAACTGGAGAAAAGTAAACAATAAATCTAAATACACATCAAAATGCACAGAAATAGTTGAGCCATTTTATTAATAGGAGGTGGATAAACCAGTACAACAGTGCTCAAAATATGAGACACTCAAGACAAAGAGATGGCCTAGAATGACCCTGAAATGATCCCACAAGAGGGACTGCATAACTACTGGAAGTAAAACTGCGTTGTCCCTGCTGCAACTGCTGGAAATATAGAAAGTTAGATCTAGGAAGTTTGGGAGCTCTGATGATGTTAAAAATAGAGATATAGGCTCTATGATGGATACCCAAGATAACCCAGAAAGGATTTTTCATATATATCAATATAAGAAAATAACCCTCTTAGGGCTTACACTATGTAGCCGCTGAGAATACAGATATATTACATGAACTGAAGATATGATGGATGCAATGATGTGAAATCAGCTATATGCAAGAATGGCTGATCCCTTCACTAGATCCTTGGGCTAAAAGCTCAAGATATAGCTCCTCCAATCTCCTCCACTGAAAATATTTGTTGATTGATCAACATCTTCAGAAAACTGCACTGTAAGAGAGGGATTCCCAATAGCCTACTGCTAGATGTGTCAAATCATCTCCAGAATTATGGGAACAATGAATACAATGTGAGGAGATGATCCCTCACAGGATTTCCAGCTGAAATGTTGAAAACTTCCTTCCTCCAATATATCTACAGGACTGAATTGTGCAATCCTTGAGGGGATTGCTGCTGCATGGAGGTAAAATACAATGGCCTGAATGTCGGATATAGATATGCTGCTTCTGAAAGGCTAAATTTGAAGAACAAAGTGAAGGATGAATCCTCCACCGGTTTCCTAGATGAAATGATAGAAACAACCTCCTGAATATGGCAGCAATGCCTGATGAGGAATACAACTCAATAGAAGGCCTTCCCAGAGTTGGCACTTGAAGTCCCCCATGGGTAAGGGTGGGATTTCCACTCGGAAACACCCTATGCTAAATAGCACTGCAGACTTAGCTAAACATCATAAGAGTGCATAGAAATGTCCTAAGACAAATCCAGATCCAAGAAAATCAAAGAAATGAATAATCCAAGTTATTCATTCTATTGTGCCTTTACCTTCATTATATAGATTGTGAGCCTTCCACAGCCTAGGCCCACTCCATAATTGCATTGTACATGTGGACATAATTCTCCATGATTGACTTCATTTCCTCTCCATGTCCTCCATCATGTCTACATGTGATGATCAACCTCTCCATCATGTGTGCATTAAATGCACTACTTCCTCCATCATGTGTTCATTAGATGCACCCCTTCTCCACTAACTTATCATAAGTGCTTTATGATCTTCTTTGAATTCATTATGATCTTAGTTGACCTCTTCAAATATCCTCATGATTTTACATTTAAGATCCATGATCTTATTTGACTGTTTCATCCTCCATGGTCTATATCATAAATGAGACATGATCTCCACTCCTTTATCATTAATGAAGCTGCTCCTCTACTCCATGATTTAGATATAGATCTAGAATATCCACTTACACACATAAAAATTGGATTTTATTCATCTTTGAGGATTATGGGTCCCTCCACCATTTTATTTACTTAATTAATTAATTTTATTAAGAACTTTAATATCTAAATAAACATGTGAAAATTTTGGAATATTACAGTCCTCCCCAAAAAAATGTTGCTTTTCCCCAAGAAACTGAAAAAGTAGATGCTAGAGCACTCTGTCCCCCTCCCAGTGGCATCCACACAAGGAAGGTCTCCTCATTTTCTATAATGAGTTATGTATGCCCAGCACCAAATTTTCCTCGCTAGAATGTATAGAGTGACCTCTAACTGTGTAGCTAGATGTCCCTTCTCAATCATGAAGCTCCAAGTGACAACCATAAGTTTTCCAACATCCTCCATAATACATGAGATACATAAAAATAGATTTTTCCTCCCACAAAAGGAAAGCTCCAACTCACAAAGTACACCTCCATCCCATGTTTCATGAAGTAAAAAAGAGGCTCTTCATGCCTCCATCCTTAGCCTTGTTGGCCTTGTTGGATCCAAGCATCATTCCAACACTGTGAAAAATAAGAAATAGAGACATATGGGTAGACAAAGATGTCAAACCATATTCTACCAATAGTAACCACTGTAGCAATGCTACCTGCTTCCACACCACACCATCAAAATACCAAGTGGGTTGGCCATATTCTCTCAAGATAAGCCATAGAAACAATGTATCTTGTTGCCCCACCACAACATCATCAAACCAAGTATAGTCTCCATACTCTCCAAGTAAGAGCCATCGGAGGAATGCCTCTTGCTGCCATCCTCCATCATCATTATGCAAAGAAGGGGAGTATTTCAAGACAAACTCTCCCAAAAGTAACCATAACAACAAGATCTCTTGTTGCCTCTTTACATCATCATGTAAATAATGGAGTAAGAACATAATGATTGACATGTGGAATGTCATATCAGCCCAATACAAACCAACTCCATCATTACACATCATGAGAGTACTATGCCATATTATAATCAATAAAAAACACATAAACATGGGGGATGTCATGTGATGGCCAAACTCTCTCAAAAAAAGTGAACATGCATTATTTTGCTGCATTCTATCATTGATACACAAGGCATGAGTCAAAGAAATATGAGTTATTGGGTAGTAACCATACTCACCCAATAGAATCCAACACAGCCATGCTTCCTTCTCCATTACATGAGTGTTGTTCAAGGCATGGGTCGTGAAAATATGTATTTTTGGGTAGTAACCATACTCAACCAAGAGCAACCAACACAAACATGCTTCTTGCTGGCCTATCTCATAGTTCTGCAAGTGGTTTGGAAACCCCTTCCTCCACATCCTCAACCATTCATCCTAATCTGGATAATGGATCTCATTCTGCAAAAACTTGGCATCCTCCCATTGTAGGACACCAACCTCCTCAAACTGTTGAAGAACTTTTCACTCCATGATATTTCAAAGTGCACCTCAAATGAGATCTCTCCATGAGATCCTCTTCTCATCAATGGCCCTCCAAAACCAATGAGGTTTTGGATTTGCTGCAGGTAGAAGTTTCTCTTTGTGCTATGAGATGCTCATTGAGAAAGTTTCATTTGGAAAGGAGAAAATATTCCTCATCTCAAGCTATCTACCATATATAATCTTTACCTCCATTGCTTCATGAGTGGATCTACCTTCAGAATGATCCAAGAATTTTGGGGCCCTCTTATCATCACTGCTACTAAGTGACAACACTGTAGATATGCATGGTGATACATGTGATGTATCAAAGCAAGGCACAATGTTGAATTCATAGGAATCCATTGTACATAGGATCATGCTCATACCATCTTCTGAAACTATACACTTCAACTCAAAGGGTTGAATGTAGCTCAACAATGATGAATTGGGATAGATTTTCATATCTTCCTTGATTAGATCAAGGGTCCTTTGCATAGTGATATGTTGCTACTTCAAATCAGCATGTTGTTCTAATCCTTGGTCATGCAATGGCCCCGATGGCATGTCCCCATAAGTTTTAATAAGAGGTACTGAAACAATATGAGATGAAAGTGGTTGCATACATTAGATCAAATGACGTGTGGGAACCTATTGCAAGACCACAAGAGTTCCTCCAATAGAGACAATGGTGTCTCCAACTGCTAGTAAGAGTGATGGTTGCATCTCTATAAGTGTACCATTGTTGGTATTTGTCTCCTCCTCATCACGCATCTCATCAATCATGCATGGGGCTCCAAAATTCAAGAACCCAAGACCATCTTGCAAAGATTCAAGTGATCCTCCTCTTGATGTAAGCACATCTGCAACTGGTGGTGGTAGAGGCTCCTCCTCCTGAGTGGTAATGAGGACATATTCTTTTAGATCTTCATGTACTATCTCCTTGATTATGGGAGATGTTACTATGTGATATGTCTCTGGTTTCTTCCTATCATACCTCTTCTTTAGTCTTAGAACAAAATCTGCATAAGCAGACACTTTCATCTGTGACAAGTGACTGAATCACCAGTCTCTTGCTTCATCTTCTAGGTGAAGGGCTGAAAACTCCATAGCCTCTCTTTATGATATAGGATATTTCAGAAAGAATTTAGCCAATTCTTCCCTCCAAGCCCTCAATGTGCTTGTGGAATATCCATCAAATGTAGGCAAGAATAATATATGCCTCTTTCTTCTATTGTTGCTTCTGGATCTCCTCTCTTCTTTGAATTGTAAAATTTGTTGGAGAGAAAGGTTCTCCTTCAAAGCTCTAGGTTGTGCTTTGTATTCATAAAGATATTTACTTAGGGTCTCATGCCCCAAGTCTTCTACATATTCGGACCAATCCTCTTTCTCATCAAAGAAAGTGGATCTAGTGGAATATTGTGAAGCTCTTTTCTTCTCCGGTTTCTTCTTTTGCTAATAGGAAGTGTTGGGACCTTCCTCATAAAATCTCCTTCTTGGATCCTCCTTTTGCCTTCCTCTCTTCATTTTTTTGACCTCTTTGGAGAGATCTTGCATGGATATAAAGAGAAGAGTGGCAAAACTGCAATCCTCATTCATGATATATATCTTCTATCTACTTCTTCTTTCAATGCAAAAGATGAAGTGGCCACAAGTTGAGCCAAATATCATGCTCTAATACCACTATAATATCCCAAAAGGGAGAATGCAGTAATACTAAAACAAAATATGAGAACTACAGCAAAGTAAACAATAAATCTATATACACATCAGAATTCACATAAATAACAGAGTCGTTTTATTAATAGGAGGTGGATAAACTAGTACAACAATGCTCAAAATATGAGACACTCAAGTGAAAGAGATGGCCTAGAATGACCCTGAAATGATCCCACAAGAGGGACTGCGTAAATTCTTGATTGTTGGAAGTAAAACTGCATTATCCATGCTGCAACTATTGGGACTACAATTGTCAGAAAGATATAAAGTTAGATCTAGGTAGTTTGGGAGCTCCAATGATTATTAAAATAGAGATCTGGGCTCTATGATGGATACCCAAGATAACCCAGAAAGGATTTCTTAGATCCGTGAATATAAGAAAAACACCCTCTTAGGGAATACACTATGTAGCTGTTGGATATGCAGATCTGCTACATGAACTGAAGATATGATGGCTGCAATGATGTGCAATCAGCTCTATGCAAGAAGGGTTGATCCCTTCACTAGATCTATTGAGTTGCATCTTTGTCCGAATTTTTACGATTTTTATCAAATAAATACATACTTGTACCTGGTGTTTTTAATCATTATTAATCCATTATGTTGTTAATTAGAGGAATTGAGAAACAATAGTTATTATTCTTGTTATTAGTTAATTTGATGAGTATTTTCAATAAATTGCTTCTTGGTCACAGGAAGGTTTAGTGCAGGAATGCATTCAAGTGCGAACTCACCAGATGAATAAAAGCATCAGCTGGGTAGTTGAATTACTATAGGTGAAAATATCAAATTTGCGACCAAATGGAGTAGAATATCTAAATTACGAGATGTGGGTTGTGTTCATAGCACCATGTTTCCTATAACCCAGAAACCGTTTCGCGAAATTCGGCTTCATGAAAGAGTTATCGTCAGGGGGATATTCCACTAAAGACCACTCCTGAACGTGAACGTATTGGGTCTCTATGAATATTTCTATTCTAGTTATGTTTGGGGATTAAAAAAAATCCCAGTTTACCCATCATTTTATGAAGAGCACCAACAGTGTTGGAATGCCTCTTGAAACACATTTGAATACTTAAGTTTGAAGAAAGAAATGGCTGATGAAGCAAAATCCAAAGGAAATGTTGCATTTTCTTCTCGAAACTATGAGGAAGCTATAAAAAATTTCTCTGAAGCTATAGCTATTGCTCCGACCAATCATGTTTTATATTCAAATAATTTTGCATCATATGCTTCATTACATAAGTATAATGAAGCTCTTCAGGATGCTAAGAAGACAGTGGAAATCAAGGCAGATTGGTCCAAGGGTTACACCAGGCTTGGGGCAGCATATATTGGGCTTGGAAAATACGATGATGCAATTTATTATTAAAAAAAGGCCTAGAGTTTGATCCTTAAAATGAAACATTAAAATCAAGCCTTACTGATGCACAGGCAGCAAGTAGATCTCGGGCCACATCCTCTCCATTTGGAAATATATTCCAGGGGCCAGAATTGTGGGCAAAACTAATAGTTGATCTAAAAACGAGATTGTATTTGCAGCAACCTGATTTTGTTAAGATGATCAAGAAGTTCAGAAAAATCCTAACAACATTAATATCTATCTTAATGATCAACGCATGATGCAGGTTTTGATCGATAAACAAATTTCCATCCTTAATGAAAATCATTGTTGGAATTGTTGTGCGAAGTCAACGAAGTCCGAATTTTCTCTAGAAATCAAGACGCACCTTTCAGCAACAGCCACATCCCATAAAAAGGGGAACGATTTACTGAATTCAGCATTCTGTCCCAAGCTAATTCTTATTCCGATAAATAATTCATGCAGTTGTGGAAATCTATTTTTCTAATATCTGGTTTCAAATCTATTGTACCAAACTCTGCTATTTATAAATATGGTTCTGGGAAAACAAGAGCAGCTCCACTGCTATAAAATGTAGAGTTTTGCATTATATCAGGGGAGAGAAGTCGATAGATAGAGATATATGGAGTAGCTGTAGAATGAAGGAATTGATGGACCATGTAAATAGAGTGATGTAATAGCTGTGTAGACAAAAGGAGTCGATCCATTGGAATTGAAGGAGATGCGCATTAGAAGAAGGAGCTGTGCAAAAAGGAGCTGCGTATTAGAAGAAGGAGCTGTGCATTAGAATAAGTAGTTGTCCATTAGAATGAAGGAGTCGGCATTAGATCAAAGAAGCATCAATTTTCTGAAGATGTAGAGAGCGCATAGTGAGTCCATCAATTTTCTCAGATGCAAAATCGATTCTCTCAGAAATTCGGCATCAAATTGCCCAGCACAATGGTTGTAATGAAGCAGCAGATGATGTGCACATTCATTGATGTTTGAAGCAATGTTTTGACTTCATTTAATAAATTTTGGCATGTGTACATTCAGTGATGTTTGAAGCAATGTTTTGATTTGATTTAATAAATTTTGGCTCTGCATTTGTTTGTTTTTATATACGCATTGTAATTTTAATTTTGAGCATTGAGTTAGTTTAGGACTTGCTCCAAGAAGTGGCAAGGACCCACCGCAACCTGGAGTCCAGTCCCTCATTCTTCATATATTTAGGATTCATTTAATTTGTAGAGTTATCTTTTGTTTTAAATTGTTTTTAAATAGCATCTAATTCTACATTTAGATTATTATTATTTTGTTTCCAATTTCTGAATTTAAATATGGAATTAGAATAGATTGTAGATGCTTTGAATTTGAATATATTAACATTGCTCATTTAAAATATTAAATCATTGTTTGCATTACCTAATTTCTTTGAATGCTTGTAGGATTTAAATGCTAGTTTACGCATAATTTCACTCAATAATTAGATCTCTTTTAATTAGAATTTGTTTTATTTTAGATCTCTTTTTAATTAGTTTCGTTATTGCTTTCATAGTGTAATCATTTCCTTATGTGAGCAAGTTTGAGTGTGGATTTGATTAGGTAGAGATATCAAGTTTAAACACAGTGTGATGATTCGATTTAAAGTAGTCTTGCTTTTTAATAGTTCATTTTCATTTAGATTAAAATATTTAAATAGTTTTTAATGGGATTCTTAAGTGTTATTTTATAGAGTGAAATGGTTTCTTTTAGAAATAGATAGAATTATAATTTGTTAATTTAAGTCTTGAATTTGTTATCTAGAGTAACTTTAGTTAGTTTAAGGTTTGAAGTTACTATTAGGGTAATGTGTGTGTTCTTTTAGTTATCTCAAGTCTTAGTTTTGAGTGTTATTTTCAAGTTGATGAGAGGAATACATAGATCACGGTTTTCAAGATATCATAGGGGATTTTAAAAGTAGAATGCGAGTGCGAGAATGTTACATGATTGAGGATTGATTTATAGTTTAATTATAGTATGGAGTTTGCGTGATAGTAATTAGTTCAGTGAGTTTCATTTTCAAGATTGTTTATTTGCGAGCAAATGCATGTTTCATTCCAGTATCTAGTTTATCATTTCAAAGGAAAATATTTATACTCTGACCATTAAGCTGAGCCAATACGTAGTACAACTCGCATTTACGACTCCCGGATTGATAATTAATGTTGAGAGGTTTAATCCGACAATTGAGCTAACCAACATTTTGGCGCCGTTGCCGTGGGGTTGTATTTTGGCTCAGGTAAAATTTTTCTTACAAAGTTTCAAGGGTATTGCAGGACGTCAAAGGGCGGAGAGTGTACGGTAAGACTTGAGTGAAGAGCCACGCATCCACTTTTGTGGGGTTGCTCCAAAGTCTGACCATCTTGCTTATCTCTGGAAATTTTATTTCCTTATCTTGCTTAAGTGTACAAGTAGAAGCGTGCTTTAGAAATTTAATTTCCAAATAGCCTTGTTTTTAATAGGTTAAATAGCACTTTGATTCGACATTTTCCTTTCATGCAAGTGTGGTGTGTTGTATTTGAGTCAAAAGATTTTAAAATTCATATATATTCAGAATCCAATCTTCAACGTTATATCATTTTTGGGGTACTGTAAGAACCCTTGCATACTAATCCATGAGATGACATAATGTACTAGTTGGATTGTTGAAAACAAGAAAATGGTATTTTGAGGAATCATTCAATGAGGAGTTTTCATGCTGCTACAGAGACAAACAAGTCATCCAATGAAGAATTCACAAGTGTAGAATTTAATACTTTGCTTGAACATAAATTCAATATTATTAAATCTTTGATTTCGAAATTGGATGATTTGTAGGAGCAAGAGAAGGATGAATAACCAGTGCTTATCCTTTGGGCCAATTGTCAAAAGAAACACTGTCTTGGAAAGTGTCCACTTAGCATTCTAAAAGTTTGCAAAATTTGTGAGGATGGTCATGCAACCAAACATTGCCCATCATTGCCACGATTATGAAAGGTACTCAGGGAATCAAGTAAGGAATTGAATCAATCGCCAGGTATAACTCAAAACCCAACACCATTTGATGCTTGGAATAATGTTTGTTTCCTTGAGCAGGTTCCTCTACATGTTTATAATCCTGGAATTTCATGGAAAACTTCTGATCCTCCTCCAATTGAATATCCTACTTCGTCGCTGCAGTGGCCCTCACCTTGGCCCTCATCCTCGATCCAGATATCTCCGGGGCCTCAAGAATCATTTGGATCCTTCTCTCTATGGAAATCTCCCATGCAAATTCAATCATATGAACACCTAAAACAATCACAATTTCTTTCCAACGCACCATTAAGTTATCCTCCTCCATGGTCCCAGCCATATGTGCAACCTTACCCTAGCCCAAACCGCACCCTAAACCCTAATCTAAACCATCAGGTTGCACAACAGTTTGCACCACCTATTATTTCTGTTGATTCCCCTATTGAATATAATTCTACATCTTCCATGTTGGAAAAGGGAATGAATCTGGAAACTTCCCCCATGACCATAGAACATTCACCCCGGGAAGATATAATTCAAAGAACACAAGAGGAGCAATATTTCATTGGAACATGTTCTAAAAATGTTGTTGAAACTCAAAACCCTAGAATCTCTCTCAACCATTCTTTTCAATTTGAAAATCAAATATTTGAGCCTAAACTTGAGGGATTTATCTTTTATCTTTCACCAGGTTCTTTGTGCCTCCAGGAGAGTGACTATCAAACTATAGAAGATTTGCATCAGTTGGAAAATCATAAATATGTGGATTCCATTGAATCTTGGTTTCGAGCAGTCATTAAGCCATCTTATTTCCTCAGCATTCATAAACTCTTGGTGCCATATCAATTAAAGCAACTGGTCTCTCATGCTTTTGTATGTCTTGAAGTCTATTCCTTAAAACTAGGTGTGAGTCTAATCAACATTTTGTTACGCACATGGCTTCATTGGAAGTACTCATATACTTGAAAATGAGTCTTTCGCCTCTTGGGGTAAAATAGGGTAGGAGAATAAATGAATAAAGTTTTTATCATGCCATTAGTGTTTTGAATTTTAATAATGCCTGTTAAAACTACTTTTGATCCACATTAGTTGTTAACACACACATTTGTGACAAATCTTGTTGAGTACAATTCGCTCTAATGCCTCATGATTTTGCAAAAAGTAACCATGATTAATCGCTCTAATAAGTTGTCGTGTCGGATATATATTTTCAGTTTCCTTTAGAAGTTACTATTGAAAAACCCCTATGGTGGACCACTCTTGCAATGATCATAATGAGATATTCGGGAGAACACTAGCATTCTTAACTCAAATAATCTTTCAGTCATTGTCTGGGATATCTTTCACAAGTCTTTAGGGTAGAGGAATTAGCCAGCAATGATTAGTCATTAAAAACTTTTCACGCCATCATGTACTCTTAAGGAGTGGATCTGTCTCCCCACTTATTAAGTAACCTTAAGGTTAATCATAATCAGAGCTTACAAAGATTTAGGGAAGGATAGGAGGTCTCGTGATGAACTGACCTACCACGATCATGAGACCTAGCATGCATGAAATTACTGCTACTGGTCACCAAGCCAAAGTAATGGCTTTTAGCCAAAAATCTGGAAGAAAGGAGGTCTCATCACAAAGCGGCATGTTCATCCATGTTACTTCTTGTGAGTGGCACTACCATCAGCTGGTTACCAAGCCAGGATAGTGACCTTCCTCTAAAAAAGTCAAATAAGCTAACTCTGAATCTGTAAGTGGGATAATGACATTTCGCTAGGTTAAAAGACATCCTTGTCGAGGTTATGGACACCTACGGGTAGCAGGGCCATGTCTGTGGTAATAAAGTTAACTACATACTATGATTTGCTTGGTTATCCTTCTCTTTCCCTAAGACTCATCATTTTTCTTGGACAATGTTTTTAAGACAATTTGAACATGATGCTTTGAATTTTATCTTTCAAAAGTCAAGAATCATTGAATGATGTGGTACCCTTAGTGAAGGTAACCGTTTGTACTAGATTAAGAGGAAATTTATTTTTGAATACGGATAACAACGTAATTTAGAGAGTTCAATAAAGAGGTTGTTGATTGGTATCATAACTCACTTCAATTTTCATGGTATTCAGAGTGACAAATTACTCAATGATGATTATTCACAAGGTGTTGGTTTCCATCCATGTGTATTGATTGTAGTTGCCTCTAAATATGTGTTGCATGACCTAGGTACGAGATTGTTATAATAGGTGAAGGAATCTTGTGTTATTATTGTTGAAACTGCACTTTTTCAACAAAATTTGATTTTTATCATAAGATTTTGGGCAAAAACGAAACAAAAATTCATTTGGGACAAGGTAACAAGTTTGTGCAATAATATTTTCTCCATAAATGTTACTTTTGATACCTGATCTTGTTTTAACATCTCACATGGTTTTAGCTGGTGCTGTAATAATAATGTTGCGGGTTAATAAATGCATTACAATATCAAGCTAAAATCTTTGCTAACATTTTCCCTACCTTATTTCATCATCTTATAGTTTTTGCTTGCACGAGGACGTGCAAGAAGTTTAGCGTGGGGGGATGTTGAGCTGCATCTTTGTCCGAATTTTTATGATTTTTATCAAATAAATACATACTTGTACCTGGTGTTTTTAATCGTTATTAATCCATTATGTTGTTAATTAGAGGAATTTAGAAACAATAGTTATTATTCTTGTTATTAGTTAATTTGATGAGTGTTTTTAATAAATTGCTTCTTGGTCGCAGGAAGGTTCGGTGCAGGAATGCATTTGAGTGCGAATTCACCAAATGAATAAAAGAAGTCGTTGGGTAGTTGAATTACTGTAGGTGAAAATATCAAATTTGTGACCAAATGGAGCAGAATCTCTAAATTCTGAGACATGGGTTGTGTTCAGAGCACGATTTTTCCTATAACCCACAAACCATTTGGCAAAATTCGGCTTCATGAAAGAATTATCGTCAGGGGAATATTCCACTACAGACCACTCCTCAATGTGAACGTATTGGGTCTCTATGAATATTGCTACTCTAGTTATGTTTGGGGATTAAAAAAAATCTCAGTTTACCCATCATTTTATGAAGAGCACCAATAGTGTTGGAATGCCTCTTGAAATACATTTGAATAGTTAAGTTTGAAGAAAGAAATGGCTGATGAAGAAAAATCCAAAGGAAATGTTGCATTTTCTTCTCGAAAATATGAGGAAGCTATAAAAAATTTCTCAGAAGCTATAGCTCTTGCTCCGACCAATCATGTTTTATATTCAAATCCTTCTGCAGCATATGCTTCATTAGATAAGTATAATGAAGCTCTTCAGGATGCTAAGAAGACAGTGGAAATCAAGGAATATTGGTCCAAGGGTTACACTAGGCTTGGGGCAGCATATGTTGGGCTTGGAAAATACGATGATGCAATTTATTCTTAAAAAAAGGCCTGGATTTTGATCCTTCAAATGAAGCATTAAAATCAGGCCTTGCTGATGCATAGGCAGTAAGTAGATCTCGGGCCGGATCCTCTCCATTTGGAAATATATTTCAGGGGCCAGAATTGTGGGCAAAATTAACAGCTGATCTAAAAACAAGATTGTATTTGCAGCAACCTGATTTTGTTAAGATGATTCAAGAAGTTCAGAAAAATCCTAACAACATTAATATCTATCTTAATGATCAACGCATGATGCAGGTTTTGATCGATAAGCAAATTTCCATCCTTAATGAAAATCGTTGTTGGAATTGTTGTGCGAAGTCAACGAAGTCCGAATTTCCTCTAGAAATCAAGACACACCTTCCAGTAATAGCCACATCCCACAAAAAGGGGAACGATTTCCTAAATTCGGCATTCTGTCTCAAGCTAATTCTTATTCCGGCAAATAATTCATGCAGTTGTGGAAATCAATTTTTCTAATATATGGTTTCAAATCTATTGTAACAAACTCTGCTATTTATAAATACGATTATGGGCAAACAAGAGCAGGTCCACTGCTATAAAATGTAGATTTATGCATTAGATCAGGGGAGAGAAGTCGATAGATAGAGATATATGGAGTAGCTGTAGAATGAAGGAATCGATGAATCATGTAAATAGAGTGATGTAATAGCTGCGTAGAAAAAAGGAGTCGATCCATTGGAATTGAAGGAGCTGCGCATTAGAATGTAATAGTTGCGCATTAGATGGGATCGAATGAGGGGATAGAGCAGTTGGCCCGGGAGAAGAAGGAGCTGCGTATTAGAAGAAGGAGTTGCGCATTAGAATAAGTAGCTGCCCATTAGAATGAAGGAGTCAGCATTAGATCAAAGAAGCATATTTTCTGAAGATGTAGAGAGTGCAGAGTTAGTGAGTCCATCAATTTTCTCAGATGAAAAATCAATTCTCTCAGAAATTCAGCATCGAATTTCCCAACACAATGATTGTAATGAAGTAGCAGATGATGTGTACATTCATCGATGTTTGAAGCAATGTTTTGATTTGATTTAATAATTTTTGGCTATGCATTTGTTTGTTTTTATATGCGCATTGTAATTTTAATTTTGAGCATTGAGTTAGTTTAGGACTTGCTCCAGGAAGTGGCAAGGATCCACCGCAACCTGGAGTCGAGTCCCTCATTCTTCATAGATTTAGGATTTGTTTAATTTGTAGAATTATATATTTTTTTAAATTATTTTTAAATAGCATCTAATTCTACACTTAGATTATTATTATTTTGTTTCCAATTTCTGAGTTTAAATATGGAATTAGAACAGATTGTAGATGCTTTGAATTTGAATATATTAACATTGCTCATTTAAAATATTAAATCATTGTTTGCATTATCTAATTTCTTTGAATGCTTGTAGGATTTAAATGCTTGTTTACGCATGATTTCACTCAATTTAGATCTCTTTTAATTATAATTTGTTTTATTTTAGATCTCTTTTTAATTAGTTTCGTTATTGTTTTCATAGTTTAATCATTTCCTTATGTGAGCAAGTTTGAGTGTGGATTTGATTAGGTAGAGATATCAAGTTTAAATATAGTGTGATGATTCGATTTGAAGTAGGCTTTCTTTTTAATAGTTCATTTTCATTTAGATTAAAATATTTAAATAGTTTTCAATGGGATTCTTAAGTGTTATTATATAGAGTGAAATGGTTTCTTTTAGCAATAGATAGAATTGTAATTTGTTAACTTAAATCTTGAATTTTTTATCTAGAGTAACTTTAGTTAGTTTAAGGTTTGAAGTTATTATTAGGGTAATGTGTGTGTTCTTTTAGTTATCTCAAGTCTTAGTTTCGAGTGTTAGTTTCAAGTTGATGAGAGGAATAAATAGATCACGGTTTTCAAGATATCATAGGAGATTTTAAAAGTAGAATGCGAGTGCGAGAATGTTACATGATTGAGGATTGATTTATAGTTTAATTACAGTATGGAGTTTTCTTGATAGGAATTAGTTCAATGAGTTTCATTTTCAAGATTTTTTTATTTACGAGCAAATGTGTGTTTCATTCCAGTATCTATTTTATCATTTCAAAGGAATATATTTATACTCTGACCATTAAGTTGAGCCAATACGCAGTACAACTCGCGTTTACGACTCTCGGATTGATAATTAATATTGAGAGGTTTAATTTGAAAATTAAGCCGACCAACAAGATCCTTGGGCTAAAAGCTCAAGATCTAGCTCCTCCAATCTCCTCCACTGAAAATAGTTGTTTATTGATCAACAACTTCAGAAAACTGCATTGTAAGAGAGGGAGGCTCAATAGCCTGCTACTAGATGTGTCAAATCAGCTCTAGAATGATGGGAACAATGAATACAATGTGAGGATATGATCCCTCACATGATTTCTAGTTGAAATGCTGAAAATTTCCTTCCTCTAATAGATCTACAGGACTGAATTGCGCAATCCTTGAGGGGACTACTGCTGCATGGAGGTAAAATACAATGGCTTGAATGATGGATATAGATCTGTTGCTCCTGAAAGGCTGAATGTGAAGAAAAAAGTGAAGGATGAATCCCCCACCATTTTCCTAGCTGAAATGTTAGAAACAACCTCCTAAAGATGGCACCAATTCCTGATGAGGAATACATCTCAATAGAAAACCTTCCCAAATTAGGCACTTGAATTCCCCCGTGGGTAAGGGTGGGATTTCCGCTCGGAAACTCCCTGTGATAAACATCACTGTAGACTTAGCTAAACAACATAAGAGTGCATAGAAATGTCATAAGAAAAATCCATATCTAAGCAGATCAAAGAAATGAATAATCCAAGTCATGCCTTCTATTGTGCGTTTACCTTCATTATATAGATTGTGAGCCTTCCATAGCCTAGGCCCACTCCATAACTGCACTGTACATGTGGACATAAGTCTCCATGATTGACTACGATGTCTCTCCATGTCCTCCATCATGTCGACATGTGATGATAAACCTCTCCATCACGTGTGCATTAAATGCACTACTTCCTCCATCAT
Source organism: Pinus albicaulis (assembly GCA_034641835.2). Lineage (NCBI taxonomy): Eukaryota > Viridiplantae > Streptophyta > Pinopsida > Pinales > Pinaceae > Pinus > Pinus albicaulis. The sequence goes on from JAXQQM020091461.1 coordinate 162,601, forward strand.
GTGTTCATTAGATGCACCCCTTCTCCACTAACTTATCATAATTTCTTTATGATCTTATTTGAATGCATTATGATCTTAGTTGACCTCTTCAAAGATCCTCATGATTTTACATTTAAGATCCATGATCTTATTTGACTGTTTCAACCTCCATGATCTATCTCATAAATGAGACATGATCTCCACTCCTTTATCATTAATAGATCTTCTCCACTACTCCATGATTTATATCTAGATCTAGAATATCAACATACACAGATAAAAAGTGGATTTTATTCATTTTTTAGGATTATGGGTCCCTCCACCCTTTTATTTACTTAATTAATTAAGTTTATTAAGAACTCTAATATTACAAATAAACATGTGAAAATTTTGGAATATTACACTTCACTAGATATCTCCGGTATCTTTCCCAATATAACTTTTCTATATTCTTGATGTGCTCCTCTTTCACTTTTGACACTTCCTGCCATTGCCTTATCAAATCTTTTACCAAGGGTCATGCACCAAGAGGACATCTATCTATCATATTTGCTGCGATCAGGTTCTGGCTGACAGCTTCCACAATGTTAGTGGCGACGTCTTTAGCTCTGTTTATTTGGCCCTTTCTGCTTTCTTTAGTTGTATATCCCAATCTGTAAACAATATTTCTTTCTTTCATTCTTCAATTCTAGGTAGGTTTGCCTTTCGGCCATCAGAGGAATCCTGCCAGGTAACAAATTGGGATACCTTCTCATCTATGTCATCAAAACTAATTCTCATATCAACAATGTTATTCACAAGTCAATTTCTTTTCTCACATAATTCAAGAATGTTGGTTAATTTCTGACAAAAGATGACCTGTTGTTGTGCCAATAAGGTGTTCAATTCTAAATATTCTTTGATAAATTCATCAATGTTTGTAACATCTTTCATTTTCTCAATAGAGAGTTGTAATTGTTGATTTTGAGTATCTTTAGAACTAATTTCACCTTGATGTTGAATCTTCAAGTGATGTAGGCTCTCTTGTAGTTGTGCAATTTGTACCTGTAGCTTGTGACTAACACTCTGATTTTATGCTTGTAACTCTATCTCAAGCTGAAGTATCTTTTCATATTTTTTCTTTATCAGTTGATGAATCTATGATGCCTTGTCAATAGTTGCATATGCATAAGATCCTGCAAACTATCATAACCGAGTTAGATCATGTGAGGGATCTGATGCAGTATCTTTCCAAACAATGTCCATTAACATATCTTCTTGAGTGAGAGTCTGGGCATGCTCTTTTCTTCTCCTTTTCTTCTATCTGCTAACAACTGATTTGTGCCTAGGAGTATAAAAGATATCTAAAGGAGGGATTTCTTAAATATTTAAAACAATTTCAGGGGTTGGGAAGGCCGAGATGTATTCCATTCTCTCATTACTTATCATTTTTTTAGAGGGCCCAACAATAAACGGTTCTTGACTTGTAGAAGGGGGAGTTTGTAAATTTTGATGTTGGTCAATAATCATGGCTGCATGTTCTTCTTGGAGTTTGAGGTCAAATGCTTTCCATACATCTTTGAGATTGCTGGGGAAATTAAAATATATTATTTGAACTTCAACTGACTTCTCTTGATCTATAGTACTAAGGAATTCAGTATCCTTAATAACTTATTCATTTTCTTTCTGAGTCATGGTTTGAGAGACATCCAATATCTTGAGTGGAATTGTCTCCAGTCTCTTGTTTCTGTATTGTTGAACCTTTAATAGTTGTGGTGGGTGAAGGCGTAAATTTTCCAACTTCTTAACTGCAGCATAGTTTTCAACAAACTCAAACAAGTCGTCAAAATCCTCATCTTCGTGCACAAAGGGTTTGATTTTTACTTGAGTAGTGGAGTTATTGGCCACTTTCAGGGGATCATATTGCATATTTGGAATTGCAAACAATTTCAAACACTCTATTTGGCCAATTTCTAGTATAGCATGCTTGTAGTTATCTAGTCCATACACACCACAATTAATTTGAAAGGAAGGCCATAATGCCTTCTTGGCATCTTTCAAAATTATAGTCAGCCCATTTCCCACCGATTGGTATGTGATTTCTCTTGCGAGTAGTTTATCAGGAACATAGAGTGGTAAGACATGTGGATGATCTAGGCTCCAAAATACTCGTACATAGGTGAATGAATCTTCACCAAACCAATTTCCTATAGAAGAAAAGTTAGCTTGGACCTCTTTGGAAAGTTTGGGGGCTTTCTCATTAAAAACAACTTCAAAAAGGGGTAGTATAACTCCATGACAGATTCTGTAAAAATGACTTTCATATTTGGAATCCCAGAGAATACTATGAAATACATGAATGGGAAGGGAATCTTGGGTAGTCAATTTCCAGCCCATGGTTGGAAAATCTGATGTAAAACAGATAGCATCCATAACATAACCACTCATATAAAATGGAAGAAAATTTTTAGAAGAGATAGAGAAATTATTTCTGTACTCTAAAATTTGGGTGGAAATATTATTTTAAATAATATTGCCCCAATCCATAACATAAGAATTAGCTACTACTTCCATAAGGGGAACCCATTCTACAGAGAATCTAGTTGTGTTTGACTAACAAAAAATTCTAAACATCATAGCTGAGATATAGCAATAGCGACTTGTGAGAGAATCAACATAATACATACCCTTTTCTTCGTTCTTGTGTTTATTAGGATTACTCCTCCACTTCTTTATTGGCGTTATTTGAGTTCATTTTCGTTCGCAAATTTATCAAGGAATTATTTATTATAAATCTTATCAGGGTCCGAAAGATAGTACATTTGCCTCACGTCTTCTGCCTTAAAGGAACCAATCATTTTCCCTCTACTGGTAAGGAAAATTTTGTCCCCGATATTAAGATTGTCAATAATCCACCTTTCCATATCACTATATGGTAGTATCTTGGGCCTTGTTGCAATTCAGTGAAGAAATGAATTGGCTTCATCTCCAATCATAGCTTTAGAAGAATTTGGGGCATCTGCTATTGATTTTCTCTGAATTTTGCGTGGTTTCTCGTCTTCAAATAGCTTATACATAGATTCCCATAGAGAGGATCCACTTTCAGGTTCGCAAGTCGTATCTGTGAACAAGGGAAACATCTTTGTTCTTACAGAAGTAGTAGGCACAAGATTAACGTGAGCCATATGCTTCTTTTGTTTCTTCAAAGCCTTAGAAATTTCAGAAGAATTTTGGTTACTCGAACTTGCCTGCAAATAAGTAAGAAAGAGTAAGTGGGAAGTAGGAACCTTTGAGTTTTACAATACGCACAAATACCATAGTAAATAGAAACATTGCAAATGGATGAGACTTCACATGATAATGGGATATGAATTGAATGCTCGTTGCAGGGAAATGATTATCGTGGTATGGATGATAAAACCATTAATTTATGACATTAATAACTAATATGGATTATCGTGCCATTATAATAATTTCTCAATTAAAACTAGATCTATCGCATTACACCATGGCTCGTGTGTAATCTCTTCACTAAATACTGGCGAGCTATATTTTCTTCCGATTGCGTCATTGCAATCACAATATAGGCGAGGTTAACAACATGCAATATGTGTTTGTGTAATGGGCGTGTGATATGTGATCTGAGATGTGATCGCTTTATTGCATCATCGATTATGAGCAGTCACAAAATAACATGGTTGAGTTATTTGCGATAATGCGATGTGACACGCTTTATCACATTGGCAAGTAAAAGCAAGAGAAAATGAGAGTGTCGGGAGAAATTTTGATTTGCGAAATGCGATTTATATGACATGGCAGAAGTCGGTCAATGCAGTATTTTTTTATTATCGGATTTTACTTAAAAATATGGTTTTTTCCTCATATAAAAGCATTTCGGTAATATTCATTGCATCACAAAAATGTTTTAACTCATTATTTTCGTTATGTAAATTATTTTGTGATTTGTGTAATGTGATATATCTCTGCTTAAGAATTTGGAAATCCAATTATTAAGGTTTTCTTCCCTTTTTAACCCATATTCCAATAAAAATAAATATTCTAAGGTTTTATTTTCTTAAACTCTGAAAATTAAAAGGGATCCCATTATTTTCTAAAGTAACTATGGTGTAGAAAATAATGGGGGTTGTTGCTTTACACAATAGGACCCCGAGCTTCTATCCAATGAGATAAATTATCGCGAGGATATTTCTGACCATCATACTTCTCCTCAATCTTCATTTCTACATGAACAAACCTTAACCTTATCAATTTTTAGAAATCCTTCCATCCTCCTAAAATTTCTTTATGTGCGCCCCACCATAGGGTTAGAGTAGACCTCAATGTGAAGTCCAAAGCTTTGTATCTTTGGTCCTCATGCACCTTTTTCTCAAAATTTTCCAGAAAAAAGACATCATTCCTTGTTCCATCATAAAATGTAAGTCACTTACTTATTACTGAACACAACACAGTGATTTGGTGACTCTGTTACATCGCTTAGTAATGAATTCACGCAAGTGATTCTGCCAATGCTCCAACTGTTCACCAGAATCTGAAACACACGAACTATCACGCTCCCAACATATTCTACCATTCACGGTGGGATTAATCTAGTCTTCATCGTGTGTAGTAAGGTTAGAGATCTGATCAATCTTAGCATCCCTTTACTCATGTTGTACAAGCTCTATATAGTGTGCACCTTCAAAAGGATATAATGGCACAACAACTTGGGTACCATTCTTTTCAAAGATCATCTACTTCTTCTTCAGGTTGATTATAGTATCCATGTCATAATCCCAATAAAATTCGAGTAGTGGAAGATAAGGATTACTATCATCAACGATCTCTATGAATTCAAAGCTGACCAATACGCTTGCACCATAAATATCTACGTTTATCCCCTGCAATCGCTCCATAGGAATGATCTTCTGATGATTTTCCATCCTCAGCTGAATTGGTGACCATTACAGGTTAGGCCTTCCCATTCATTCCCATTTCTGTTTTGGCAGAACGTTGGCATTTGATCCTATATCTGTTAGGGTCCCGTGATTTGGCCGATTGGCTAGCCAAATGACGATGTAACATCAAACCAAGCTTTGGAGCCCAAGGACCTAGCCTTCCTGGACTCAGAGAGGGCTCTCTCTATAAGTGTAAAAGATGTCGGTGTGTTTTACTTGCGATGTTCTGATATTAGGCTAGTTATGAAGTACGTTTTTGGTTTTTTTGGTTTTTTAAGTTTGTGAGGGATGAAACTGATCAAATACATAAACTGGATAACAAGATGTAGATAATTGGGCTATGGGGTCAATCAGGTCAAGGAAGCTAATGAGGCGATGATGTAAAGCTGCTGTAGGGCCGATTTGATTCACAGTAGAAGGGATCTCTGGGCAAAATGGATTAAATGAACAATAAGTTGATGAAAGACAAGGGATTTCAAGTGCAAACTAGTTAATAGCAGACATAAACATGTAATAGCAAGCCATTAATCATGTTAGGAATAACTATAAGCTAATCAATACATAGAAATCAAACATTCAAGCCATACATAGAGGTATAAGACCCTCTAACTTCGGGAAATAGCTATCAGACTTTGGGGAAAACACATGAGACAAACTAACAACTCATAAACTATGCCGGAACGCCTAAACATAGTCTCTAAGTCATTGGGCACTTGGACAAATAAGTTTTCGTAGTTTTAGGCAAAGGGCTAGATCGGGACTAGGCCTCCTTGGTTCAACAAAATGATCAACAAATCAGTCAAAGAGAAAGTTTTATGGACAGAACTATGGGCAGCTGATAGGTAGGTAGGGCAAACCATACATCCTACTCAACATACATGGAACTGATGAATAAAACTAAGCAACAACACCTTAAGTTACTAAAGAGCAGCTAAGAATTCTTTAGCATAACTCAGGGAGAAGAAAACATCAAGCTATGAAGATTCAGGGATTTTGAGGTGCCTCCATGGGCATGTCTCAAAATCAATCTTTACTGATCTATAGCAGCAAGAAAAATGAAATATGAGTGGAAACTAGAAGACAAAACAATATTAAGAAGCACTATACCATTCTACCATGTCAAGGAATCCATCAACAAGCCTTCAACATTCCTCAAAAGCATCCAAGAGGCAATCCAAACATCATAACTCAAGTGTATTCTTCAAAGCTCATATGACCAATGCATTAATTCTTCTCTCAAGTTCAGCCTATGATTTACAATGAGAAGTATGGGATAAATAGGCTAGAAGGAGGAAAACCTCATGGAGCAACTAGCTATCCCATTGGCCAAGTCAAAATATCTAAATTTGCCCTTGTGGCTTTGCAAAGCCCAAGGCACAAAATATCTAATAAAATATCTAAAAAATTGCTAAAAACGGAAATTATATTGACTTTACATGATTTTCCCATGGTAAAAATAGCCTAACGCACATTTGGGAAAAGCAGATTTTTGGAGTTCAAAAATTGCAAAAATACTTCATATTTATGCCTGAAAAAGGTCCTCTGACTTGCTGGATGCAAATGGAAGGCTTCCTGATGTCGAAATGAGGCTCATGATGGCTCGTTGGAAAGCTCTCTGTGTCTTCTTTCCAATGCAAGTGGAATCATCTCAATCTGATCTCTGAAAGTTCCTCAAAACTGTACCTGTGTGCAAAAACCCAGAAAATAGCAGGCTGCTGATAGGGCGGGCAGAATGTGCAAAATGAGGCTGTTTTTTGCCAATTTGAGGGGGCGAATGATTTTCAAATGCCCTGAAAATTGCTGGAGAGCTGCTCATGAAATTATGGAATCCATTGGTATCACCCTCCTCCCTTGACGACTCTTCAAACAGAAATGGCGCATTTATGAGTTTTTGGCAAAAACCCCAAAAATGCCAAAAAACAAAAAGTTTTCGAAACAGGCCCAAAATTGGCATGGATGACCCTCAAGGGTCCATGGAGACATGTTCCGAAGCTGAAGCTAAAATATCGAGGGCTGATGTGCGTTTTGCTTCCTTCCATGCTAGGCGCCTCTCCTTCAATTTCTTCAATTTTTCTTGTGCTACCTTCAATTTGCGCCGGGCGAATTGGTTTAGCTTCTGAAAGTGAAGTGTTCTCTTTCTCTGTAGCTCGAGATCCCTGTTTGCCTTCTCAAGCTTGGTCTCCAAATGTTGGTTAGCCCTCTCAAGCCAAGCTTCCTTGTTTTCCTCAATTTCCCGCTCAAAGAGGGTAGTGAGAGGAAAAGCTTCGAATTGAGCTTGCTCTTCAGCCTTCTGTTTCTCCAAGGCTCTCCTAAGCCCGATGGTTCTAGGCCTCTTTCGCCTAGGCTGGTCCTCCTCTTCCTCATCATCAAATTCGCCAATAAGCTCTTCAATTCTCACTTGCGCCCTTTCCGCCTCCTTTTTGTACTTGATGGCCCTTGCCTCATGAATGGCTGCATGAAATTTCATTTGTTTGTTCTCAACCTCCAAGAATTGATTGAAATTCGTTGCCCTTTGGAGATCTTCTTGTAAAACCTCAATTTGCCCTTCTTTGTGAATGAGGAGGTTTTCAAGGATACGTGCCTCATTGTCGCTGTCATCGCTTGGGATAGGGATGACAACTGATTTACCTCCATGCTTGGCGCTTTCTCCAACTGTACTTTTGCCTTTGAAGGCCAATCTAGCGCTCTTTCTCCTTGGTAAGCTAGGAGTTGTTATTTTGGGCAATTTCTCCTTCTTAGGGACAGTTTTGGTCACCATTGAGGCGGCAGCTTCAGCTTGCTGTCCTTCCTCAACATCCTGTCCAGCTTGTGGCTCAAAAGATGTCTCAATTGCTTGCTCAACCTGCTGCTCTTCAAACTCTATCCACTGCTGTTCCTTTTCCTGTACTTGCTGCTGTACCTCAACCTCTGTCTGCTGCCTTTCTTCCTGAAATTGATGCTGTTCATCAACCTCCAGCTGCTGCTCTTCTTCCTGAAATTGATGCTGTTCATCAACCTCCAGCTGCTGCTGTCCAATGATATCCAACCGCTGCTGTCCCTCAAAATCTGGCTGCTGCTCATCAACCTCCTTTTCTCCATGTGGCTCACTGCCCTCTCCTTCTCCTTGTGTACTTGGCTGCCCAGTGATCATCTTGAGTTTTTTAGGGGTAGGCCTACTAGATAAAGGCACTGGGCGATGGACAGGCTGAGTCGGAGACACATGAGCAGGAGGAACAGTGGCGAAATCGGCATGGCTAATGAAGGACTCCCATGAAACCCCTTTCTTCTCCAGCTGGTGCAAGAAGATAATTTTGATCAAGGAATGATGAAAGAGAGAAGAGATTTGCTGAGGTGGAGCTTTCTTTTGGACAGCAGCTGCCATCTTCTCTATGCTCTTGGACAAAAAGTACGGAAGGTTTAATTGCTTGCTCCTGGTAAAATGCATCAACAAGCGAACATGATAGGCAAATATTTGGCTAAACCTCCCTTCACAAGTGAAATATCTCATTATGGCTTTCATCAGTGGAGCATAACTGTCAAGAAGATAGGAGAAAGGAAAAATAGCAGTGATGGTCTCCCTATGTTCCGGCTTGATGAAAGGCTTATAGTCCTCCAAATCAAGATGTGCTTGTTTAAACCATTTTTCACCATGATACGGGATCTTGGTAGCTGTGGATATATACCTTGGAGAAATTTTGAAATCAAGATCTGCAAGCTGGAAGTGTTTGTCCTTGAACCTTAAAGCACACAAATGTGTAAGTGGTGAGAAACTCTTGACTTCCTCTGTCCTTTGACAGAAATCAAGACAGCCTACCTCATGGAAATTGAAAAGTACTGAGGGATGAGCATTGATGTCTTCTATGGAGATAGGCTCATATCTCTTATGTTGTCCGCCTTTGTGATCTCGCCTTGGAGGCATTCTGATTAAAAACAGGCTTGAAAGAGGCAGACTGCCTTCAATGTATGAAGAATGCTCTCCTGGATTGAGACAAGCCACCAAACTGCTTTGACAGTTATGGACCCTGTGATTCAACAAGGCTTCCTTGAATAAACTCTTCTGCACTTATTAACCACAATCTTTCAAATTTGGTTACACTTTAGCTATGAATCTTTCTTAACAATGGCACTATGTGTAAGAACTGCTTTGTAGATTCTTTGGGCACAGTCTTGAACAAATCCCCTCTTGTGACCTTTGCTTAGAGGCCTGCTTGCACTTGTATTTTTGTTTTTGAAACCAAACTTCAAAATTATAACCCTGCTCTTTTAAGTTATTTACCTTGAATTCTTCCCCTGTTAGCAAACTTCTATGGAGACCACACAGTGGGAAAAGAAGAGACCCTGTGGTTAGGTGAAAATAGCCCACTGTGTCAAGAGAAGAACTTTTCACTTGTGACCCTTTGAGAAGTCAATCACTGCCTTTATAACTCTGCCCTTGCTGTTTACTTGATCATCAGTAAATGCCCAATCATCTACAAATGCCCAATCACCAACAAAACACCCTGTTTCACCTTCAGGAAACTCTGTCTAACAGTCTTCAGAATGACAATATAGTGTAATGAGCAAGCAAACCTAGTTTAGGTGAAAAAGTAAGTGCAACAGTTGTTTTAGGAAACACACTTTCTGCTTTGTGAGTTTAAAAAATCCATTCATACATCTATACCCTGCTTTTGATGTCAAAAACTACTATCAACCACCTCTGTCTCAATCTTAACTGTACATACCAATAACTCTGCTTTTTAATGCTTTGTTACCCTTGGAAGTTTCTCTGTTGATAAGTTTTCAAATAGTGAAAAACAGTGAAAAAGGGGCAGATTTTAAGAAAGGCTTGCTGTAATAGGTGTTTTGGTGCCTTGTTTTTTAGAAATGACCTTCCCTCTAATCATATCACAACCACAGTTTTTCAAAATGACATCATTCAGTGGAAGAAAAACAGAACTGTGCTAAGGTGATATATCAATGCACTGTGGTTTTTTGAAAACATCTTCTTCTGCTTGTGAGCTTGAGTCCACCAATACATCTATATTCCTGGCTTTGATGTTAAAAAACCACCATCAACCACCGTGCCTAATCACCAACAACCCTGCCTTTGATGTAAACCTGATCATCAACAAATTCCTTCTAGAACATGGCCTTATTTCACTTCTCAGAAAACTATGTCCAACAATTTTCAGAATGATATCATGTTTTGTAATGACAAAAGGCAGTCTTAAGTTAGATTGTAAAAATATAGCACAGTACTTTGTGAGGGACACCTTTGCTTGTGTTTTCACAATATCTATCAATGCATTTCCGCTTCGGACAACTTTGCCATCAACTAACAACGTTATACCCCTGCCTCCAGCTTCTTATCAACAAATTTTTCCCTTTAACTATGCACAGCTTCAAACCGAGGTCTACAGGCTTAAAAACTTGATTTTTCGAGTTCTTTAAGGTAGGAGATAGAGTACCTTGTGCGTTTTTGAGAAGAAATCCCTTGGAGGGAGCTAAAAATGCAACGGGACTCTTCAAAACTGGCGCGGCAACCCTTGGAGCAAAACCCGTCGCGCCGGAGAAAAGTGTCGGGTGGAGTTGTCGTGCTGTCGGGCAGGCACCTACAGGCACGTCGCGCCCGCCTACAGGCTCGTCGCGCCGACGTTGAAGCCCTGTGTATTTTGATGCCCAAGCCCGTCGCGCCACTTGCCAGGCCCGTCGCGCCGCCCTAAAACTGTGCAGAAAACCTCAAACTGTTTGAAAAGCTCGTTGTGATGCTTGGGAGCTGTAGCAATTCGTTTTTTTGATTTCACAAATGACTTACTATTCCCCTATTTCATTCTTATGACATTTTCAACGGCTATATTCAAAAGATGAAGACCTTATGGCTATTTCAAACATAATGCAGCTTTTCGTTCAAACAGTGGCAATTCACTACATGATACAAACAGTGTTTGCATCAAATTATTTTTTAAACAGTGATGGTTCGTCACGTTTGCCTTGCCTTTTCGTGGAGTCACATACCTGTTCTCATAAGAGAGACATTTTTAAAACCTCGGCTTTGTCCCTCTTTTTGGCATTTTAGGTGACAATGTCAACAAAGAAAAGGTCATCTAAAAACTGTCAAAGGTGCTTGAAAGCTGCCTTACCACTTATAGGAGACCATTGGTGCCTTTGCCATCAGTTTAACAATCTTAATCCTTAGGTGATTTATAGGTTTCCTTCTGGACTGAAGTGCTAGTCTATTAGCTGTTTCTTTTCATAACAGGATTCTCTGCTTGATAATTTACTGTGTCACTTCCCTGCCATTGTTTATTTGACACTATATCCTTATGCTAGATCTGCCTTTTGAAATGATAACAAGTGTGTTTGTTTTTTAAAACATATGAACAGGGGTGATTCACCGTAACCAACTTCCTCTGCTTACTTATAACATTGAATCCACTCGCCTCCTCCATCAGAAAAACAGACTTGTAAAATATGAAAACAGGGTTTTCGGGCATACAGTCCCTATTTTGTTCTGATCAGTGTATTAAAACCCTTTTGGTCAATAGCACCACTTCATGACAGGACATATGTTTACTGCTTCCTTCTCTTGGTGATAGTTTAACAAAGAAGGACTATTTCATAATGCACTAAAAATGTTGGAAAAGTTGTAAACACCTTTTCTTGAAAGGCCCCTCTTTTGAACCTTTGACATATGGTATTGTCTTGCTGCTTGACCCCTTCTTCAAGGAGAAAATCTTCTTTTTGATATCAATGGCACACCTATGCTTAAAAATTGTCTCTTTGTCTTATTCATAGCATTGCATACCTGTCATTTTGCATTTTATGACTCAACCTTGGTCACTGTTTACTTCCCTAGTGATAAATTGCTACTTCTGAGTGTTTCACAAGTTTATCTCTGGACTGTAAATACACTTTCCAGGTTGCATCCTTTCACCTTAGCCTTCTTTGTTTGCTCAGAGGGATTTCCCTTGATTTCTGGATAGGTGATCATGAAATGTCTTTAACCCTTTTTAAGTCACCTGCTCCTTTGTCATTCAAAGCATACAATATGTTCAATATTTTCTCTTTTCCACTGAATGGACCGTTTGACAGGTAGCTTTTTTGAAGAGGGAGATCAATACATTAATATCATAAACAGTAACACTTTCCTTCATTTAATTTCTTTGAGTCTTTTCCCTGCACTTTTGGATTTATCAGTTTTCAACAGTCTGCAAATGATTTTGGCTCTCTGCTTATATATGGAGGAAACTCTTAATCAGGTAAAGTATCAGAAGACCCCTTTTACCACTATGTCAGACACAGCCTTTCTCTGAAACAGGAGTATCAGTATCTTTACATTATCAGACCTGTCTTTCATCTGTGTAGTAACCTTGTTTCAGTCTTTGATATCCTTCTACTGCTCTTTCTTGTATCAATCACTTTCAGCACCTGTAGTAGTTTTGGCCCTCTACTCATGTATGGAGGAGGCTCTTCATCGGGCAGATGTGGTGATAAGTAAATCTTTTGAACACAACCAATCTTAGCATCACTATCTGCAAGCATTACTGTGTCTTTGAAGAAAACCTAGCCATAGTGACACTGTTCTAAGGTTGCTGAGATATTTGTCACTTGGCTTGTTCATCTCATGACCTGTTATATTGGCAAAACTCTTTGTGACTATGAAGGTCAGTGCTTTCTTGAAAAACCAAGAACTTTCTCCTGCCTGTGTAATGGCATTGTTTATCCTCTGTTCTGTTTGATCTTGTGGATAGACAGGGTCCTTATGCTTTGGAAAGCTCACTGATGACAGGCCTTCTAGAGTTTCAACCATTCACCTGGACTTCTGCAACCTTCTGAGTCAATTACTGGCCTGCGCCTTCTGCTTATGGATGAAGGAGGCGCCCTAACCCTCTGCTTGTAATGAAGGAGGTCCTGGGCCTTGACAATTTTACCATTTGCTGAGACAGTGGCAACCCTTTCTTACTGTTATTTTCATGCTGGAAAGAGATGTAAGGTCCTGATGAGTGATCTTTGTTTTGCAGCTTCATCTCAGGCTCATAATACATTTAGAAGCAGCTGTTCTTCTAACTGTGAACTCAAACATTTACTCCATGAGATGAAATATATTTCCTGTCTTTGTAGAACCATAGAACACAGTGAAAACCTACTATTCAGCTTGAGAATGGGCTTCATGCAGTGCTGAGACCTAGGGAAAATGAGTGGCGCGACTTAAGGCTGTTTGTCAGCTTCATTTGCAAATTAAGGGATTAGTCATGGTGGGTCTGCTGCAGATGAGGGCTTTTTTGGCCCTTTGATGATTGCCAAAGGTGAAATGTCCTAGACGCCACTTCCTAACATAGGGGAGACCTTTGAAACAGATGTGGATTTGCCTTTTAAAGCTGATGGGCAGACTAATAAGGCTGAGGTTGGATAGGATAGTTGACAAGGAGGTTGTGGTTCTGCTAGGGGTGGACTAAATAGGTAGAAAGGCGAAAAAAAGTTTTGGGAGGGTTTTCTGGATGACATATTGACATAAGGAAAACAGTTTCTAGAAAACTCAGCTGAAGATATAGTCATCACTAACATGTAAAAAATACTGATGGCTAACAATATCCAGAATGAATTGATCCATTTCATTGGCTTTGATCTGTGCAGTCAACCACATCTCCCAACTGGTTCTTTTCTTGTTCTTGTATACGTTATTTACTATGCGTTGTTCCAGTTGCAAATTTTCCTTGCTAGCACGATTATCTATCGCTCCTATAACCCTTCTACAACCTTTTGGTCCCTTAATAATTTCATACATGTCTGCAAGAAGGATGCTATGATAGACTGATCATCTCACCTTACTTCAATATCCTCCTTAGGCTTATTCTTCAATGGAAATAGTTGTCTCTACACGGTTAATTTAAAATATTTAGGAGTCATAAATGTATTCTTTGCTTCCATGAAAGTCTCTTTCTTGCGCTGCACATTAAACCCAACATTCTTATCTTCGACTTTCCTTACCCATGTCTCCATCACAGTCCTCTTTTCTTCCGCACGACTTCCTCTGGTATTCACGCCACTTCACATTACTATGTTAACACTAGGATATTCATGGCATGGTTCAGCCCTCATAATTTTTATATTCTAAGCTAACTGCTAGTTGTGCTTCTCCAACATTTTAGCTAAAAAAATGGGACAATCTTCAATTTCATGACCAAATTATTGACAATACTTATAGGAAGTTGGAGTAGGGTTCTCACAATCCCTGGCAAAATGTATTGGTTTTTCGCAGTTGTAGCATATGATCTGCCCTCTTCCATGAACATCGCCTCCTCCTCGGCCACGCCCTCAGCCTAGGAAAACTCCTCGCATAGTTGACGAACCTAAAGCTTCACAACCTTCTACCTGCATTCTTTACACACTAGGACTGTTATGCATCATTATATCGTAGCTCTTACAATGTTGGTCATTGTGTCCCACCGAACTATAGAAATTGCAAAACAATTGCTTCAATGATCTGCCAAACTTTTGCAGTAGGTGACAATATTCCATGGAATTTTGGCCTGTGACTTCGCATATGCTACACCATACATGGGGCCCTATAATTGGCCCAAAACTTGATCAGGATTCAATGGACTCAAAATCCCAACACCCAAATACTCTCTATAAACAGGGCACTACTCATTATAGTGACCCTCTTCTTTGTAGTTGATACACCAGACTTCTGACTTTATATCATATCTAACCTACTTTCTCTTCTTTAGATCATAGAGCTCCATGTGCAAGCTCGCTAACTAATTCTAAATCTATTTCACTCCTATTCTTGTATCAGCTACTGGAAAATCTTCAAGCTTCATTGTGATCTCCAACGCTTCAACCTGAGTTGCAATCTTCTGTTGTGACAATGGAAATCTGAGATGAGGCAACAACGCAATAATGAACCATTCTCTATGTTGTTAATCCAAGATCTTGAAGCTAATTTGGCTCAACAGTGTCTTAAATCTTTCATATACCTCCCACATGGTCTCAGTAGTTAGATGCTTAATCTCTTTGATTTTTGTGATACATTGGGATTACGACTGGTATCTTGAATTAAGTGTTCAGCGCGGTCTTCGTCTCAGTCATTTTAGCATTTGCATTCATCATAACATATTTCATGTACTAGTTCAATGATCGATCTTGCAAAAATGTAACCAAATACGCTTTCTTCATGTTTTCATTTGTAATATTTTGTGAACTCCATATTGCTTCTGCACCAAACCAAAATAGTTTCAGATCATTTGATCCCTTGAACAGGGGCATCTTTGGGGGTTGGGTCATGGTGAATAAGGGAGGTGGAGGTGGAGGTGGAGGAACGTAATGTGATGGGGTGATGATGGGGGTGGAAGTTTGGGGAATCTCCAGAGTGCTTTGCTAACTTTCAAATCTCAACGACCGACTTCTTGCGGTAGGGGTGTTGTTTTCTCTTTCTTCAGACCCAAACAACGAATGATATTCAGTTTCAACGTAAGTACCCCAATTTGTTTTGAATCTTTTACTGCTCCGCGTAGTAGTAGGTTCTCTTTATTTGAACATCAATATGAGTGCATCTGTAATATACCCTTTTCATACAATAGAATTTTAATCCAGAACTTCATTGAATTCCAGTACTTACCACTAAGGTCTTTGAAAAACTTGCGCTCTGCTTCACTATAAGACACATAAGTCTTGATTTCTAACTTAGTAATAAACCCTCCAAGGATACTATCGATCCAATAATTAGCAACCCTCATGATCTCGTTATCAGTATTTTTCAACTTCTTAATCAGATATGGGATCCATGTAGTTGTCTTATTATTGAAATGACACGTCTATGAAGCTAGTCTTGATATCCACTTGTACAACTCACTAGAAAATGATGAGAAAAATATCTCATACTGATCTGTATAGATATACTTCTGTAAAGAATGTTTAGTAGAGATTCACGAACTTTTGTTTTCTTGCACAAAAAACTCGTGTTCTTTTATATCTACCCAATATTCAATCTCTTTCTTAGATAAATTCCACATCTAACTATCCTTCAGTCAGATCTCGGTCCCAGCAACAAAACCATTTTTTGGCTTGATGAGGCCTAGAACTAGGCTCAAATGTGGTTAGGCAAACCAACAAAACCCACTATTACTGGCCCTTTCGGCAACGATTTTCTTACGCAGATTTCAGTCTCACTCGAGGCAATACAGGGGGATGATAGAACCAATTTTCTTCATCTAGAGGGACATTGGACTATGGCTTTAGGGATTTTATTCCTTTTCATAACTTCGTAGAATAGATATATCAATTATACAAGTGTTTTTCAACACATTTGTTGAACTTACTACTAGAGTATGTGATCTTAATTAATTATACATAACACAACATAAATAATCATAAACCAGACTTTGCTATGCAATTGCAGATCAAAACCCTTACTTAGCACAGATAATAATAAATAATAGTAAAGTAAAACACATCAATAGAAAATCAGATCTATCTTCAAATGTCTTTCATCAATTGCTCGGATATTTATCATACATTCACTTTCACCCTGCGTACTCGGTGGTAGGGGTCTGCGCACACAATTGCAGACTTCCTAAGGTCTCTGCTCATTTAACTGCAGGAGTTTTTGCTCTAACCAAAATCATAGACTCTGACTCAAAACAATCTTACATCCAAATGCATTTCGTCAAATTCTACTTTTCTCTACCTATGGCTTATATCTAGACTCCTTATATAGATTTTTCATTTACAATAACATGGTTGAAAACTATGGGAGGAGTTAAATGTTCACAAAATATTCCCATTGCATTACATAATAAGGGGCTTTGATCCACCCCAAAGCCCCTAGGAGTTAAATGGACTCTGCATTGCATGCTCCGCTCCTCGATCTGCGGAGTCTTTCTCTACTGCTTTCATCTAGGGGATCCCATGTCCAACGAGAACTAACATATTATAAGTGACCATCTAATTTCATGCTCAGTTCCAAAAATTCCATAAATCAGTTTAGAATGGCAAGACAAATCATAGATCCATGGATTCAGAGTATAGACTGAATTCAATTTATAGAACTTCAATTCTATGCCTATAAGGCATAGTCATATATATGAGCCTTTATTTGTGAGAATGAGGCTCAGACCTCTACTGCAGATCAAAAATGTCAAACACTCATAAATCATATTTCAATAAAACATACATTGGCAACATGAGTAAGAATATTTTAGGAGAGAGATTCTCCCTCTGAATGAGAATCCACTTTATTCATGTCATCAACCTATCTTTCATGGAGTCATGTAAAAACATATCTATTAGATCATAAACAAATATCTATCATGATCATAAACATCATGTCATAAATATTTCATGAAGGGCTGGATTTGAACGATCAGGGCAGCATGCTGATGTGAGAATGAAATCTTATGATCCAAATAACAATACATCAAGTTAGAGAATTTAATTTCACTGCATGTTATAACCACAAATAGTCAAAGATATGAAACCTCAATCTTATAGACATGCCTCTATCATCACGGTTGCCAATAAAATGCATATCATAATCAATAAGATCAAGCTAGATTATTCAACCAGCTCTGATACCATGTTAATTTTCCATAGAGAAGCGTTGTTATTTACTTTGATAGTTACATTTCTTGAATAACATGTTAAGTTCACCCAAAATAATTATACGATTGTACATATATATATTATTAACCATCGGAATATGAAACTATGTAGAAATAACAATATCATTATCATCATCGTCATCTAAGCAACAGGAAGTAAAAGATCAAAGAGAAGCATGAACACATAGAGACACCGGGATTGGTACAAGACCAGGGAAAAACCAACTACGGGGATAACCCTTGCAAATTATTCTTCTTAGATCTTCATCAAATGTTTCAGCAACAAGAGTACAATGATCTAGAGATACATATCTTTAAGATGCATAAAACAACTAGCATGCCATAACCATACTTCTTCATGAAGGAGCCTATCTAAGAACTGAAATGAACTATAACGCGTTGTATAAAAATGATCAATAAAGATGATACTAAATGAGGAATATAGATACATATTGAAGTGGAAACAAATAGATATGATTAGCAGATCTATAATACCAAAACAAAGATCAGATAGATCACCAAGTGATCTCAACTCTGAAGTCCTAGATATGAAGCTAGGACACTGTCAATGGTTGTTTTGATGCAATTGTGACTAAAATATTGATGTTTGGAGGCACTACACAAAAAAATTAAGGTGAACCAAATTTGATCCGCCCAAAAAATCTCTTAGTCGTGGCCTTAACACACTCTGGTCGTGGCTCTAGGGTCCTTGGCCACTACCAAGACACTTTATGCTCGCAGTTTTGCTTCAAATCAACCTGATCTACCCTCAGGGACTTGGCCACACCCTTAACAAGCTATTACAATGGCTCTAGGGTCCTTGGCTGAGGGCATAACACACCTAGCCTGCGGCTCTACTTAGCTAGGCTGCTACCTCAACTCTTCATGCCCATGACTCTGCTTCATGCCCACGTACCTCTGCAAGCCAAGACATAAAATAGATGAAACAAACCAATGGATGAAAATCATAGATCGCTTGAGCAAGTGTACAAATGAGCTGGACGTTGCCTCTATTTATAACTTTGTGAGTGACTGCTTGGGGCTTTGACTGAATCACATTAGGGGAATTTTGAGGTCTAAAATGGCCTCCTAAGAAAAATGTACAACCAAAATAACCTTTATAAGAACCAATAATATTAAATATGATGATGTCAACCATGAGGGATGATCCACCATTTTTGGAGTGAAAAAGTAAAATGATTAAAAAATAATAAAATAATAAATCTACTATTTCATCTCGTATTTTCAACTTATCTCCCTAGGTTTTACTCAAATTTCAAGTGGGAGTACTCGTTGGATGTAAAATTTGATTCCTCATCCAAGGAGTACCCATGTTTCATACTTTTGATGGAACCTGCTACACGAAAAATGAGAAATACATGAAAAGACGTGATTACAATCACGTTTTTCATGTATTTATCATTTTTCGTGTAGAATTATCCATCGAAAGTATGCAACATGGGTACTCTTTGGATGAGGAATAAAATTCTACATCCAATGGGTGTTCCCACTCGAAATTTGAGTAAACCCATAGGGATATAAGTTGAAAATATGGGTTGAGAAAGTAGTTTTTCCTTTTTTCCCTCTAAAATTTGATGATGTAATCTAATATTATTTTATTATTTCCACTATTATTTTATAATTTCCTTAGGAGGATCATTTTAGACCTCAAAATTCCCCTAATGACATGTGGTTAGGCCAATCCATAAAATAATAAAATATTTCATAACTTAACTTCTACTTAATCGATAGGGGCAATATATAGGTCGATTTTGATCCTCCTCAAAAGAGGAATTTAATTAAATTCTTATGTCAATCATCTAAGCTATCCAATGTGGAATTTGAATCTAGTTGAAAAAATTATCAGTTTGGACCCCCCCTTCCAAAATAGCTTACCATCCCCCCCCCCTCCTCTAAAAACCGCCAATGCCCTTTGCCGAAAACTGCCCGCGCCCTTTGTGGCCATTTCCGCTCCTGCCAAAGGCTATATCCAATCCACTACTGCCACCTATCTATTTCCCGTTAGATAATTATGAACCATTATCCAATCATTAATATCCATAACCCTTTCCATCATAAATACCCCATGCCCATACCAAATGTCTTGAACGGTTAATTCTTTTAAAATAAACCCATAGTTCAATCAGGATTTCCTTATGCATTTTCTTAGAAAATTTGCATATCCAGGTTCCAACATAACCAGAATTGATCAACGTTTCCTATAGCACTATGAGAACTGACTAATCACCTGATAATCATTTTCCATGTCCTTTTATTCTTTCCAAATGTCTTCATCTAAAGGAAAATCCAAAATTCCAGAGCAAAAACCCATGCTCCCTCTTGCAATAGACTTAGACCATCTACCACTAGTTGACCAACAGTATAAAATGTCAAAAACACAATGAGAATTTTATCTATATGAATTACACATGTTAGGGTCCTATAAATATAGGATTCATAATTTTGATTTGACTCTTATAGTTCTTGAAATATTGTACATACCTTTGCTTTCTATAAATGTATTCCCAAATTAAAAAAAGAAAAAAGAGGGTATGTCCTAAAAGAACAATCAAAGGACAAAAATAAACAAAGATAAAAAGAATATTAAATATGAACCCCATCAGAAATAGATCATGAAAGTGTTGCAAGTTTAAATGCTACTACTTTAGTTTACTTTTTGCCAATAAGATTGTGCGCAGCTTGTATTAAATGCCACAAATCCATGAGGGTCAAACAACTTAAAATTGACCTCTCATGCTTTAAATTTCGTGTTGTTAGATAGAGAATAAAGATCTGTCAAATAGTTTAAACTTGAAAAATCAGTAAATAAGATAGAGAATAAATGAGGAGCTCAACAGTTTAATCTGAGCCCTCGAATGAAAGAAGGTAAGACTTAGATAGTTTTTAGGCTTTGAAAGAAAATTTATTTAGGGTTGCAAGCCTAAATGCACCCAATAAAATGAAGTAAAAAATGTTAGAAATAAAGATGGGTAGGTAGAAAGCAGTTGTGCAAGCATGTAATAAAGCATCATCGGGAAAAATTACTAATTTCCCCTCCTCCAAAATGATTCAATATTCTAAACCTTCAGTTAAAAAGGCTCAGAGCATTTCTCTTACTTCTGTTGGGACCAGACCCAAGGCTCGATGATTGATTGGTTAAAAATATTGAATTCCTACATAAAACCCAATTTCATCAACATTTACCCTTCATCCGTAATCATGATCCCTTTTCCTAAATAAAAATCCATTTTTACTTAGTAAAAGTTAAAACCCTAAATAATTAATTTCATTTCCATTCAAAATCACTCAGAAACCCATAAAATGCATTTTATCCTAAGTTTAAGTGTGAAAACCAAAAATAGGATAAAATATGCTTATTTGTCTATCTTTTACACTTTACTGAGTGTTAAATCATGTATTTTTCATTCATAACATATATTACCCCTTTATTTCATATTAATTTCTAACTTATATATTAATTCCCTAAAACGATATGCTTTTTGTATATTATTAAATCCTTTGTATATTAAATAAACCCCAAAACCCATTATTTTAATGTTTTAACCAATGTTGAATATCCCACGTGAAGAAATAAAACCCTCCCTTTATTCCCATTGGTTTAAACTTATCAATAAAATATAACCTCAGCCCCACTCCATTCCCGATGCAACTTCTAGATTAAATCTTGACCGTTCGTAATCGAACCCCCCGATCCAATGATGAAAAACACATATCGCAAATAAAGTTGCCCGAACCTTTTCATTTCTACACGAAATAGGCAGTTTCGACTATTTCTCTCTCCTCGACGTGGCATATTCTCATTGGATCACATTCAATTCATTCAAAACTGCTTACCACCTCATAGGCGCGTGATAACCACCAATGGTTTCTTCCTTTTGAAACCAAAAACCACTTATTTTCCCAACATGGTTGCCATTTAATGCCGATTCTGTTTAAACCATAAAATGCCATATGCACCAGTAAAGCCCTTTTTTGCATTTTCAGTGTGTTTATCCATCATTACTGAAGAAACAAAGCTCTTGGTACACTATTTTATGCCCAGAGGACCTGAAAAAAGCCATTGCAGTTGCTGTTAAAACTGCTTAAAGTTTCCAATTTACTTCCAAAGACTTCAAAAGCCCTCAGAAAATCTCTACCGTCCCAGAGAAATCCTCCCTGTAGCCAAGGTTTCATTAAAAATTGTTTTTTTTTGCAGGTTATTGGCAAAATAATAATTTGGATAAACAGCTTAATACTAGTTAAAGACCTGTTTACTCAAAAAATTCACAAGGAAATGATTTTTAATTGTTTTCCTAAAAACAAGAATATTTCATATAGTAGCACTGTAGAATGAAGAAATTTACACAAGTGGTCAGAACAGAGGATGAATACATTTCCATCAGTAAATCTCCAAAACATATTTCACTCACTCTTACTGTAAAAGGTAAAATTGAAAAGGTAACAGAGCAGTCAAGGTAAAACAGTAAAAGTAAATACAGAGGAAGTAATAGTTAAATAGAGATGAAAATAATTTCACCAACAAAAATTAAGTTTATCCAAAGTGAAAATAAAAACATTTAAAAGAACAGTAAGGTTAAAAGATGAAAATAGAGCAAGAAGGGACATTTTTGCAGAAATTTCCTGTTTAAGTCATTGTTTTGTAGAAATTATTTTGAGCGATACAAGATGAATTTTTCAAACCTAAAGGAGGTTTATGTTCCTAAGATGTCCAACTACAAAAACCTCTCTCACTTTTCTAACATCCATTATGGGTTTGGAAATATCAAACAATATTTCAAAGCACGTTTTACAGAAAATTCCTG
Source organism: Pinus albicaulis (assembly GCA_034641835.2). Lineage (NCBI taxonomy): Eukaryota > Viridiplantae > Streptophyta > Pinopsida > Pinales > Pinaceae > Pinus > Pinus albicaulis. Next base: position 184,897 of record JAXQQM020091461.1, read on the forward strand.
TTAAGCCATCATTTTGCAGAGAAGATTGTGGCCAATCAGAAATACATATTATAAACATGAAGGAGTTTTTAGTTCCTAAGAGACCCATATAAAAAAATATATCTCACATTTTTCACAGGTATTATATAATGATAGATACATGCACATAATTTCAGCCTATGTTTCAGACTGTGCAAAGCTCTGTTTTACATATCTGTTTGCAGAGCCTATTTTTACCAACTGGAGAGGAATTTTAGGATACTGAGAGAGGTTTATCTCAAAAACATATTTATCTACAATAACCTCTTTCACTTTTTACATATATATGTCGTATGGAGATATGCAAAGGTATCACTGGACCCAAATTTTGCATAATTTCTGGAGCATGATGCACAAAGAAAGGAAACAGTTAGTGATTTGGATGCCTCATCATCAACTAAGAGTTGATATCAAATTAGAATTATCTTCTTTGTCACCATAAATCCGTAATTATAGTGCCAAATAGATTCATTAGTTTTGAGTGTCCTTTTATTAAGTTCTATTTATGTAAAACAATTTGAGATATTTGCAAAACAATCTTGATATTTGTTCAAGATATTCTAGTTTAGAATTTGTATAAATACTTCATCTTTGAAGTATTATTGTGGATTAAATTGCTTAATATTTCTATAGTCATTTTTGTCAGACTTGAAGGCTTTTGTGTTTCAAATTTCGAGTAGCAAACTGGATCGAATCAATTAGCATCATATTTCAGGATTCATGTGATGAGCTATTGAAGTAAAGTATTTTCTACTTGTCATTGTTTATCTTCTTTGTTTCATGCATCCATTATGTGTTCTAAATTTGAATGAATAATCAGGAGTATTACTTTAGGATTTGTTAAAAGCATCCTATCTTTATTGTTTATCATTTCTATGTTTTCTACTGATTTCCAGAGTAGGGAACCCTTAATTGCTCCCTCTTTCGTTTGACCTCTGCCTACTACTTCTCTTTTCCAGATAAAAGAACCCTTCATTGCTCTTTATCCCGATCATATCACCTCACGAAACAGCCTTCCAAGATATTCAAAGGGTTATCTATCTTGCCCTGAAAACATTTGACTTCTTGACCTTGATCCTAGTTCTGTCTGCTTGATTTTTTGACTCCTTAGCCCAATGGATAAATAGATTTCCCACTATCCATCTCATTAAGTGACTTTTCCCACCAAGCCAAACAAACAAAAAACAATTTGCATAATCATAACTAACCTAATATCTTATAATCAAAACAAAATTAAAATTTATAGAGAGAGCCCTCTCTGAACCGTAGGAAGGCTAGATCCTAGAGTTTAAAAGTTGGTCTGTGGTTACCTCCGACTATTTCTTTCTTTAACCTTGAGAAATTACTGAGTGATAACAAGACAATTGGATGAAAAAAAATATGTTGACCTCAGTGATGAATTGAGCCTGTGTGACTCCTTCCTACCTCCATTCATATTTCCACAGACTCATCCTTTCCCAGAATTTGTGTCTTGGTGTCATTTTAGATATATTTCAAGTCAAATGGTTGTTTTTGCTTAGAACAATGACATCAATTTTACATTCACATCCGAATCCATTTTCCAAATGCTTCATATTAAAACCTTAACTCCTCTTCATCCTTTTTCTACAGAATCCCTCATGGACATCTACAAAAATATTGACTTTCCTCAACGAGCCAAGATTTTTAAGATATTTCTTCCTGAAAATGTTGAATTTCCTAGAACAAGCCCACCTTACCCAGCTTCAATGTTCCCATATATGACCAGAAAAGTTATTTTAATGGTTTCATATTTGCTAGGTTATCAATCTGTCAATGGGTTGATGAGATTATCCTAAGATTTCTATTAGTATTTTCAAAGGATTAAAAAACTTCTATCATTTTAAATTACAGTGAATTCCTAACAGAGATTATTCATGGTCAATTCATGAAATTTTCTACCGAAGGAGCCTTCAAACATGCATCATTTATTTTATATTTGTTCTTGTTCTATTAGTCAGATAGATTTCAATTTCCATTGCAAAATTTAGATGAACAGGGAAACCCTCAATCTGTGATTCATTGGAGTTCCTTGGTTAGGAAGAAGACAAATGAATTCTATTTCAATGACTATACAGATTAGTTTTTATACACGGTTCCCTATTTACTTAATAGTGATTTTATTCATATATTTTCTCTCGAAGTTGAAAGGATTCTTCATCTCGGTGAGCAAATAAAGACAAGATATTAATATCTACACCAAAGCTATACAATTATTAGAGTGTATGGGTGTGAACTTCCTCCGTACAAGTTTCCCAAGTTTGTTCCTATTATAATTTTTTCATTATAATATATTAGGCAGATGATAAACATGGATGAGCTGCATTTTGTGTCATCTAAGAGGAAGGCTTAGTTCAAAATCAAAATGCAGGTGGGACCATTCATCTGTAATGGCAGAACAATAGCAAAGGAGGCAAATCTTCTCCTTAATAAAATGAAATTTAAATTAAGTTTTACCTAGTCATATGATCCTTTTGGGGATTATTTCAAAGCTAAGGGTAGAACAGAAAAATACCCCTTATGTTTGTTGGAACGGGGTCTCCTAACAAGCTACGAAACTGGTCCATTTTGGTTATTTTTTATTATATTTAGTATAGCAGTAGCGCATGGTTTTTGGGGTGGGTCAAAGCCCGGAATGCATTGTAAGGGGTTAAAGGGTAAACTGGGGATCCAAAAACCATGGGTTGCAAACCATAGGAATGTTAAAGCTAGATTGTTATAAATAAAGAGGTATTTCGAATTGTAAGAGGTAGGATTTGATGATCTATTGATGCGATCTATTGTGTAAGCGATCTATTTGGGTTTTGGGGGAACGAAATCCTGCTGGCTGTGTGCGCGGAGATCCTAGTCTAGCTGTGTGTGGACCCTGCTGCTGTGTGCGCAGGTTGGGAAGGGAATTGTAAGGAAAGGTTGATGAATGAATGAATATGCTTGATTATTAGATCTGAATCTGTGAGTACTATTGAATGAATTGTTGGTAACTACTGTGTTATGCATTTTCTATCTTTGCGCTGCGAAGGTCTGTATATTGAAATATTAGATCTATTCCGCTCTGGTTATATCGTGCTGTGAAAGTCTGTGTATTGAATTGGATCTAGCTATGTTCTATTCTGGTTATGTAACGTTGTGTTGATGTTATGAAAAGCATATAATTTTAGATCTAGTGCACGTGGATGCAATTGGATACATATTTAACCCTGCATCGAGACAAGGTAATCTAAACAGAACACAACCCTGCTTGCCTTACCCTTCCTTTCTTAGGGTGCGGAAACCTGGTTCCAGCACCCACCCATACTACTTCGGGTGAGACTGTGACCTGCGCAAGCAGGTCACTACCGAAAGGGCCAGTAGTATAGGGGTTTGTTGGCAAACCTTGCACACCGAACCTGGGTCAGGATCCCCCAATCCAACAGATGGTTCCGTTGCTGGGACCGGAAGAGATCTGAGAAAGGGATCGGGTAATGAAAAGAGAATACTGGAAGCCTAAAATAAAATAGATCAAGGACTAGTTAGAAAGGCAGATCTAGGAGTTTGCAGTAAAAGAAAACCGAAGTGAAAAATTAATGGCAGAAAGGTGGAAAAATAGGTATGTTTTTACTGAAAGCTACGAAATATTCTTTGTAACCTTTGCAATTGAGCTTCAGGAGTGGCTGGCCTGGCTGGTATAATTCCAGAAGTGCTGGAAGGATGAGTGAGTCACTCAGTGGAATCCATATCTTCTTGAACAGCTGGAAAGAATCGATAATACTATTACACGCACGGTGGATCACTGGGTGGATAGTTTGCTAGGAGGCTTTGTGATAGAATTTTCCATAGATCAGTCTGTATAATACTTTGAGGCCGAGCGACGATTCTTCAAAGGATTCCGGGGTAAGTCCCTAAGGATGTTACCGTTACCGATCAAGAAGTTGTTGTGCGAGAAGAGCATTCTATGTAGCCATACTGACTGAATGACCTCAGATCCAGACGGGAGCACAACATGCAGTGGTAAGTATTATCGGACCAACCTTGAAAGAGGAAGGGCCGCCTATAGCCCAGTAAAGGAACCTGCTACATCACCACCTAGGGCACGCAAGGGTAAGAATTCGCCTATAACGTCATCCTTGAATAGTGATATGGCTGCGCATTTGAAACTGCCTACCTTCAAAGGGGTAGGAGATGAGGACATGGATCGATTTTGGTTCGTTGCGGACTCTATCTAGACTGTGCAGAATGTGGAAATTAATACAATAAAAAATGTGCAGCTATCTTTAGCATTCGAAGACAGAGCTCTGGATTGGTATATGCGATATATTTCCCAGAATGGAACCGCCTCCATTCAAGATATTAAGGATGCTCTGAAGCAAAAATTCCGCAAGCCGAAGTCTTATTCCCAGTTAGTAGAAGACGTAAAGGACTTCAAACAAGGTGCGTCTGAATCAGTATGGGAGGCGGATCAACAGTTAAAGAAGGAAATTAGGGAAGGAGGGTTCGAGTATGACGATAGACAACATACGGAATGGTTCATCGCCATGTTGTTACCTCACCTACGCACACCAATGAATCAGCAAACCTTTGAATCGTAGGAGAAAGATGTAGAAGCCGATATAAAGTTAGAAGCTGCTCCCCGGGAAGATACCTTAGCAGGAGTACAATAGATCCAGGAACAACTCGAGGCTATGCACATAGAGATACATAACCTATGAAAAGAGCGGGGAAAAGAAATTTGCGTGGATCTCTGGTGTATACGTTGCCGGGTGTCTGGTCACACAAAGGATCAGTGCCCTCTAATGACTGATTATATGCAAGACAGAGGACCTAGCCCACTACGCCCAAGGGTAAATAGGAAACCTGCCCTGTTGCGACCAGGATCAAGCAAATCTGCGCTATGGTGTGATGATTGTCGGGTTGTAGGCCTACACGATACGAACCATTGCCCTCGGCTGGGTGCGTATGTCCCAGAACTAAAACAACAATGGTGCTGATTCTGTCGATCCGTAGGACATGACGAGCAGAATTTCCAAACATATGACTTGATGATGGATCGTGAGAACCTATATTGGGTGCAATCAGACCCTGCATATCCAAGACTGGCTGCGCACTTTGGAGGATCATCAGCCTGAGGTAGAGGAGATCGGGGAGGAAGCATAGGCCGAGGACGAGGTCAACTAATCTATTATAATTGCAGCGAAATAGGTCACTTTGCCAGAGAATGCCCTAATCCCACCAGGCCATCGTGTAAATACTGAAAACAACTGGACCATGAGGTAGAAGATTATCCAATCTTAATAGCCAGAATGCAGGAAAAGCAGCCTACCCCTATGCAAAATGTACAGAGGGTGAAAACTGAGCTAGAGAAGTGGATCCAAGTGTAAAATTCATAACACATAGCGGGCTGGACAACGAGGGAAGCAAAGAGGTATCATGCGAAGAACAGGCACCACTAGCAGCCCCTGCGTAGTCTCAGAGCGAGGAAGAAATTGAGACCTTTTTGAAGGCATGTCTGAAGTTTCTCAGGAACCCGCAGGCTGTAAGAAACCTCCTAGCCTTAATGAATACCTGCGCAGTTCAGCCCACCTTGATTCCTGAGACCAAGGATGTGCACAAACTGTACAGCTCCAAGAAACGCACAGGGAGAGAAATGCGGTTAATTCCACAAATCAGAGACTATGAAATGGATCAGGTGATCTTAGATCTTGGATCTGATGCTAATGTTTTACCCAAGAAGACATGGCAGTGAATGGGAAAGCCTAAATTGGAATGGTCCACTATCCAGCTGTGCATGGAAAATCAACAGAAAATCATTCCCTTGGGTAGGTTACCAAAAGTTGTGGTTGACATTGCAGGGGCAAGGGTCCTAGCTGACTTTGAAGTAATTGAGATAGTTGAAGATGCGGACCCCTACCCTCCACTCCTTGGACTAGATTGGGAAATGGACATGGGAGGTATTATCAACCTCAAGAAACGAAGCATGGTGTTTGAAAGCGAAGGCACGCGTGTCATAGTACCCCTGGATCCCGCGGAAGGTACCCGATATACCAAGCATGTCCATACGAAGGAAGAATTAGATCATATTTATAAGATCACTTCGCAAGACGAAGATCAGGTTAACCCCACGGATGAAGGGATGCTTTGTTGGGGAAAGGATAGTGAATGTTTTTCCGACTCCAATGAGGAGCTAGAGAATTGGCAGAGCCGACTGCTTGAGGTTTCGGCGCTTCGCAGCCTTTAGACCGTCAGAAACTTCCATCGCATCTCTACCATAGAAAGAACCTTGCCTTGCCAAGAGGACACAGATGACACTTAGAAGCCTACGAAGCCTAAGGGTTTCACAGAATTTAGGTCCAAAGCACTACCGCTAACCCGATATGAAGCACCTACGCAGGGACCTGTGTCCCCTACCCAGAGGAAGTATTGGAGTAGGGTGATCCTGCGTATAGAAACTCCCTTAACCAGATGGGCCCCAAGGTTGGTAGACCCACATGGTTACCTGTTGACATGCAACACTCAAGGGTGCACTTGACCCTTGCCCAACCAAACTTACCAGAGTATTACTCACCTTAGCGCGTAGAGGATTACAGACCTATCTACAATCATGTGTATCCGAGAGAATCTGTGAATGTTTCGAGAAATAAATCACCTACAGATGTATGACGCAGCCGTCTTACATAATAATGCTCCTTCCATGAATGGAATAAATGCTTTGAAAAGACTCCCGATCGACTTGCAGGATCACCTTATTTCAACCTTCCGTCGAGATACGAAAATTCCCTCAACGCGTCAGCCACGCTCTAACATTACAAGGACACGAAGGAAGAACGTCAACTCATCTTGAGTTAATGCGAAAAGACACTTACAAACACAAAAATTGGGCGGTAGATCATCAATATAACCATTTATGATAAGCACGGTTCAACAGATCAATGGTATGTGCCACATGCGAGCTACCTCACCATTAAGTAGATTCTATTAGGGCGCAGATGGCTGGAAGATGTTGGGTCGGGCTATTTATTCAACTATCAAGCGGCATTGGCTACTCGCATTTTGGTTTTTTATACTTATTCATACGTTACATGACACTCGTCTTTCTGTTATGGATCCCAACTCACAAGAGGAACTGAGAAGAGGTCCAGGAGACGCTGAGTGCACTAATAGGAGTGCACATGGACTGCCGCTCGGAAGGACTATTTGCGAACCAAGTTCAGCAGGAACGCTGCTGTACCGGGACCTGCTGCGACATCTCCACCATTTCCATACCCCAGCCGCTAGAAGCAACGTATGTGTACTCCCTCGCACTGCCATAATTCACACTTCTGAACCGATTACTGGGGACATTCAAGTAGACTTAGCGCAACTATCTACTATAGAGCTACAAAGACTGTCTACCAGAGTAATTCAAGAAGTGCACCGCCATGACCGAGAAAGGCGCAAGAAGTATGTCATGCCTTCGGAAGAATGAGCCCAACGAATTGCCATGGTCACTAATGCAATGCGCATTATTCAGGAACAACTAGCGTAGGGAGCCCAATTTCTTGAAGAGGCTACGCAGCTATGGACGATAGCACAACACCACCCCACGCTTCAGCATGTCCAATGGGAATTGAAGCAAGCAGAAGATGTTCTGGATCGAGTTCGGGCTACCCTATGCGGTGACCTCCTCCCTTGCTTTGTCAATGGAGGTCGACTCAAACCATATCGAGCTACGAATCATGGGGTTGCGATAGTACAGTGACTCGGGACGAGTCACAAGATTGTGTTGGGGGACTGTTGGAATGGGGTCTCCTAAAAAGCTACGAAACTGGTCCATTTTGGTTATTTTTTATTATATTTAGTATAGCACAGGGGTTTTAGGGCAGGTCAAAGCCCCAAACACATTGTAAGGGGTTAAAGGGTAAACTAGGGGTCCAAAAACCATGGGTTGTGGACCATAGGAATGTTAAAGCTAGATTGTTATAAATAGAGAGGTATTTTGGATTGTAAGAGGTAGGATTTGATGAGATATTGATGCGATATATTGTGTAAGTGATCTATTTGGGTTTTTGGGGAACGGACTCCTCCTGGCTATGTGCACGGAGATTCTAGTCTAGCTGTGTGCCGACCCTACTGCTGTGTGCGCAGGTTGGGAAGGGAATTGTAAGGAAAGGTTGATGAATGAATGAATATGCTGGATTATTAGATCTAAATTTGTGATTACTATTGAATGAATTGCTGGTAATTACTGTGTTATGCATTTTTTGTCTTTGCGCTGTGAAGGTCTATATATTGAAAGATTAGATCTGTTCCGCTCTGGTTATATCGTGTTGCGAAAGTCTGTGTATTGAATTGGATCTAGATCTATTCTGTTCTGGTTATGTAATGTTGTGTTGATGTTATAAAAATCATATAATTATAGATCTAGTGCACGTGGATGCAATTGGATACATACTTAACCCTGCACAGAGACAAGGTAATCTAAACAGAACGCAGCCTTGCTTGCCTTACCCTTCCTTTCTCAGGGTGCGGAAACCTGGTTCCAGCACCCACCCATACTACTTTGGGTGAGACTGTGATCTACGCAAGTAGGTCACTGCTGAAAGGGCCAGTAGTATAGGGGTTTTTTGGCAAACCTTGCACACCGAACCTGGGTCAGGACCCCTCAAGCCAACAATATTCATACTCCCAAAACATAAATTGAGAAATATATGAATCAGTGGGAGTGTGTTAGGTCCCTATATTACTAGTGTATTCCCTTATTGTTGTTAGTGTAGCCCCCTTATTGTTATTTTTGTGCCCTTACATTACTATTATTATTAGGTTGTCTAGGATTATATTGTGACCCCATGGATTCATATATAGAAATGAGGTTTTTTCATTTGAATCATCGAAGAATTGTTCATTTATGTAATGTAAAGGAGGTTTCCCCCTCGAAGTGGCTGATTTATAAGGCATTGATATCTCTTTTCTTCTATTTTTGGAGTTGTTTTCTATGTCCAAAAGAGAAAAATTGAAAGTATGATTGTAGAAATGTTAGAGGCTAGTATAATTCAACCTAGTCAAAGTTCTTTCTCTTCTCCAATAATATTGGTGCACAGGAAGGATGGATCATGGCACATGTGTCTAGATTATAAAGAGCTCAATAATCTCACTATTAAAGATAAATTTCCCATTCCCGTGATTGAGGAATTATTGGATGGATTACGTGGAGCAATTTATTTTACCAAGTGGGATATTCGTTTAGGATATCATCAAATTAGAATGAAAACTGAAGATATTTCGAAAACCACATTTCGAACTCATGAGGGTTGTTGGGGTTCCTATGTTTTGGCAGATTTGGCAATACCAAAAGATAAGACAACATCAAACCACTTTGGGAACCTAGGATCTAGCCCTCCTGGATCCGGAGAGGGATCTCTCCATAAAACAAAGAATGATATATATCTTTGAAGCTCAAATTGAGATATTAAGCTAGGTATGAAGCACAAAGGGGGGGGGGGTTAAAATGATTTGGTTGGTTAGTTGTTGAGTTGAGTCACGAGATCATAGACTGAGAAGGTAATGGAAAGAAAGGAGCAGAGCAGCAGGATGTTTCAGCAAAGAGGATAGGGTCAAGAAGTGCCATCCATTGGGCTATGGAGTCATGAAAGGGAATTACTTGAAAAAAACTAGCCAAGGCTTTCAAAGGGCAAGTCATCTACACTAAAGGATCTTTTTAGATAGATGGTGGAATGGAACATTAAGGAAAGAAATTGAGAGAAGGAAAGCAACCCAATTTTCTGTCTATAGATCAGGTCATAGGTCATTTAACTCCAAACCTTCTTGGACATACTCATAGGAAACTCTCAAAGGAGGGAAAAAGGGGCAGCTTATAGATCAGACCAGAGGTCATTTAACTCCAGGTTTGCTTTAGCATGCTCCAAGAGAAAACAAATATACGTTTAACAGAGCCAGGGTCTATAGATCAGAGAAGGACTTTGAACCCTCAATGCTTTGACACCAGCAAGAGATCTTAGAAAGGCCAGCTGGTCGCACAAGGATCCTAGTGGATAGGGCTAACTCTAATCCCCAGTGTTCCCAAATCTTCCAGCTTAAAACCCAATAAGAACAACTAAGCAGCAAACCCCGAATTCCTACATCAGCTAGCAGGCAATAACATCTACTACACTGGTTAAATTAGCTGAATTTACTCTTAGATTCACAATCGGCAGAAAACATTAAAGGCAAGGAGAGCTGACTTGTGGGGTACCTGAGGGTAAATCATGCCGGTTACGATGCAAGCAGTAAACAGAGTATGAAAATGTAATAAACGATCGTGAAAAAACATCACCAATAGTAATAGACCAGGATCCTGTGAAATGTGCTTGATTAATTGATGCAAAACTAGTCACATACCCTGAGCTCAATGGCTAATACAGTCCAGACTTTCTCCTCCCAGCCTACTACATACAAACTACTCTGTTATTCCCTCCCAAGACTGTTCTAACAGTAAAACTGAATCCCTCTAACAGCAATCGGCAACAACCGAACAACAACCTTTACAACATGTTCTCAGGAATTATTATATGAGAAGAGAATAACAAGAATAGATATACATTTAATTTGTTTCATTAAGATAGAATGGTGGAAGCGTTCATGCCCATGCTGCCTGATGTTTCTTCGTCGACTGTGTGTACTCTATAGTCTGGTTCAGAGCTCTGTGTCAGGTTGGATTTGACCTCGGATGTGTTCTTGAATGTCCTTCTGGCTGTAAGGCCCTCTGTTTAGTCTTCTGAAGCAAGTAAGGTGACTGAAAAGGTCTTCAGGTCTCCATGCTTCCATAACTGCAGTCCTGACAGTTGTAGAAACTTCTGCCAGTGTATTTCATCTGTTTAAAGGCTCGAGGAGGCATGGAGAACACTGTCCGAAGATGTCCTTCTAGAGAAAAACGGTCTGCCAACGCTGGAAGCATTGATAGGACTTGACATTGTGCTTAAGCCTTCAAACTGTGTCTTTATCCTTTGAGTACGGGATCATAGTTGCTAATCTTTGATTATGGGTGTAAATCGTGTAATTCGGCTCCGTTGCTTCACTTGGCTGTTGTAATGGTCTCTTTGTAATCCCTGCACAATAAATTAATTCAATTATAAAATCCAGGGATGGTGGTGGAAGATTTTGCTGTGAAGGCCTGTGGAAGTAGTGAAAGGGCGGCGAAAAAATGATAATTAGTGTAAATCCCAAAGATTCACGCTTGGGCGAATTACAAAGGAAAACACGGAAAAACAAAGAAGCGAGGCTTATGATGTGGGACCCGGCGTGGGTGGAGGGTGATTAGTTTTGGACTGTCGGATCTCAGGAGGAGATCGACGGTGGAGATTGAAAGAGGGAGTTAATAGAGGCTCCGATGAAGAAATGCGATGGAGGGGTGCGATTAGATCCCAACCGTCAGATCTGAAGAAATGGATGGCCAAGATTGAATCGGCGGACCGCAATCGGGGGCACGGGAGGTGACACTTTTAAACTTTGCGATTGCGATGGAGCGATTGAGCACTAATTGTCCAATCTGGGTTAGATCAATGGTTGAGACTCAATCGGCAGGGAGAAATAAGGACCACAGGGCGTTGATGCAATTGTGCGACGGGCGTTGGATCAAAAGGGATGAACGGCTGGGATCGGATCAGAGGATCGCAATCGCAAGGTGCAGAAGGGGGGTGTGGTGCGATTGGTGCGATTGAGCGCCAACCATTGGATCTGGGTCAGATCGACAGTGGAGATCCAATTGGTGAGGAGAAAGAAGGGCCACGGGGCGATGATGCGATTGTGTGATGGTCGTTGGATCAAAAGGGATGAACGGTCGGGATTGGATCGGAGGATCGCAATTGCAAGGCGCAGAAGGTGGCAGCGATTGGAAAATGCGATTGTGATTGCAGCGGGAGAGCGAGGGTCGTTGGTTCAACAGGGGAATCAACAGCTAGGATTATCATCGACGGAGGAAAGAATGGAGCGACTGGAGGGGAGCGGGATAAATCTGAACCGTTGGATTTGGAGGGATGGGTGGCTCAGATTGGATCGGGTTATCGCAATCGGAAGGAAAGGAGGAGTGGCGCAGCAAAGTTCTGATTGCGATCAGAGTGAGAGTGCGATTAGCGCTCGGCCGTCGGATCCAAGTGATAGATCAACGGTGGAGATCGCGGCGGAGGTCTCAAAGACCAAAACTCAATCGCATCGGAGTTTTTCGTATAAAAAAGAAAAGCGCTTCTCCGTAAGTTGCGATTGCGATTAGCGCCCAGACAATTAGTGCTTGGTTCTGGGCGCGGGTCACGTGGGGAAGTGGTTTGCGAGGCTAGGCCGAAAGGGGCTAGGCCTTAATATAAGGTAGAAAGTGGGTTTTTGGCCCATTTTAAAGCATTTTAAGGCCAAAGAAGGGTAACGATAGAGAGGAAAAGGGTTTATTAAACCAATCAAAGAGTATTTGAAGGGTTTAAAAGGGAACTTGAGATGGTTTAGAGGGTTAATGGGGGAAAAGGAGAGGAGTAAAAGGAGATGAAGCAGAGGTTTAGAAGGGATGATATAAGGGGAAAAGGAGGAGGCCTTTTGGGCATTTCTTCACAATCAGAGAGGATTTATAACTGGAAACAACAGTGGGGATTTATCAAAGGACAAGGGCATAAGAAGTCTTCAAGGATGATGTGTTTTCAGAGGGAAATTCATTCCTTGAAGGCTCAAAAACATTTTATCCCCCTGTTTTCTTGTCAAAAAATTTATAGGGGGCTAACAGTGGCTCCACATGGAGATGGCTTCTTCTTGAAGGAGTCAAGAATTCAGAAAGGATCTTTGGTGTAGGCCAGATGCCTGGTACTTGAACCATCCATCTTCTTTCTTGGATCAGCTGCCACAAATCATGAAGACATCATAAGAGCAGTAAAATTCTCCCAAACAACTACCTACCCACAATAGAGTCCTAACATTTTTTCTTATGGGCGCATTTGGACTAGCAAACCCTTTACATCATCAATTTTTACAAACAAGAAAATAAACCTATTCTACTTCTACCCTTATTACTCCATGAGACCAGATTAGACTGTTGGTATCATATTTTCTCTACCTAAACTAATATATGCTAGGATTAAACTGTCTAGCAGACTTCTCTACATTATAAGACAGAAATTGAAAACATTCAAGCCAGTATTAGACTGTCTGACTTGCTGGGCTTTGCAGAAATTAAAACAACTAACTACATGCTCACAGGCTGAGCTTTATTGAGCTTTCCTACCTACTCTACCCTACTTGAAAACCCATGATGCTCTAGGTGACACAATAATGCCAGTGTAGCCAGTCAAGCATTAAAAAAAAAAGGATAGAAGGACTGACTGCTCATCAGAGACAACCACTGGGTGTTCTGCATGTGGTTCTTCGAAACTGCGGTCACCATCAGTGGTGACCACTCTTGATGAATTTGTTCCTTGCGAAGGATCAATGCTGGATAATTCAGGCTAATCAGGACCTCCATGTACTTTTCCACAGGATCAACGAACACATGATGTACACTTTCTTCTTTCAGGCCTCCCATGACTGGTAGGCTGTCCTCATCCTGGGCAGTTTTGGTTACTGTTTCTTCCACTGCGTCTTCAGTGTGACTCTTGAAAGCCTGATCGTATTCTTCTTTTATTTCAACAGGCAGTGGAAACTCTTCCCTCTTATGGGGAGGGAGACTTTCCAAAAATGCTCTGGGGTCTCTGAACTGGTATGATTTCTCTTGTGAGTTCAAAAATTCAATTTCAGCTTCATACCTTTCGACCAACACTTCTAGAAAAATTTTCTTAAGCTCAGGTTGGTTATTGAATCTTGAGCTAGAACGGAAAACCTCTGGAAGGTCCTTGCTTCTGAGTTTAGCCAGTATATCTGATATTCCGCAACGAAACTCTTCAAGGGGACTTAGCTCAAGGTCTTCCATTGGTGGGGATGATGTTGTAATGTGACTGGTCTCCCAGTGGAGTCTTGTGAAAACACAGATAATCAGTGACCTACTGATCACCAGTGGAGTCTTTTAATAATTCAGGAACTGTGGAGTCACCAGGTGGATGATTCAAGATTTTACTGTCCACCATAGTGATTTACCAAATCAGGCTGATTGGTCTTTAGTTCCCCAGCGGAGTCGCCATTATGTGGTGATGACAATGGGACACAGACCAATGTTAGCAATTTAGGCACTCAGATTTTTCCCCAGTGGAGTCACCATTGTGTTGGGGTTCCTATGTTTTGGCAGATTTGGCAATACCAAAAGATGAGACAACATCAAACCACTTTGGGATCCTAGGATCTAGCCCTCTTGGATCTGGAGAGGGATCTCTCCATAAAACAAAGAATGGCATATATCTTTGAAGCTCAAATTGAGATATTAGGCTAGGTATGAAGCAAAAAGGGGGGGGTTTAAAATGATTTGGTTGGTTGGTTTTTGAGTTGAGTCACGAGATCATAGACTGAGTAGGTAATGGAAACAAAGGAGAAGAGTAGCAAGATGTTTCAGAAAAGAGGATAGGGTCAAGAAGTGCCATCCATTGGGCTATGGAGTCATGAAAGGGAATTACTTGCAAACAAATAGCCAAGGCTTTCAAAGGGCAAGTCATCTACACTAAAGGATATTTTTAGATAAATGGTGGAATGGAACATTAAGGAAAGAAAGTGAGAGAAGGAAAGCAACCTAATTTTCTGTCTATAGATTAGTTCAGAGGTCATTTAACTCCAGACCTACTTGGACATACTCATAGGAAACTCTCAAAGGAGGAACAAAGGGGCAGCTTATAGATCAGACCAGAGGTCATTTAACTCCAGGTCAGCTTTAGCATGCTCCAAGAGAAAACAGAGATAAGTTTAACAGAGCCAGGGTATATAGATTAGAGAAGGACTTTGAACCCTCAATGCTTTGACACCGGTAAGAGATCTTAGAAAGGCCAGCTGGTCGCACAAGGATCCTAGTGGACAGGGCTAACTCTAATCCCCAGTGTTCCCAAATCTTCCAGCTTAAAACCCAACAAGAACAATTAAGCAGCAAACCCTGAATTCCTACATCAGCTAGTAGGAAATAACATCTGCTACACTGGTTAAATTAGCTGAATTCACTCTTAGATTCACAATCGGCAGAAAAAATTAAAGGTAAGGAGAGCAGAAACATAGGGTACCTAACAAGGGTAAATCCTATGCCATATTTCTGATGCAAGCCAGCAGAAAATGAAACAGTATGAAAATTTAATAAACAGTGTTAGAAAAACATCACCAATAGTAATAGACCAAGATCATGTGAAATGTGCTTGATTAATTAATGCAAAACCAGTCACATAACCTGAGCTCAATGGCTAATACAGTCCAAACTTTCTCCTCCCAGCCTACTACATACAAGCTACTTTGTTATTCCCTCCCAAGACTGTTCTAACAATCAAACTGAATCCCTCTAACAGCAATCGGCAACAATCGAACAACAACCTTTACAACATGTTCTCTAGAATTCTTATAGGAGAAGAGAATAACAAGAATAGATATACATTTAATTTGTTTCATTAAGACAGAATGCCGGAAGCGTTCACACCCATGCTGCCTAATGTTTCTTCTTCGACTGTGTGTACTCTGTAGTCTGGTTCAGAGCTCTTTGTCAGGTCAGATTTGACCTCGGATGTGTTCTCGAATTTCCTTCTGGCTGTAAGGCCCTCTGTTTAGTCTTATGAAGAAAGTAGGGTGACTGAAAAGGTCTTCAGGTCTCCATGCTTCCATAATTGTAGTCCTGACAGTCGTAGAAACTTCTGCCAGTGTATTTCATCTGTTTAAAGGCTTGAGGAGGCATGGAGAACACTGTCTGAAGGTGTCAGTCTAGAGAAAAATGGTCTGCTGACGCTGGAAGCACTGATAGGACTTGACATTATGCTTAAGTCTTCAAACTGCATCTTTATCCTTTGAGTACGGGATCATAGTTGTTAATCTTCGATTATGGGTGTAAATCCTATAATTCGGCTCTGCTGCTTCACTTGGCTGTTGTAATGGCCTCTTTGTAATCCCTGCACAATAAATTAATTCAATTATAAAATCTAGGGACGGTGGCGGAAGATTTTGTTTTGGAGGCCTGTGGAAGCGGTGAAAGGGTGGTAGAAAAATGATAATTAGTGTAAAGCCCAAAGATTAACGCGTGGGTGAATTACAAAGGAAAACACGGAAAAACAAAGAAGCGAGGCTTATGATGTGGGACCCAGCGTGGGTGGAGGGCGATTAGTTTTGGACCGTCGGATCTCAAGAGGAGATCGACGACGAAGATTGAAATATGGAGTTAATAGAGGCTCCGACGAAGAAATGTGATGGAGGGGCACGATTAGATCCCAGCCATCGGATATGAAGAAATGGACGGCCAAGGTCGAATCAGCGGACCGTAATCGGGGGCACGGGAGGTGACACTTTTAAACTTTGTGATTGCGATGGAGTGATTGAGTGCCAACTGTCCAATCTGGGTCAGATAAATGGTTGAGATTCAATCGACGAGGAGAAATAAGGGCCACAGGGCGTTGATGCAATTGTGCGACGACCGTTGGATCAAAAGGGATGAACGGTCAGGATCGGATCGTAGGATTGCAATCGCAAGGCGCAGAAGGGGGGTGTGATGCGACTGGCACGGTTGAGCACCAACCATTGGATCTAGGTCAGATCGACGGTGGAGATCTAATCGGCAGGGAGAAATAAGGGCCATGGGGTGATGATGTGATTGTGCGATGGCCGTTGGATCAAAAGGGATGAACGGTCGGGATCGGATCGGAGGATCACAATCACAAGGTGTAGAAGGTGGTAGCGATTGGAAAATGTGATTGCGATTGGAGCGGGAGAGCGAGGGCCGTCGGATCAACAGGGGAATCAACAGCTAGGATTATCATCGGCGGAGGAAAGAATGGAGCGACGGGAGGGGAGGGGGATAAATCTGAACCGTTGGATCTCGAGGGATGGGCGGCTCAGATTGGATCGGGTTATCGAAATCGAAAGGAAAGGAGGAGTGGCACAGCAAAGTTCTAAATGCGATCAAAGTGGGAGCGCGATTAGCACCCGGCCGTCGGATCCAAGTGATAGATCAACGGTGGAGATCGTGGCGGAGGTGTCAAAGACCAAAACTCAATCGCATCAGAGTTCTTAGTATAACAAAGAAAAGCGCTTCTCCGTAAGTTGCGATTGCGATTAGCGCCCAGAAGTGGTTTGCGGGGCTAGGCAAAAAGGGGCTAGGCCTTAATATAAGGTAGAAAGTGGGTTTTTGGCCCATTTTAATGCATTTTAAGGCCAAAGAAGGGTAACGATAGAGAGGAAAAGGGTTTATTAAACCAAACAAAGAGTATTTTAAGGGTTTAAAAGGGAACTTGAAATGGTTTAGAGGGTTAGTGGGGGAAAAAGAGAGGAGTAAAAGGAGATGAAGTAGAGGTTTAGAAGGGATGATATAAGGGGAAAAGGAGGAGGCCTTTTGGGCATTTCTTCACAATCAAAGAGGCTTTATAACTGGAAACAACAGTGGGGATTTATCAAAGGACAAGGGCATAAGGAGTCTTCAAGGATTATGTGTTTTCAGAGGGAAATGAATTCCTTGAAGGCTCAAAAACATTTTAGCCCCCTATTTGCTTGTCAAAAAATTTATAGGGGGCTAACAAAGGTCATTATGAATTTTTGGTCATGCCTTTTGGCCTTACCAGTCCACTTTCTACAATTCAAGGGTTGATGAATTCCATTTTTAAACCCTTTCTTAGAAAATTTGTGTTAGTATTTTTTGATGATATACTAATCTACAACAGGTCTTGGAAAGATCATGTTCAACATGTTGACAGGGTGCTCAAAGTATTGGAGAAGAAACAACTATATGCAAAAAAATCCAAATGTTTCTTTGGAGTAGAAGAGGTGGAATATCTTGGTCATATTGTATCTCAAGAAGGTGTTAAGGTAGAACCTAACAAAATTAAATCCATTAAGGAATGGAAGGTCCCCACAACCATAAAGTAGTTGCGAGGATTTCTTGGGTTAAGAGGGTATTATCACAAGTTTGTTAAGAATTATGGGAGAATAGCAGCACCTCTAACAACATTATTGAAGAAAGATGTTTTTACATGGACTCCTAAAGAAACTAAGGCCTTCGAGCATATTAAAGAGGCAATGTGCCTAGCACCGGTCTTAGCTATGCTAGACTTCACAAAATCCTTTATTATGGAATGTGATGCCTCAGGAAATGGAATTTTTTTTGTTTTAATGCAAGAAGGAAGACCCATTACTTTTGAAAGTCGTCCAATCAAAGGAAAGTATTTACATAAATTGATTTATGAGAAGGAAATGCTAGCAATAATAAATGCACTAAAGAAATGGTGACCTTACCTAATGGGAAGACACTTCAAGGTAAAACCTGATCATAATATTCTTAAATACTTTTTGGAACAAAGACTATATTCAGAAGAGAAACAAAAATGGGTCACAAAGATATTGGCCTATGACTTTGAAATCATCTACAAAAAAGGGAAGATAAATGTTGTTGCAGATGCACTCTCAAGAAAGGATGAGGAGGTGGAAGCATTTCTTTGTGCCATTTCTATTATCCAACCAGATTGGATAACTGAAGCAAGGGAGGAATGGAAGAATGAAGAAGAAGTGTGGACACCCATTCAAAATTTGCAACAATATCCTAGTACTTCTGATACATTTAGTTGGAAAAATGATTCCTTATGGTACAAACATCGCTTATATCTTTGTAAGAATTCCCAACTAAAACAAAATATTATTTTGGAATTGCACACCTCTCCTGTAGGAGGACACTCAGGATTTTTACAAACTTACCACATGATGAAGAAATATTTTTTTTGGGATGGCCTTAAATCTGATATTCAAACGTTTGCGGTAGAATATTTGGTTTGTCAACAAAATAATGTGAGAAAATTAAGACCCCAGGTTTGCTACAACCTTTACCCATTCAAATTCAACATTGGGAGGAGGTTTCAATGGATTTTATCACAGGTTTACCTAATTCCAAAGGAAAGAGTTTCACCATGGTGGTACTGTTAGGGTCCCGTGATTTGGCTGATTGGCAAGCCAAATGACAGTGTAACATCAAACCAAGCTTTGGAGCCCAAGGACCTAGCCTTCATGGACTCAGAGAGGGCTCTCTCTATATGTGTAAGGGATATCTATGTGTTTGCTTATTATGTTCTGATTTTAGGCTAGTTATGAAGTAAGTTTTTTGGTTTTGGTTTTTTAGGTTGTGAGGGATGAAACTGATCAAAGATATAAGATAGGTCAAAATATGTTAGATTAACTGGGCTATGGGGTATAAAGGTCAAGAAAGCTATTAGATGACGATACAAGGCTGTTGAAGGGTCGATTTGATTCAAGGTAGAAAGAATCTTTGGGAAAAATGGAGTAAATGGACATCAAGTTTGTGAACAACAAAGAGTTTCAAGCATAACTAGTTTAATAGATAACATAAACATGGTAGGGCAAACCATTAATCATGCAAAGTGTAACTACAAGCTAATCAATACATAGAAATAAACATTCAAGCCATGCATAGAAGTATAAGACCCTCTAACTTTGGGAAATGGCTATCAGACTTTGGGGAAAACACTTAAAGAAGAAAAACAACTTAACTTACTATGCCGGAACGCCTAAACACAGTACTTCAAGTCATTGGGCACTTTGAACAAAAAGATTCACATAGTTTTAGGCAAAGGGCTAGATCGGAACTAGGCCTCCTTGGTTCAACAAGATGATAATCTAATCAGTCAAAGAGAGATTTCATGGATGGAACTATAGCTAGCCATAGGTAAGCAGGGCATACCGTAAGTCATACTTAGCATGTATAGAACTATGAATGAAACAAGAAAAAATATCCTCAAGTTGTTAAAGAGCAGTTAAGAATTCTTTAATGCAACTAAGGAAGAAGAAAACATGAAAGCTATGAAGATTCAGGAAATTTGAGGTGCCTCCATGGGCATATCTCAAACTTGTTCTCTACTGATCTATAGCAAGCAAGAAACATGTATCATGAATGAAAACTAGAAGACAACAACAAAGCAAGAGACATTATACCATTCTACCAAGTCATGGAATCCATCAACAATCCTTCATCATTCATCCAAGAACATCCAAGAGGCAATCCAAAAGCATAACACAAGTATTTTCTTCCAAAGCTCATATGACCATATATTGCTTCTCTTCTCAAGTTCAGCCTTGTTTACAAATGAGAGTTGGTGGAATAAATAGGCTCAAGTGACGAAAACCTCATGGTTCAACTTGCATCCTCATTGGCCTAATCAAAATATCTATATTTGTCCTTGAGGCTTTGCAAAGCCCAAGGCACAAAATATCTCATAAAATATCTAAAAAATGCTAAAAAAGGGAATTTAATTGACTTTGCATAACTTTTCATGTGCAAAAATAGCTAAACGCACATTTGGAAAAAGCAGATTTTAGAGGTTCAAAAATTACAAAAATACTTCAAATTTTTATCAGCAAAAGGTCCCCTGATTTGCCGGAAACATTTGGCAGCCTTCCCGGTGTTGAAACGAGGTTCATGATAGCTTGTTGGAAAACTCTAAGTGTCTACTTTCTGGTGCAACTGAAATTTCCCCAATCTGATTCCCAAAAGTCCTCCAAATCTGCACCTGTGTGTAAAAAGCCAGAAAATTACAGTCTGCTGATAGACCGTGTAGAGTGTGCAAAAAGAGAGCCTTTTTCGCCGTTTTGAGGGGGAAAATGATCTCCAAATGTTCTAAAAATTGCTGAGGGCATGCTCATGAAATTATGGCATCCAATGATACCATTCTCCTCCTTTGATGAATCCTCAAAATTAAATGGCGAATTTATGAGTTTTTGATCAAAAACTCAAAAATGCCAAAAAACCAAAAATTGTCAAAATGTGCCCAAAATTGGTCTGCATGACCCTCAAGGGTCCTTGGCAACATTCTCTGAAGCTCAGGTCAAAATCCCAAGTCCGAAGGTGTCTTTCTCCCTTTTCTTCTTGAAACTGCATTTTATCACTACCGAGTTACTGCTGTTCAGCACTCTTCTCCTCTTTTTCCTGCTGCTGCTCATCTTTATCACTGTCATGCTGCTCCTGTTGTCTTGCCTAGAGGGGCATCTTGATCTAGATGTGCTGCTGAAAAAACCAAACTGCTTCAAAGTCTTTGAAATACCTTCTTTAAACTAAACTCTGTCAACCTACTGTTTTGATAAGGAAACAATGTCCTTGGATGCTTGTGCAAAATGTTCTCTCTCAATACAAAACCTCTTCTCCTTTAAAATGTGGCCTTCCCAACCTTTGATATATATTTCAGCCAACAGAACTTTTAAGAAGAAAAACCAAACGGAAATGAAGATAGTCTGTCAATTGAATTTGCTGTGTATAGTGACAAAGTCACCCTGCTCTATGATGTTAGGAGGTCAACAACCTATTTTTATATCTTTGACCAAGGTAAACTTTTTAACTTCACAATCCTACCCTTGTCTAGTATGCCAATCAATCAACAAAGCTCACACCATATACAGTCAACCTTTAGTGCAAACACCCAGTCAATTTCACTGTTTATAGAATAAATGTAACAGAGTTTAAAAATGTTTCAAAGGTTTCAATAAAGCCTGTAGGAATTTTATCCTTTCAAACAATCAAAGCTCCTTTTCAATATAAAACCCTGTCCCTCTAGCAAAATGCCTTTGTACCCTTTGAAAATCAACTTGTCAAATGAGCTTGAGGAACGAAAAGGCAGTCAAGTAGTATACACAGTCAATCAACTATCTTTTTCTGTGGTTGGTAGGGGTAACCTGCTCTTTTGATGCCTTGAAGATATAAGATACCTTTGTTCTTTTGAAGAGGAAGGTGAAAACACAGTTTTTAGCTTCAAAACCTTGCCTTCATGTTGGTGGGTCACTCCATCAGTGGATTCAACACTCACAAATACAGTCAAGCACAAAGTGCATACATTCAATAAAGATCACTGTATATAGGACAATGTGGTAGCTCTTGCAATGTTTTATGTGGTCACAAAAGTCTGTAGCTTCAAAATACCAATAAACTCCCTTTCAACAACATACTTCACTTTTGGTGTGCTTTTCCACCAGTGGATTTAACAATCATAAACACAGTCAGCCAGAGTGCATATACACAGTTGAATGTTTTTCTGAGTTTGGATTAGGTCATCCAATTCCTTGTGTTTTGGTGTGATTACAAACAGCCATATATTTATATAAAAAACAAAATGACACCTTTCCTCAAACAGTTTCTTCTTTTGCTGCTTACTGGTTTCTGTACAAAGATAAAACAACCAGTCTCCACTGATTTGAAAACCTTCAGAGCATATCTTGCTTTATGGGGAAATGGAAGGCATGCATCAGGTTTGTCTTTTAATACGGAGAAATCACTTTGTGGAGAGGCAAAGCTTGCACATATGATCAATGTTTAGGAGTGTGACAGTCATAAAAAGAAACGTTGAGTTCATCCAACGACATTTTCCTCTAATTACTGTCATCCCTCTTGTGCTTTTACATGACAAACTAATTTTAAAGGTATCATTTCTTTCTCATGGAGAACATGGCAAACCACCCTTTGACATTTTTGAATTTGGGCAAGAGGAACTAGAGAAAACTTTGAAGATTGTTCGCGAGCCTTTTCTGATCATTAAATAGCTCTTAAGATATTCATTTGAGGGTCTTTGAGTGCACGGCGCGTTGATGGGAGAGAGCGCCGCGCAGTGTAAATTGGTGTCGGGTCACTGTCGGGCCGACAGGACCGGCACCAACAAGAGTGCCACGTGCCGCTACAGGAGCGCCGCACGAACGTTATGACCCTTTGTAAATCTTGTTCCAGGAGCGCCACGCGCTTTTCCAGGAGCGCCGCGCAACCCTTTGAATTTTAAAACTTCTGCAAATCGCTTGAAATCTTTCTTTTCTGGTCTTTTGGACAGTAAACGAATGCTTGCTCGGACCTTGGTATTTGCATAACGAATTTGCAATATGTATGGTATCGGTCTTAAGCTCTATTGAAAATGAAAAACCAAAGTTTCTTTCACACTTATTTGGCGAGGGTTTCTCTTGAAATATTTTTGAAAAGCTCCCTTTTTCTTAACACTTGAAAACCTATCCACTTAAAACATAACTTGATACCATTTATTTGAATAAGGGTCATAGTGGAAATGAGAAATTATTTTATGGAATTGGCCTCCTCTTGACATCAAACAAACTTCTTCAAGACTGTAAAACCTTACTGCTTTTTGTCCAAGTAATGAAGAAATGTCCTCTTTTTCTGATATTTGCACTGTAAGAGGAAAAATGCCTGAAACTACTATGAAAAATCTACAGATTTTCCTTTGGAGGGTGATCACCTTCTTTATGGACAAAAACTTGACTGTGATTTCTATATTTCTTCCCACCTCCTGCATTTGTGCTGCTCATTTGCTGTCATATGAGGCCTTTTTGACACTTTGGAGGAAAGTAGCTTTACCCCTTTGAAAAACCCAAATTGACACAGTTTTCCCTTGATGCTTTAAAGGTGACAATGTCTACTGTGAAAACTGATGTAACTGTTGGGTATCCTTTGAACTCTTTTTCTGACTGTAGATGCAAAATGCAGCCGCGTTTAATCAGACTTCGCCATGGTGTGTTGATCCAGAAGGGCGCTTCTTCCAACACACTTTCTTTGCTCAAAACATACCAATATGGTGTCTCTTGAACTTTTAACTAATGAAGACCTATATTTGTCTCAAGCTTTCCAAAAACTGACAGTAGGTCAAAGCATCCCTTTTGCATATTATTAACAATAGTTTCAATTGTAATGCCTCTTGAGGAGATAATCCAGATTTTCTGTGTCAGCTGTTATGAGCATATTTGAAAAGCACCTGTTTATAAATGGAGTTGCTTTCATGTGGAAATGATGAAATGCCTGATTCTAATAGCTAGAGAAACAACCAATGTTGTTCCAGAAGTCAATAACCCTGCTGCATCTGAAGGATTCACTTGTTTTTGTGGTGGAGTGTGGATTGCAACGCCTAGACTTGCACTGGCTCTTTAAATGACATCAAGATGGTTTACGTCTACGGCTGTATACTACTTGCCTGATTTTCTCTATGTTTATCTAGAAACCATAGACTATATTCCACAACTCAACAGAAACATAAGAGTACACAGAGGTTCTTTTCACTGAAGTGTCTTCTTGTTCAGCGCTGATTTGAGCCATTCATACTAGCACCCCTACAGAGATGTTTTGTTACAATAGCTTTGATCAATGGAGTCTCTTTTTGTTGCACCATGATGATGATGCCTGAAACTTCAATTTGTCTTATTTCTTAGGACATAAGACCTAAAAACTCTGCTTTCTCTTGATTTGAACATTTCTGATCTTAGCCCTGTTTTGATCATCACTTTCCCTTAGAAACTTGTAGTTACTGTTTCACTGTCTATTAAAAAAAAACCTGTCTTACAGTCGGTTTGCAATTCTTCAAGTCAACATTGGCCATCGCCCTCTACTTGTAGATGAAGGAGGCGCCTTAACCCTCTGCTTATAGATGAAGGAGGTTCTTGGCCATGACAAATTACCGGTCTGTTTGACAGTGTTGTTTTTCTTCTACTGTGTTTTCATGCTGAATGAAGATGCAAGAGTCTAATGAATAACTCTTTGTCCTGCAATTGCATCTTAGGCTGATGTTCTCATTGAGAAGCAATTGTCTTCTCATGTGGAGCCAAGAATTTTCTTCTGAGGAGCTGACATGTTTCCTGCGCTTGTTAAAATCCATAAATAGTGTAAAACACCTAATAATCAGCTTGAGACTGTGGTCTATGCAGTGCTGAGACTTAGGGGCGTGTAAGTGGCACGACTTAGAGCTGTAACTAACTTCATTAGCAGAGTGGGAGGTCTGTTATGATTGGTCTGTAGCAGATAGAGGTTTTTGGCCTTTTGATGGTTGCCAAGGGTGAAATGCCTTAAAGCGCCACTTCCTAACTTAGGGGAGGTTTTTTGAGCAGACTTGGATTGTCCTTTTAGAGCTGACAGGCAGACTTAGTATGGCTGAGGTTAGGTAGGATTTGATAATGGGATTTCATATTGTTATGGGCGAACTGAATAGTAAGGAGAGAAAAAAAGTTTTATGGGTGTTTTCCCAGCTGGAAAATTTGACAAATTTTAAGATCAACTGTTGGAAAATTGGGCTATTGAACTAGTCATCACTAACAGGTAAAAAATACTGATGACTAACAGTGGCTCCATTTGGGGAGGGCAGCTCCTTTTTAGGAGGTGTCCAGAATTTCAGATCTGTGGCTTATGAAGACCAATGCCTTACCCATTGGCGCAAATTTTCACTTTTCTTTGATGCTACTTCTGAAAGAGACAGCATTATTAGCATCGATGATATTTCTACTTACCCCACTTTCCTAACATTTTTTCTTCCTTTTTTGGCGCATTTGAACTAGCAGCCTTTTGACAATGCATATTTTTCTTTTTGCAGAATGAACCTATCTAACTCTACACTTATATCTGCCGGGAGTTCAGATTAAACTGATGAACTCCTTCATTACTCTACCTAAACTAGATCAACTGTCAAGATTAAACTGTTTGACAGGATTTTGTTCTCTAATCTAAAACATGAAATTCAAAATGATCAAATCAGGGTTAAACTGTCTGATTTGTCATGTATTTGCGGCATGATAGTACAAACTGCACACAAATATTATTCTACAACAAAAGGAAAACTAGAAAAGAGGGGCTAAGATGTACAATGTATTTTTCATCCCTCGCTTCTCTCTTTGGTTCTGTTTTAGGCATGTGGAACCAGAATCTCTCCCTAATCTACTCTCTGTGATAAGTCAATCTTACACAATGTTGACCATCTTTTTCACTCACTAATTTATCAGCAAATAAATTTAAACATGCTCAGCTATGATTAGGCTAGATAGCTGAACAAGACATTTAAGTACTAGTAGCGGCATTTAGACTTGCTCGCTTTCCGAAAGACTATTTTTTGGAACATGGGGCTTCACCACTTCTTTTAGAAACTGCCCTCTTTTTCTACTGTTTACTATTTTTGTATTTTCTGCTTTTTAAACTTTTTCTTCAAATAAACTAAAACTAAAAATATGCTCACAAGGCTGAGCTTATTTTTCACATGCTGTCTATCTCTCCTAATCTAATCTATACACAATAGACATTTGTTTGGTGAACTCTGTTTTCCAATGCAACCAGTCAAGTAGATGATCACATGGGGAATTCTGGTTTAGTTTTTTCATGATGCAGAAATAACGAAAAGGCCACTCCCATTTGGTTTGTTTTTGGACATCAGTGCTTAAGCTTTTTCTTATTCTTGGTAGCAACTTGTTTATGATATAACCCATTATTCTTTCAGACTTCTCAAGGAAAACAGCAAATGGATCTTGGAATAATACCTTATCTAGAGGTTTTGCGATATAGGATTCATTCAAGACTACTCTTTCTTCCACTTGACTATATTTGGGACCCCCTTGGTAAAGCAACTCTTCTCCTTTCTCATGATCACTTGAACTATCAGACTCATCATACATTGCAGTGTAGTTCTCTTTCCAAGCTGATGTGTTTTGATAGGGTGGGCTGAAAACTGTGTGAAGGTCATTAGGATGATGGGCAAGGATACACTTTGACAGTAAATTATCTTGAAAGGATAGTGTGACAACTCTCATTTGTTTATCAACCTCTATTTCTTCATCTGCATTTTGTAACTCAATGGAACTTGGTGGCTGCAAATCTGGAGTTAAGGAAGATTCCCTGACCAAAATTATTTCCTCAACCATTTCAGGAAAAGGCTTTTCATTTACAACATGCTCGAGAATTTCATCATCCTCCTCAACCTCATCATCAAAGCTGAAAAACTGTTGATCTCCAATTATGTGAATGTTATCTCTGATAGACTGAAGTGAAGTAGGGAAAAGAGTCCAAGACTCTTCACTTACTTCTGAACTCTCAAGGCTCTTCTCATCAGTGTCATAGATGACCTGTAATGGCTGCTCACTTTTCTCAAGTTTATGAAACTGAGCTTTCTCCCGAAAATCAAAAACCGAGTCTTCTGCAAAGTTAGCTTCTGTTTGGAAATCATAATCATCAACATATTGATCAAACATTGGAGAATCATTAACATAAGTAATGTCATCAGCCATGTATATTGGAATATCATATTGCTTTTCTTCAACTTGATTTACAAATCTATTTTCTGATTTATGATATGCAGGATTAACAGGAGAAATATCAGAGAAGTTTTGGTTATATGAAGTTTTAGAGGCTGTCTGTAGGTTTAAAATTTGATCTATTTCCTCTTTAGTTAAAGGAGAAGGTATTTTCTGTTTTCTTTGAAGTGGGCAATAATTTCTTCCATTTTTTGTGGAAGTTGATCTTGTGGCTGAATGTCCTCTTGCATTTTGCCGGGAAGGGCAGATAGATTGTTATTGGTTTCAACCTTTTCAAAGAGATCTTGTGGATCCTATCTTATTTCTTGATGGATTTCATCTAGGATCAACTCTTCTTGGTCATCTTGATGGTTAGCTTGGGTGAGAAAATTATGGACCTCCTCTAAAAAATCCTCAGGATGCCAATTTCCTAAGTTTTCTTCAATGATTACAAGGTGTTGTATGAGGTTTTCAAAGTGATCACAACAATTTTCAGCCAATGATAGAGATGGACAATGTCCTATATAGCGTTTACAAAATACTTTGTGGAAATCCTTCAAAGAAAACAAGGTGCGAGGCTCTAGGTTTTCATACCATTCTCTTGCCTCTTCTTCTAATGTACCCATGAACATTTTCATGAGGCAGTCCTCATGCCATTCAACATTTAACTTCCATACATGTATATGAAATTTGATGAGGTGTAAAAATGGGTCGTCAATATTTTCATTTCGAAAGAGAGGTAGGTTTGCGAACCAATTTACATCTGTAGGCATTTTGTGTGGGAAACCAGGGATATGTTCTCTGCTCATCGGAGCATATCTCCTTTGTGTCCTCAGGTGGAGGAATTGAACCATGCTATCCTCCATCAGCATGATTGGGATTACTTAATGCATTCCTAGGTGACTTTATAAGGACTGATGGGGAAAAAGGCCTACTGGAGGCTGGTGGAGTCGCCAGGTGGAACTTGATTGTTTTGAACAGATGTAGCTATGGTCCACCACCAGTAACTAAGGAAAAAGCCAAACTGGGAATTGTTTTGGGGTTTTTCTAAGTTTTATGTGCAGTCTATGGTTTATTTAAAGTATTCTAGACTTGTTTCAACACTTTGCTAGGGTGGTGATAACAAAAAGAGTTTTACTCTAAATGATCTTATGGACTGCTTGCTTGCTTAAGTATCTAAAGGACTAAAGAGTCTATAAGAGTTTGCTATACTGTCATGTACTCAGTGTCCCACCATCTCTCGCTATGTTAGTGAGCGATGGGATAGGTCGATCGGATAGTAACCTAGAGTTCGGTAAAATAGTAAGGCCTACTGGAGGCTAGTGGAGTCGCCAGGTGGATTTGGTGGTTTTGAGATATGTGTGTATGGTCCACCACCAATATTGACAAAAACCAATCTAAGGGAGTGTTTTAGGGTTTTTTTGAGTTTTATGTGCCTATGAGGTTTGGAAGAGTTTCCTATAATTGACTCATCATTTTTCTAAGATGGTGAAAGAGCTAGCTTCTACTCTTCAAACAACACTTAAGTTTTCTAAGTTTGATTGAGACTTCGAGAATTCTAAGGTGTACTTAGATTGTCACTAACTCGGAAGGTCCCACCGTGATCTCCATTATGTTAGTGAGCAGTGGGATAAGTCAATCAAATAGTATTCTTAAAGGTCTCTAAATATTTTAGGGAAACTAAGTTGTTTATCACTCAGAGTCCCACCGTGATCGCCATTATGTTAGGTTGGCGATGAGGTGGCTCAAATGGATAGAAGCCTAGATTTTAGTGAAGTAGTAAGGCCTACTGGAGGCTAGTGGAGTCGCCAGGTGGATTTTTAGTTTTTTTGAGGTATATGTGTATGGTCCACCACCAATACTGTCAAAAACCAATCTAAGGGATTTTTTTGTGGTTTTTTCTGAGTTTTATGTGCAACCTAGGATGTAAGAGTGTTATGAACCTGATTCATCACTTTGCTAAGATGGTGAAACAGAGAGCTTACTCTGAATGATTCTAAAGGCTGATGGTCTAAGTTAAATGTTGAAGGACTAAAGCGTCTATCAGAGTTTGCTAGGCTTTCATGTACTCAATAAGTCCCACCGTGATCGCCATTATGTTAGTGAGCGGTGGGATAAGTCAATCAGATAGTATTCTTAAGGTCTCTTAAGGTCTAGGGAATCTAAGTTTGTTTAATACTCAGAGTCCCACCATGATCGCCATTATGTTAAGGTGGCGATGAGGTGGCTCAATCGGATAGTAGCCTAGAGTCTTGGTAAAATAGTAAGGCCTACTTGAGGCTAGTGGAGTCGCCAGGTGGAATTTTAGTTGTTTTGAGATATATGTGTATGGTCCACCACCAATAATATCAAAAACCAATCTAAGGGAGTGTTTTTGGGTTTTTTGAGTTTTATGTAGTCCTGAGGTTTGGAAGAGTTTCCTATAACTGACTCATCATTTTGCTAGGATGGTGAGACAACCAGATTCTACTCTTCTAAGTTTGACTGAGATTTTGAGAGTTCCTAAGGGATACCTAGGATGTTTTGACTCAAAGTCCCACCGTGATCACCATTATGTTAGGGTCCCGTGATTTGGCTGATTGGCAAGCCAAATGACAGTGTAACATGAAACCAAGCTTTGGAGCCCAAGGACCTAGCCTTCCTGGACTCAGAGAGGGCTCTCTCTATATGTGTAAGGGATATCTATGTGTTTTATTATTATGTTCTGATTTTAGGCTAGTTATGAAGTAAGTTTTTTGGTTTTGGTTTTTTAGGTTGTGAGGGATGAAACTGATCAAAGATATAAGATAGGTAAAAAGATGTTAGATTAACTGGGCTATGGGGTAGAAAGGTCAAGAAATGTATTAGATGATGATACAAGGCTGTTGAAGGGCCGATTTGATTCAAGGTAGAAAGGATCTTTGGGAAAAATGGAGTAAATGGACATCAAGTTTCTGAACAACAAAGAGTTTCAAGCATAAATAGTTTAATAGATAGCATAAACATGGTAGGGCAAACCATTAATCATGCAAAGTGTAACTACAAGCTAATCAATACATAGAAATAAACATTCAAGCCATGCATAGAAGTATAAGACCCTCTAACTTTGGGAAATGGCTATCAGACTTTGGGGAAAACACTTAAGGAAGACAAACAACTTAACTTACTATGTCGGAACGCCTAAACACAGTACTTCAAGTTATTGGGCACTTTGAACAACAAGATTTGCATAGTTTTAGGCAAAGGGCTAGATCGAAACTAGGCCTCCTTGGTTCAAAAAAAATGATAATCAAATCAATCAAAGAGAGGTTTCATGGATGGAACTATAGCTAGCCATAGGTAAGCAGGGCGTACCGTAAGTCCTTAGCATGTATAGAACTATGAATGAAACAAGCAACAATATCCTCAAGTTGTTAAAGAGCAGTTAAGAATTCTTTAATGCAACTAAGGAAGAAGAAAACATGAAAGGCTATGAAGATTCAGGAAATTTGAGGTGCCTCCATGAGCATATCTCAAATTTGTTCTCTACTGATCTATAGCAAGCAAGAAACATGTATCATGAATGAAAACTAGAAGACAACAACAAAGCAAGAGACACTATACCATTCTACCATGTCATGGAATCCATCAACAATCCTTCATCATCCATCCAAGAACATTCAAGAGGCAATCCAAAAGCATAACACAAGTATTTTATCCAAAGCTCATATGACCATATATTGCTTCTCTTCTCAAGTTCAGCCTTGTTTACAAATGAGAGCTTGTGGAATAAATAGGCTCAAGTGAGGAAAACCTCATGGTTCAACTTCCTCTCCTATTGGCCTAATCAAAATATCTAAACTTGTCCTTGAGGATTTGCAAAGCCCAAGGCACAAAAATATCTCATAAAATATCTAAAAAATGCTAAAAAATGGAATTTAATTGACTTTGCATAATTTTTCATGTGCAAAAATAGCTAAACGCACATTTGGAAAAAGCAGATTTTAGAGGTTCAAAAATTACAAAAATACTTCAAATTTTTATCAGCAAAAGGTCCCCTGACTTGCCGGAAACATTTGGCAGCCTTCCCGGTGTCGAAATGAGGTTCATGATAGCTCGTTGGAAATATATGAGTGTCTAATTTCTGGCACAACTGAAATTTCGCCAATCTGATGCCCAGAAGTCCTCCAAATCTGCACCTGTGTGTAAAAAGCCAGAAAATTACAGTCTGCTGATAGACCGGGCAGATTGTACAAAAAGAGAGCCTTTTTCGCCATTTTGAGGGGGAAAATGATCTCCAAATGTTCTAAAAATTGCTGAGGGCATGCTCATGAAATTATGGCATCCAATGATACCATTCTCCTCCTTTGATGAATCCTCAAAACGAAATGGCGAATTTATGAGTTTTTGATCAAAAACTCAAAAATGCCAAAAAACCAAAAATTGTCAAAATGTGCCCAAAATTGGTCTGCATGACCCTCAAGGGTCCTTGGCAACATTCTCTGAAGCTCGGGTCAAAATCCCAAGTCCGAAGGTGTCTTTCTCCCTTTTCTTCTTGAAACTGCATTTTATCACTACCGAGTTACTGCTGTTCAGCACTCTTCTCCTCTTTTTTCCCCGCTGGCCGCCATTCTTTTTATCACCAAGATGGCTCTGCTCATTCTATAATTTTAAGACTTAGATGCACCGAAAACAGAACGCTTTTCAAAATTTTTGTATCCTTTTGGGAACAAACTCACAACCTACCTGCTGATATGGAACCAATAAGTCCTTGATGCTGAAAATGGTTTTCTGACAGAAACTCTTCTTTAAAATACATACTTCCAACTTTATATTACTGAACAGAACTTTGAAGAAAAAAAAATGAAACAGAGAACCTGTGGCATTTAATTTGTTAGAGGGGAGGATGAAGTCACTGCCTGAGGCACAGAGGCTGACAATATGACGCAGACTTGACTGAAAATTTTGAATTTCAACTCACTTTGTGTAGGATGTCACAATCAACCAACAAATCTCACACCATATACAGTCAACCTTTAGTGCAGACACACAGTCAATTTTACTCTTTATAGAACAAAGGTGACAGAGTTTAAAAATGCTTCAAAGTTTCAACAAAAGGCTGTAGGAGTTTTATCTTGTCAAACAACCAAGGCTCCCTTTTCAATATAGAATCCCTGTCCCTCTAGAAAAATGCCTTTGTACCCTTTGAAAATCAAATTATCAAATGAGATTCGAAGAACAAAAGGGCAGTCAAGTAGTATACACAGCGAACAACTATCTTTTTCTTGTGGTTGGTAGGGGTAACCTACCCTTTTGATGCCTTGAAGATATAAGATATCTTTGTTCTTTGATTAGGAAGGTGAAAACACAGTTTTTAGCTTCAAAATCTTGCCTTCATGTTGGTGGGTCACTCCATCAGTGGATTCAACACTCACAAATACAGTCAAGCACAAAGTGCATACATTCAATAAAGATCACTGTATATAGGACAAGGTGGTAGCTCTTGCAATGTTTTATGTGGTCACAAAAGTCTGTAGCTTCAAAATACCAATAAACTCCCTTTCAACAACATACTGCTCTTTTGGTGTGCTTTTCCACCAGTGGATTTAACAATCATAAACACAGTCAGCTAGAGTGCATATACACAGCTGAATGTTTTTCTGAGTTTGGATGAGGTCATCCAGTTCCTTGTGTTTTGGTGTGATTACAAACAGCCCTATATTTATATAAAAAACAAAATGACACCTTTCCTCAAACAGTTTCTTCTTTTGCTGCTTACTGGTTTCTATACAAAGATAAAACAACCAGTCTCCACTGATTTGAAAACCTTCAGAGCATATCTTGCTTTATGGGGAAATGGAAGGCATGCATCAGGTTTGTCTTTTAATACGGATAAATCACTTTGTGGAGAGGCAAAGCTTGCACATATGATCAATGTTTAGGAGTGTGACAGTCATAAAAAGAAACCTTGAGTTCATCCAACGACATTTTCCTCTAATTACTATCATCCCTCTTGTGCTTTTACATGACAAACTGATTTTAAAGGTATCATTTCTTTCTCATGGAGAACATGGCAAACCACCCTTTGACATTTTTTAATTTGGGCAAAAGGAACTAGAGAAAACTTTGAATATTGTTCATGAGCCTTTTCTGATCATTAAACAGCTCTTAAGATATTCATTTGAGGGTCTTTGAGTGCGTGACACGTTCATGGGAGAGAGCGCCGCGCAGTGTAAAATGGTGTTGGGTCACTGTCGGGCCGACAGGACCGGGACCAACAGGAGTGCCGCGCGCTTTTCCAGGAGCGCCGCGCAACCATTTGACTTTTAAAACTTCTGCAAATTGCTTGAAATCTTTCTTTTCTGGTCTTGTGGACAGTGAAGGAATGCTTGCTCGTACCTTGGTATTTTCATAACGAATTTGCAATATGTATGGTATCGGTCTTAAGCTCTATTGAAAATGAAAAACCAAAGTTTCTTTCACACTTATTATGGAAGGGTTTCACTCGAAATATTTTTGAAAAGCTCCCTTTTTCTTAACACTTGAAAACCTATCCACTTAAAACATAACTTGATACCATTTATTTGAATAAGGGTCATAGTGGAAATGAGCAATTCTTTTATGGAATTGGCCTCCTCTTGACATCAAACAAACTTCTTCAAGATTGTAAAACCTTACTGCTTTTTGTCCAAGTAATGAAGAAATGTCCTCTTTTTCTGATATTTGCACTATAAGAGGAAAAATGCCTGAAACTACTATGAAAGATCTGCAGATTTTCCTTTGGAGGGTGATCACCTTCTTTATGGACAAAAACTTGACTGTGATTTCTATATTTCTTCCCACCTCCTACATTTGTGCTGCTCATTTGCTGTCATATGAGGCCTTTTTGACACTTTGGAGGAAAGTAGCTTTACCCCTTTGAAAAACCCAAATTGACACAGTTTGCCCTTGATGCTTTAAAGGTGACAATGTCTACTGTGAAAACTGATGTAACTGTTGGGTATCCTTTGAACTCTTTTTCTGACTGTAGATGCAAAATGCAGCTGCGTTTAATCAGAATTCGCCATGGTGTGTTGATCCAGAAGGGCGCTGCTTCCAACACACTTTCTCTGCTCAAAACATACCAATATGGTGTCTCTTGACCTTTTAACTAATGAAGACCTATATTTGTCTCAAGCTTTCCAAAAACTGACAGTAGGTCAAAGCACCCCTTTTTCATATTATTAACAATAGTTTCAACTGTAATGCCTCTTGAGGAGATAATCCAGATTTTCTGTGTCAGCTGTTATGAGCATATTTGAAAAGCATCTGTTTATAAATGGAGTTGCTTTCATGTGGAAATGATGACATGCCTGATTCTAACAGCTAGAGAAACAACCAATGCTGTTCCAGAAGTCAATAACCCTGCTGCATCTGAAGGATTCACTTGTTTTTGTGGTGGAGTGTGGATTGCAACGCCTAGACTTGCACTGGCTCTTTAAATGACATCAAGATGGTTTATGTCTAGGGCTGTATACTACTTGCCTGATTTTCTCTATGTTTATCTAGAAACCATAGACTATATTCCACAACTCAACAGAAACATAAGAGTACACAGAGGTTCTTTTCACTGAAGTGTCTTCTTGTTCAGCGCTGATTTGAGCCATTCATACTAGCACCCCTGCAGAGATGTTTTGTTACAATAGCTTTGATCAATGGAGTCTCTTTTTGTTGCGCCATGATGATGATGCCTGAAACTTCAATTTATCTTCTTTCTTAGGACATAAGACCTAAAAACTCTGCTTTCTCTTGATTTGAACATTTCTGATCTTAGCCCTGTTTTGATCATCACTTTCCCTTAGAAACCTGTAGTTACTGTTTCACTGTCTATTAAAAACAAACCTGTCTTACAGTCTGTTTGCAATTCTTCAAGTCAACATTGGCCATCGCCCTCTACTTGTAGATGAAGGAGGCGCCTTAACCCTCTGCTTATAGATGAAGGAGGTTCTTGGCCATGACAAATTACTAGTCTGTTTGACAGTGTTGTCTTTATTCTAATGTGTTTTCATGCTGAATGAAGCTGCAAGAGTCTGATGAATAACTCTTTGTCCTGGAATTGCATCTTAGGCTGATGTTCTCATTGAGAAGCAGTTGTCTTCTCATGTGGAGCCAAGAATTTTCTTCTGAGGAGCTGACATGTTTCCTGCGCTTGTTAAAATCCATAAACAGTGTAAAACACCTAATAATCAGCTTGAGATTGTGGTCTATGCAGTGCTAAGACTTAGGGGCATGTAAGTGGCGCGACTTAGAGTTGTAACTAACTTCATTAGCAGAGTGGGAGGTCTATTATGATTGGTCTGTAGCAGATGGAGGTTTTTGGCCTTTTCATTGTTTCCAAGGGGTAAATGCCTTAAAGCGCCACTTCCTAACTTAGGGGAGGTTTTTTGATCAGACTTGGATTGTCCTTTTAGAGCTGACAGGCAGACTTAGTATGGCTGAGGTTAGGTAGGATTTGATAATGGGATTTCATCTTGTCATGGGCAAAATGAATAGTAAGGAGAGAAAAAACGTTTTATGGGTGTTTTCCCAGCTGGAAAATTTGACAAATTTTAAGATCAGCTGTTGGAAAAATGGGCTGTTGAACTAGTCATCACTAATAGGTAAAAAATACTGATGACTAACAGGTACTCCCTACTTACTATTGTTATTTTTGTGCCATTTAAAGCAAGTATAGTTGCTACTGCATTTATGGAAACAATTCAAAAGATACATGGAAACCCAAAGATTATTGTAAGCAACAAAGATCCTATTTTCACTACAAATTTTTGGATGAAATTATTTTCTTGTTTGGGTAATCAACTAGTCCATAGCTCATCTTATCATCCTCAATCTGATGGGAAAACTAAGATAGTGAACAAATGTTCGGAAGGATATATTCATTATTTTGTATCTGATAAACAAACACAATGGGTCAAGTGGTTACCTCTAGCTGAATGGTGGTATAACACTTCATTCCATACTGCAGCAAAAATGACCTCATTTATGGCACTTTATAGATATCATTCACCATCCATCTCATCATATTTAAGAGAAAATTATAAGGATAAAACAATGGAATATCACGTCGAACATCAACAACAAGTTCTTCAACTCTTAAAGGATAACCTAAATTTGGCACAAAATCAAATGAAACAATCGGAAGATCAACATCACAGCAAGAGAAGTTTGGATGTAGGAGACTGGGTATCTTTTCGGTTAAAACCATACAAACAAATGTCCCTCAAGCAAGCTAAGAAGGATAAATTATCGCCAAAGTACTATGGTCCTTAATAAGTGTTGCAAAAGATTGGTACTATGGCATAAAAATTGGAGCTTCCTGCTTCTTCTCGAGTGCACCCAGTTTTCCATGTTTCATGCTTAAAGAAGGTTATAGGTGAAAAACTTCCATTTCAAACAATATTGCAAGAAATTGATGAAGAAATAAAAATCATATTGGAACCTGAAGTAGTCACGGGAACAAGAACTTGACAACTACGAAATTGATCAATTTCAGAGTATCTCATCAAGTGGAAGAACTTACCCACTGAATATTCCACATGGGAGGATGAGAATTTTATACAGAAGCATCCAAAGCTACTCAAGTGTTGAGGAAAACACTTTTTTTGAAGGAGAGGGGCATTTTAGGTCCCTATATTACTAGTGTAGTCCCTTATTTTTGTTAGTGTAGCCCCCTTATTGTTATTTTTGTACCCTTATAGTCCCCATATTGTTATTATTGTGTCCCATAAAACCCCACATTTTTTTTATTGGTGTGCCCTTACATTATTATTGTTAGGTCAGCTAGGATTGTATTATGGCCCCATGGACTCCTATATATAGAAAGGAGGTTTTTTCATTTGAATCATCCAATAATTGTTCAATTATGTAATGTAAAGTAGGTTTCCCCCTCGAATTGGCTGATTTCTAAGGCGTTTATCTCTCTTTTATTCTATTTTTGAAGTTGTTTCATAACAGAGTGGCAAGAAAACACATTGTAGGAAGTAGAAGAGACAATTTTTACTTATACAACATCACAGACTCCAGTTCCTCATGAAAAGCATGCAAAGAGAGTATGGGAAATTGTTTCCCCTTCAGTTACATAAATTCAGTAGACATAGTTTGTTATATGAAAAAAGAAGAAGAAGAATCCTCTTGAGGATTCATTTCTGGAAGAAAGCTCACAAACTACATTAATTCTGGCAGACCCTCATGCTACATATTTTCCTATAATTGAAGAATTTTTCTCAATTTCCCTTGCATCTTTAGTCTCTCTAGATCCACTGGAAACGACTCAGATGGGAGAACTAGCTCATGGTCAAACTAAACCAAACATTTTTTCCAGATATAAAGATATCAAGAAGAAAAATGAAGCACTTAAGGCTACTACTTATACAAAATTCTGGAACAAACCTCAACATCTCAACATATACTTCTTTTTGTTTTTGATACTAAAAAGGACAGATGCAGATGGATTTGTTTGAGCCTAAAGTTCCATTTACAAAGACTGCAGATGATTATAAGAAATCCATATTTTCCTTTGACACAAATGAAATCAATGCTATTGATTGGATTTATTTTCATAAACAAGTTGGAGAAATGATTTATTCCTCCTTGACTAGTTCAGCCATGGAAAAATCTAAGTTACAGGTTTCATTGAATAATATTCAGTCTTAACTAAAGATGGAAAATATATCTTCGCTGGAAAAGGATACTAAGATAAAGTCTTTGGAGGATTTGGTAATTAAATTTGGATATGATCCCAGCAATGTTAAAGTTGTTGAGGATATTATTAAAAGGAAAAGTGTTTACATTCAAGCATTAAGGAAAAAATTGAAACTTCCTACCACTGAAGATCATCAGGTTAAAGAAATTAGACAATTATAGAATAAAAAGAGAATATTTTCAATATTATGATTTAAAAAAATACACAAATGAAAAATATGGAAATAGAATTATAAAATTTGTTAAAGGAAAAAGAATAGAAAGAAAATAAAGCATTAGTCATTCCCTTAACAATAATTCCAAGCACAGGTACTTCAACAATAGGGGCTTCTACTTCGGCAACCACTACAACATGGGAGATACATTCCACTGGTCCAACAACTGATTTTTCTAAAGCCATGGGAGACTTATCATTGAGGGTAGAGGAAATTGAAAAACTAAAAGCATAGCTTCATAATATTCAAGAACAAAAAATTAAAATCGACAATGCATATGTAGCAGAGATTCAAAAGAGACACAAGTTGACTCAGAGAATAGAGACTCTGGAAAATGAGTCTGAAAGTTATCAAACCATAGCACATGCCAAAGAAAACATCTCGCAATACATAAATGAATCCATGACTGATTTATGGCCTTCAATTGAAATTATGTTTGAGCAGGAACAATTGCTGGAAAAAGCAAAGAAGGTAATAGTAGAAGTAAAGAAAGAACTAGGTCATAAGTCATGAGATGCAACAACTTTAGTCTAAATTTTGAATTCAAAAACAAAATAGGAACTTGAAGAATACGAAATTGATGAAAAAAATGAAATCATTTTTGAGGTCAAAAGATTCACATTAAAAGAAATCTAATGCTTCAACTTGAGAACAGATGCCATAATTTGGAGGCCAGCCTTTACAAATTGCATAGGAAATTTAATGCGCTTCATCAAAAGGTACTTCCATGTTTGAGAGGAATAAGAGATAGGCTAGTTAATATTTAAGAATACCAACATAGATTGTATTCAATAGCCACATACAAAGCCAAATTTTCCAAGATCAGAGGAACTATTATAGGAAAGGCATTCATTGAAGGTTTGAATTTTGACTTATTAATTTAACATGAGATAAAACATTTGTTTGTAGTCAAACCCACCTTTCATAAGTACACTAAAGTGGATGAAACTTACAAAAAATTAATTAAAGCTACCATCCGTGATGAGGACATATGGGAACAAATATGCTAACTCATTGACTAAACAAAGAAACAGGTTTACAGCAGAAGCTTCGAGCTTTCACCAAAAGCATGCAGGTTTAGAGGAGGAAAAGGAAAGATATTGGAAATGAAAATAGAACAGCAGCCTTCTAGGCCTAGTCATCAGCAGAAGCCTCAAAATCAGTGCCAAAAGGGTTGAGCAATTTTTATTTTCCTATATTTTAGATATATTTTTGTAAAAATAGCTTAGAGATATTTTGTAAATAAATATTAATATTTGAATCAAGATATTCTTAGGAAAGTTGTATAAATACTTTGTATATTGACATGTGAAGGGTTGAACCCTTGCAATATTCCATTAAGCATAATTGTAATCATATGATGTTTTTCTGATATTAATGAAAGGATTCTAGATTTACCTTGAAGCATCTTGTGTTCCTGTGAGTTTTCTTTGTTAAATTCTGTTTTATTTTGTAATTGCCACATGATTTTGATGTTAATGAAGAAATATGGGTTACATAATATTCATTATTAATCTGTATAAAATTATTTGGGAAGTTATTAACAATTACAAAGATTAGTTAATTAATACTATTTGTTTTAATTAATTCCTCGATATTATTAAATTGTCACTTCTTCTTAATTTCAAGTGTATTTTTTTTGGGTCCACGGGGTCCTAGATAGACAGTGATCGGGTTCTCTGTTAAGGCATTCCTTGATGTGAAGTCACTGGTTCAATTCCCCACCCCGGTCGGGGTGATATGTATTGGACATGATGATGAAGATGTAGTCCTACCCAACTTACAAAAAAAATATGTATTTTTTTTGGTTGTAAACATATTTTATATGCATTATCTATGTATGGTTAAATAAATACTCTATTTGAATATTTAAAAGATCATGCATTTTCTTAAAATCTACCCTACACATCTATCAAATGCTAAATTATGCTAAGAGGTGAAGAATAATCCCTTTTTTATATCATAAAAAATTAATATCCAACAATTGTTTAAGCGGTTTAGGACATTGGTCATCTAAAAATTCAAAACAAGCAGAACATTTTGGATGCTCTCGCATAATTCCTAACCTAGAATTATCTACAGAGGTACAACAACACCCATCATTGTCATCAATTCCAGGACTTAAATAAGATGAAAGATACTAGGGGTAGGGGGACAAAACCATCAAGCCATAGTAATGAAAAATCCCTTCCCCCACCAAGGAGTGGTGAATACTCAATAGGAACCCTCCCAGCAACAATATCAACATCCTCCTAAAGGAAGTTCCCAAATTACCTGAAGTCGTGACATTTACATGGTAGGGGAAAACATTCTCTTTCAGACGTGGAATCGAGATTATGGAAGTCCAACAGAAACCAACCCATCAGTTGAGGTATAAAAGGTGTCTTTTTAACGCCTATTTATCCTACATTAATCATCAATCTAGGTACGAATTTTTTTTTCAAGAGTGTACTCAGTTTGAGGCTGCAATTCAATCTAAGAGTAATGCCTTGCAATATGTAGTATAGTGTTGTAAATACAAGAGTAAACGGATGCTTGGAAATGAAATCTAACTACAATGACATGAACTTGAATGCTCTGAAATCCAATCATTCACCCAGCAATCATCAGTCAAATATGCAGTAATGATAACTCTTTCCTTTAGAAACTGATGTAATTGAAATCAAATGAAAACAAGATAATCAATCTAAGAACGAAGATAGCAATAACTAGATGTCCTTTACAGTTGATGATCTCACATTAAAACAATTAAATGGAAATGGAAATTGAACTAAATCACTAATGCTGCTAATGAAAGTAAACTAGGCAAGTTCTCAAAATCAAAACCAACTCTTTGCAGTAATGAAATAGACTGTAAACTAATTAACTGAAATGAACAACAAATCTGGAATTGAATAGCAATATAAATGAATAGCAAACTTTATCTAAGAAAATTGAACAGCAAATCCTATCTAATGAAATTGAGTAGCAAATTCTATTGAACAACAATCAGCAATCGGAACGGAACATCAAATGGAATAGAACATCAACTGCTGAACAACGAAGATCTGTTAAAACATAACAAGATAAGTAATACGAGGATTAAGATTCTTGTTAAATTATAAAGGAATGGCCACGCAATTCACCAATGTAACACACCAATATTATGAAGCAATTAAGCCGTAAACTATTAAACTTGAAAGTTGTAATGAAAACAAATGAAAACCGTCACACAACGATAATTGAAAGATAATAATACAAACAACAGATGGATCCACTAGGGCTGGGCCCTTAGCCACCAATGAAACACCACTGGGCTACTCCAGAGTCAAGAAATGGAATGACAAATAGATCATGTATTAATCAGGAATAATAGCATTTACAACAGTCGCTCTCTGATCACAAGAGTCAATGAGAAATTATAGAGTTACAAAAGGAGTTTCAATAATAATCGTTATGTTCCTCGATTTCTACAGGCACTGCCTTTTATAACAATTCGGCGGAAAATACAAGAAACAACGATAGACTTTGAACAGCGATCCCTCAGGATTGAAAGATCCTGAGGGATTCACTCCTTTTTCTTCTTTTAGCTAACGCTTGGTCTTCTTAGGCTATAGTCGTGTTGTTCCCTGCCTTACTTTAGTTATGCGTTATGATTTCATCCTTCTTGTCTGGATACGGCCCTTTGCTGGAGGAACAACAGTTACTCCTGCTTTATCTTTTCCTTTCGAATGGTGGTTTCCCCCTTCATTTGTTTCCTGTGGAGAATAAAATACAATTTTTAGCCAATTTTCACAATAAACATTAATATTTGCAATTCTATCATAATCCTTCAATATATCATCTTTCTAGAATAAAAAGAGTTATATTCAAAGGAAAAAGATAAATAAATGCATGGTGAATTCATACCTTTTCCAATGCTCAACACACCCCCCTGCTTACCCTTTTTCATGTCTTCATTAAAACCATAGTTTACATGTAAATCAATTAGAGAATAGGCTGGAGAGGGTTTTTCATTAAGAGGTCTAAAACCATGATTTGCAGCTAAAGCTTCAAAGATGTGTCGTGTCAGTCCTTTAGGTCATTCATATTTGGCTTTATAGTTTGTTGCAGGATACCATATAATGGGACTTTGAAACTTACAACCTAGCCAGTATGGGCCTTCCCTCAAGATGAGGTTACTATAGAGAACCAGGCGGTCAACAGCTAAACCAAAATTTCTATAATTAAATGGCTCTCTGTCTTGAATATTCCGATTGGAAATTTTCCATTGGACTTTAGCTGCTACATAGGCCTAGTCTCTGATAGATAGAAAATATTCTATCCCATCCAAGACAATTTCTTTGTGGACGGGTCCCAATGTCTGGATCACACCCTCCTTTGTCATGAGACTCTTCTGCCTAGCCCATAGTTGTAATGGGTGTCTCGGTTCACCCCTAACCCAAAGTTCTACCCCATTTTCTTTCCTTTGAAAAGTATTATAGGCCTTGAGCCATTTCAACTGGTTGACAGCAAATGAAATAAATGCTTGATATTGGATATCACCCAAAAAAGGACTGGGATTTATCTCGATTTCATCCTTCAATATGAAATTGTGCAAATAGAACTCACAGATCAGATGCTGGAATTTTACTCCATATAGTTTGTAGAAACTTATAAAATCATCTATAGTGTTTAATTCTATAGGTTTTCCTGCCCTAGCAGCTTTAATTTTTAACTGTAAATATCTTTTTAATAAAAACAAAGCATAATTTTTGGCAGGGCACCTACATGCTAGAACATCTGTGTATAAGGAGCTGAGAGAATCCATTTGATTCCGGACCATTTTTAATCTATCCCTTACCTCTTCAACTTTCTCTTCTGCCTTTTGACACTTATCGTAGGCTTCAACCTCTAATGCATGGATGTTCCTTAATTACTGCTGTAACTCTTGGTATTTTCTTTTAGGAACGGTCTCCTCTTAAATATTTTCTCTAGCCTGTTGAGCCTGTGCCAGCTCCTCTTGGATTTTTGCTATAGTAGGGTCTATTAACATAATTTTTTTACTGCAGCCCTGTGCACTTTCGATTGGAATAGCTGCATCTGGAACAACAGCCTACTGTTCCTTGTCTTCTTGATTGGGCTCGACTTGGGTCTCCATGGTCTCTGCATTCTGGGGCTTTTCTTTGATGGCTACGTTCCTCATTTTTGGGGTTCGTTTAGGGGCTTTCTCCATTTTTAGAACCCTAATCCTCTGTCTGAGTCGTTTCACTAGTTTTTGGAGCCTTTGACATTCCATCTGCAGCTTCTCAAGTTCGTTTATTTTCTTTTTCCTCCTGGGAGGAACGGCTGTT
This sequence comes from Pinus albicaulis, assembly GCA_034641835.2. NCBI lineage: Eukaryota > Viridiplantae > Streptophyta > Pinopsida > Pinales > Pinaceae > Pinus > Pinus albicaulis. Next base: position 228,254 of record JAXQQM020091461.1, read on the forward strand.
CCCTTCTCTGTACTTAATTGCTCTGCTAGGGTTTGTTTTTCAGCTTTCATGCCTTTTCCCAGGCTTGCTTCTATGCTTTATGCTTAGAACACTTCTTCAGTGTTCACATGCTCCTGGCCACATTCCTCGGGGGAAGTAACCCTAGTTGGTTCTGCTATTCCCTGAGGGTTTTCTTTTTCTACTTTATCAGGCATTTCCTTGGATGTTTCTTTGTCGGTAACAACTTGTTCCTGCAATTGGTCTATCTCAATGTTGAGATTAAGCGAACTGTGAGGTTGTATGTATTCACTCATATTGGCTAAAATTTCGGCCAACTGGTCCTCTTGTAATGGGCTCTGTGGTGAACTTGCTATGGAGGTTTCGAGAGGTTCTACTCCCTCTCTTTCATCTTCATTACTTTCTTTCTCTTCACAGGTGTCGTAAATTCCTTCTTCTCCACTGGTGTGGTGACTCTCTTCTTCTTCCCGATTTCCTTCTTCTTCACCGGTGTGGTGACTTACTTCTTCGAGTTGCGGGGGTTGTTCATCTTTCGAACTGGGAAATTCTAAGTGTTCGCTGCTGCTACCCTGAAGACTTCCTATCATTCCCCTACTTCTCCTTAACCTGTAGGAATATTTTTGTTTTAATGGTTCTGTTGCTGTGCTAGTAACTCTTTTACGTTTTGGGGCAGGTAGAGTTGTTCCTCCGTAAATTGAGAATATCAATTCTTCCCAACTAGTCTGTTGTTAGGCAAGACTGTAACTCACTATCAATCTGATTAAACAATGGTGGCTTACCACTATCGCTATATGACGGGATTTTCTTATGCTCGGGGTAGCATCATGCAATAAGAGATTTAAGTATGCAGGAAAATTTACAACACATTTTTGTTTTAATACTTCTAATAACTTAAGGTGGCACGGTATTACCACATCCTTTCTTCCATCGCATGTGATGTAGCTCTGTACTACTTTCGCCAGTTCTGTCCATGGTTCTCCCAAATTTGCTGACTAAACTCCTTTCCCTTTGATGACCAAGGTCTGCCCTTTGTCTCGAAAAATATTCATGGCTTCTTGAAGTTTCACTTTTTTATGGGTCCATATGGGTCCTTCCGCTGGTAGACCAGATACCTCAACAATTATTGTGTATGTTACTACTATTTGCCTACCTCTAACCATGGAATAGCCTTCTTGCAATTTCTGAAAAAATTCAATGGCTACCATTTCATGTGGTTGCTGCAGTCGTGTGAGGTAGGTAATCCATCCTACTCTCTCCAAAATTTCCTGTGCAGCGTTGGAAACTGCTAGTACCTGTGGCTCACTACGTATTTCTCATCCTCCCATTTTGTCTGCACCCTGTTAAGTCTTCGCAAATACACAGAAATGTAATGGAATAGAACCTTGTGTATATCAGCCCAATACCGTTAAACTCTTGCTTTTTTCAAGAATTTTATGAACATAGGGATTCAACTCGCATGCAGGCATTAAAAGGTATCTACGCCCCCCCCCCCCCCCGCCGAAAGATAATAGGTCGTCCTCGACCATTGAATAGAAGAGCAACGTACTGCACAGCAATTGTACAACATGGAAAGTCATACATACTTATGATATGATCAAAAAATTATCGCATTAATGAAATAGATGCATATTATTAAATTGTGAATAGATATGGAAATGTTATGTAATTATTTCGAACATAAGGTAAAAGGACAGCTGAAGTAAAAAGTACTTATGCGGTCATTATCCACATAAACTATTATGATCGATATATAAATAAATTTCATGCATAATAGGTTCTGAATAAAGGGTTTAGGATCATACTCTCATTTGATATTAGATAAAGATATAGCAAAAGGGTTTAACATTAATATTGATTTGTGAAAAATATGACTCTAATGCCATCAGCAGAGCTTTGTTGCCCACAGGTGTCTATAACCTTGACAAAATTTCTTTTTCACCCTTGGAACCATTATCCTTTATTTATGCTTAGGGAAGTGTTGTGTGATGTCATGATGGAGGCCACTGTGCTGGCTTGGGAACCAGATGAATCACAATGCCATTCACCAGGAAGGAGTGAAAGGTGGGTAGGTCGGCTCGTGATGAAACCTCCTGTTCCAAGGAATTTTATTTTTTCTGAGTTGTCCATTGGATCATATCCCTGGTGTGGTGGCCATAGTGGGAATGCCACTTCACTGCTTCCTTATGATCATGGTAGGTTGGCTCTTGATGAGACCCCTTATCCTCCATCTGCCATATGATAGTATTGTTAGTAATCATATATAGAGATTTTTCTTTTCTTTCTTTTCTTATAGCACTTCCCTACTTATATATAGAGGATGGCTCAACACTCCTTAAGAGTAGGGATGGTGGAAGAAGTCTGAACATCTCAATAGAGAAAATATTCCCTTATTCTTACTCAATAAATCGAAATCAAAGAGAGTTATGAAGATTCAGGGAAGAACCAACATGATGAAGATAATTGATCATATTAATTTTAGTGAAAGTAAAGACAACAAAGTGATATAGATCGTTGTGCCCTTTATTTTTTTCTTATCACTACAAAACAATTTCTTAAAAATGACAATTTCTCTTGATTTGTTGATTCCAGTAACCTCTAATTTGTGTTTCTTTGCATAAATTGTATGTTTTCCTTTAAAAGAGTCATGAAGAGTTCACAAGAATCCTCAAAATGTTGTTCTAAAACAAGAAAAATGCACTCAAAAAGTGTTGTTCCTTAAATGGAACAACAAAAACAATCTGCGAAAATGTTGTTCCTTTTCAAAGGAACAGCAAAAAAAGGCGAAAAAACTATTGTTTCTTTGGAAAGGAACAACAAAAATTGTTGTTCCTTTGGAAAGGAACAACAAAAACACATGGCATAAATTGTTGTTACTTTTTAAAGAAATAGAAAAAAATGTTTTTCCTTTGGAAAGGAACAGCAAAAACACACGGAAAAATTGTTGTTCCTTTTTAAAGGAACAACAAAAACACACGACAAAAACTGTTGTTCCTTTGGAAAGGAACAACAAAAACATACGACAAAACTTCTATTTATTTTTAAAGGAACAACAAAAAGAAACACATGAACGCGTTGTTTCTTAAGAGGAACTGTTGTTGTTCCTTAAAAGGAACAATAGTTGTTCCTTAAAAGGAACAGCTTGAGAAATAAACTCTGTACAAAAAAGCAAGAAAAGTAAAAAGAAAAGCTTATGTACAAGTTTCAAACTAAAAGAATTATTCAGTAGATGGGTATTGAGGAGGATTTATCTCCCTCAGCAAGAATCTGCATGGTAGAATCTTCTTGTAATTGCTGGTAAAAGGATTCCCGGTTAAGCGGTTTATGGTAAAGTCGTACTCGATGACCGTTTACTTTGAAATAATGTCCAGATCCATCGATGGTAGTCAATGTGATGGTGCCATTTTCATGCAATTTATGTATCTCATAGGGTCCAAGCCATTGTGTCTGGAGTTTTCCTAGGAAATCCTGAAACCTGGAGTCATATAGGAGTGCCCAATCTCCTTCGTGGAAGATTTTCTCTTTAATGAGGGCGTTGTGCCATTTTTCTCTCTGCTGTTGAATTAATGCAGTGTGCTGAAGAGTGGAGAGCCTAATTTCATCTAACTCATTGATTTGTTGTAATCTTTTGACCTGGGCTTCATTTCAGTCTAAAGCCACCTCCTGGGCTGTTCTTAATGTTTGAATTTCAAATTCTATTGGAAAGATGGGTTCTTTTCCAAATACCAATTGATATGGTGAATACCCAGTGGTATTTCTCCATGTTGTTCGGTACGCCCACAAGGCTTCCAGAAATATATAAGCCCAATCACGTCTGTGTGATGTAATTGTTTTTGTAAGTATAGATTCTATCACTTTATTCGTGTTCTCTACCTGGACATTTGCCTGTGGGTGATATGGAGTTGTGATTTTGTGCTGGATGTGGTAATTTTTTAATGTTGCAGCGATTTTGTTACCTACAAATTGCATTCCTCCATCTGTAATTACGTCCCTTGGGAGGCCGTATTGCATAAATATTTGGAAAGGAACTGTATTATAGAGTCCTCTGTAGCTCTTGAAAGTGCCTCTGCTTCAGCCCATTTAGTAACATACTCTGTTGCAACTAGTATAATATATGTTTTCTGATTTTATGGTGGGTTAATAGGACCAACAAAATCGAGCGCTCAAATGGCTCGATTACTAATTTTGGGTTCAAAGGAACTTCATCAGATTGTCTAGGGAATCCTGCCCTTTGGCAACTATCACAGGCTTGTACAAACTTTTTAGCATATTTAAAAATTGTAGGCCAGTAATAGCCTATTTGTAAAACCTTGTGACCAGTCCTGCGATCTGCGAAATGTCCACCACATGGCTCATTGTGGCATGCTTTCAGGATGTCAAATATTTCATCCTCTCGGACACTTCTCCTAATGTGCATATCTTCTCCTGTATGAAACAGGTAGCCCCCAATCTAAGAGAATCGGGTACTACACTGTACTATCTATTTTCGTTCATTGGGCGTTAGATGCTTAGGTAATTTATCTACTGCTAAATAATTTGCAACATTATCATACCATGGGGTTCTAGCAGTAACATCAAACAAATGTTCATCTGGGAAGTGATCCTCGACTGCTGTTGCATCTGTTGGTTTGGCATTCGTGAAAGAAAATCAGCTATAGGGTTTTCCTTTCCAGGTTGATCCTTTATTGTGATATTGACTCCTGCGATAGAATCAACCATCTTGTTACTCTACCATTTGTAACAGGTTTATTTGCTAAAAATTTTATGGCAGAGTGATCTATATATAAAACTACAAGATACCCAGTTATATAGTGTCTAAATTTATTTATAGCATGTATTACGACTAAAAATTATTTCTCAGTCACAGTATAGTTTAATTCAGTAGGAGATAGATTTTTGCTAATATAATAAATTTCATATGGTTTTTTATCCTCTTCGTGCCCAAGGACTTCTCCAATAGCTCTGTCTCAGGCATCAGATGAAATTTGAAATGGCAAATCCCAATTTGGGCCCCTTAACACTGGGGTTTTTGATACAAGATTTTTCAGATCCTCAAAAGCATGGTCACATTTATCTGTCCAAATAAAATCAACATTCCCTATTAATGCATATAAAGGTGCAACTACTCGAGAATAATGCTCTATAAATCTTCTATAATAACCAGAAAATCCGAGAAAGTTACGTACCTATGTTTGTGTGGTAGGAGTAGGTATTAACAAAATTATCTGAATTTTAGCTGGATCTACCTGTATTCCAGTTGCTGAGATATAATGACCAAAAATGATTCCCTTGGTCATCATCATGTGACACTTTTCATGGCTTAAGCAGAGCCTGGTTTCAATACATCTTTGTAACACCTTTTCCAAAGTTTCTAATGCTGGCTCAAAATCATCTCCGTAAGGTGTGAAATCATCCATATATACTTCGAGCCCTTCATTTATTAAATCTGAAAAGATGCTAAGAATGGCCCTATAAAATGTAGCATGGGCATTGCATAGACCAAAGAGAAAAACTCTGTAAGAAGATGTCCCCCAAGGATAGGTAAAAGTAGTTTTGTCTTGGTCTTCAGGGGCAATCTGAATTTGATTGTATCCACTGAAGCCATCTAGGAAAGAAAAGAATTTCTTTCCTGCTAATGTATCTAATACCTAGTCAATGAAAGGAAGGGGAAAGTGGTCTTTTTGGGTTGCTTTGTTTAGTTCTCTGTAGTCTACACATATTCTCCACTTTCCATTCTTCTTTGGCACCACTACTAATGGAGAGACCCACTTGCTATCAGATATTGGATAAATAAAGTTGACATCCAACAATTTTTGTAATTTAGCTTTCACAATATCTTTAAGATGAGGGTTTAATCTTTGTTGGGGTTGGAAAATGGGTCTAGCATATTTTTCTGTATAAATGTGGTGCGTACATAACTGGGGGTAAATTCCCTTCATGTCTAGATAATCCCATGCAAAAGCTCCCTTATATTTTTTTAGTAGTTGGACCGTCTTCTTTTCTTGTTCAGCAGTTAGGTTTTTGTTAATGTTTAGGATTTTTCCTGGCTCAATTTCTATAATTTTTCTATTGTAAATAGAAGTGATGGGTATTGATTGGTCATGAATGTCTTTCAAGGGATCTTCTTCTTCTTTATTATCAAATGTTGCCTTGATCATGTGACATTGCAAATGGGATATGATTTTTGGTTTATTGATGAAATTGTTAATAATGTCATCCTCTGTTTGGTCTTTAAAATCGAGGGCATCTTCTATGGTTAATGGTGATTTAATGTTTTCCATGAGGTATGATAGAGGTTGTTTCCTTGTTTTTATTATTCATAGGCTTGGCTGGGCTAGGGGATATAAAGCTAAATTCTTGACATAGTTCCCTCTAGTTATAGTCATGCTGCCTTGTTGGCAGCCAATGTAAGCATCAGCAGTTTCCAACCAAGGTCTACCTAGGATCAATGGGTGTCCATCTAGCCGGTTTTTGGTGTTAATAATCAAGAAGTCAGCAGGGTACTCCTAGGAGTCTACAGATACCATTACATCATGTAATGTGCCTTCTGGCTTGACTACCGATCGGTCAGCCAATTCCAATAAGGTTGTTGTTGGATCTAATGATGTAATGCCAAGTTTTTGACAAGTGGTGATTGTTATGATATTAATTTCATCTCCCAAATCAACTAAGGCATTTGGAAATGATTGTCCATTGATTTGCACCATCACTATAGGATTTCCTGGGTCCTCATATTTTACAGGTGCTTCCATTCCTGATAATAAGTCAGATAGAGTGCCGACTACTTGGACAGTTGCGTTAGTTGTTTTTCTCCTCTTTGGATTTTTTATACATAGCTCTTTGATGGTTTTTGCATAAATGGGAATGTCTTAGATATCTTGGAGGAGTGGGATTTTTATACACAAATTTTTCAGTTCTCCCAGAAGATCAAAATCAGGATGTTCTATTGGATGAGGTGTGATTAATTGTTCTTGGAATGGTGGAGAAGAGGTAGTTTCTTGTTCATGAGTTTGTTGTATAGCCACATTCTCCTTTTGGAGTGTTTGTTCTGAAGGTAACGAATTTTAAACTTGAACATTTTTGTCTCCCTCTGATTCTATTATGCACCCAAACCTTAGTTGAAGGTCGTTGCACTTCCTTTAATCAGTTTCTATTTTTGGTGGTTCCATTATTTGAACAGACTGAACCATCCTATTATTAGGGGTTGGGTTGGGTTGGGCTGGGAGTTGCGGTCTCAAGTTGGTCCGGGGATTTTGTTTTAATGTATATGGTGCTAGTAGTGTAGGTTGAGGGAGAGGGATCATTCTAGCTGGCTGATTCATAGGTCTTTGCCAGCTCGACTGCCAAGTCTGACTTTGCGAGGTGGAGGGGGACCATTATGTTGGATAAACATTATTTTTCCAAAACAGTGGATAGTAAGGAAATTTTGGCCAATTGGTCTGATTTGTTTGATTTGGCCATGGTGAAGATGGCTGTTGTGACCAATTGGGGAAGGGTGGTTGATTTTGCCACATTCCATTATATTGTTGAGCATTATATTGAGGATATTGAAAAGAAGAGGATGGATCAATTGGCATACCTATTTGTCGTGGCTGCCATTGTCGACGCTGATTGAGTAGGCATACCATTTCTGATTCTTCTTCCGCTTCTTTGTAGACTACTTTCAATCCTGGGAGTGAGGGGAAACCTTCTGTGGAGTGATCTTTTGTGCAGATAGCACAAGCTTTGACTATATCTAGCGAGCACTCTTTATGGTTGTGTTTCTTTCTATATTTAGGGCAGAATATTGCCAGATTTTGTTCTGCTTCTGCTTACTTTTGTTTAGCTTTCATGATGTTGAACTGCATTGTCAGAGTCCCTAGAATATCATTTTTAAAATATTCTAGTAGATTTCCAATTTCTGCATGGGTTATACTTTCACTAGAGGTCTTACTATCCCTTGTGATCATATCACGTTCTACTGACTTTAGCCTTGTGCTACCTTTAGAACTCCTGATACATAAGTTAATAATGTCAGAAAAATTTTCCTGATATATATCACCTTTTCCCATGATGTTTAATGTTTCAACCCATTGTTCCTTCATCCCTTTAAGTAATGTAGTTTTTAACACCTTATCAGGTAAGGGTAAAGATGCATAGGGTGATCTCTAGAGGTTGTATTGAGAGCGTTCTACATATTCCTCAAGTGTTTCATTAGGTTTTGCTGTCATCTGAAATATTTCATCTTTTAATTCCCTGGACCTACAATAATCCTGATATTTCTTTAGAAAAGAAGTTTTCATCTGATCCCAGTCATTTATAACACCTCCACCTAACCCGATAAACCATCGTAGAGCTACCCCTTTTAATGTGGAAGGAAATAATTTTAATTTTTTGGGAACGGTGGTATAGTCATACCCTCTGCATAATACATCGAATTCAAACAGAAATGCATCTGGGTCTTCCGATGTTAATCCATGGAATGTAGGAATATGCTGAAGAGGAATGGCCTTCATAGGTGCATTAACTGCAGTGTCTACAATGGGATATTGCAGTGTGGAAGTTTGTTGAGGTGGTTGCTGGTTGTGGGCCATTTGATCAAATATGTGCCAATATCCTTCTGGGATTTCTAGGAAATTATTCCTAGGTTGACTAGAAGGAATAGGAATGACCTTGACAACACTCCCCTGGTCTAGAATAATGAGTGTTCCTTGCTGACCTCCTATCTGAGGAGATTTAGGTCCTTTAGCTCTGTTTTGAATGATGTTGATAGCACTTCCCTTATCTGGGCTACTCACTGTTTGGATTACTTCAAGAGGAGATTTTGGTTCTTCTGTTTCCTCTGTTTCTCCTCCTCCTTTGCGAAGATTACTAGAGTTCCCTTATTGCAGAGAAATTAGGCGAGAATTCTCAATTTCTTGGGGATCTTGCTCAAATTACGATGTTTGGTTATGGACCTTATAAAAGGCTACAAATGGTGACTCTGTGGCCTGAAGGGAACTAGTAGGTTGTCTAGAAGTAACTTTTCTAGGTCTTACTGATGGCTAAGATTTGGCTTTCTTTAGGATTTCGTCGATGAAAGTTGTTCGCCCAAGGGTCACCAGTCCCTTAGGTTTTTCGGGTTTAGGAGGAATTTTGTTCTGTTTAGATTTTCTATTCATTCAAAAAAACCACAAGCATTCATTCCTACCTAAAACTTTCACTCAATTCTGCTGTGAAGCGGGCCGATGAACGAGCATGTTCCTTGCTCGGTACGCAGGTTCTTACCTTCCTTTTTTAATACCTAGTTCTTCCCTAGCAGAGAAAATCAAATGTACATTACTCTTTCCTAAATAGCTACACTCTCCCCGGCAACAGCGCCAAAATGTTGAGGTATAAAAGGTGTCTTTTTAACGCCTATTTATCCTACATTAATCATCAATCCAGGTATGACTTTTTGTTTCAAGAGTGTACTCAGTCTGAGGCTGCAATTCAATCTAAGAGCAATGCCTTGCAATATTTAGTACAGTGTTGTAAATACAAGAGTAAACGGATGCTTGGAAATGAAATCTAACTACAATGACATGAACTTGAATGCTCTGAAATCCAATCGTTCACCCAGCAATCATCAGTCAAGGATGCAGTAATGATAACTCTTTCCTTTAGAAAATGATGTAATTGAAATCAAATGAAAACAAGATAATCAATCTGAGAACGAAGGTAGAAATAATCAGATGTCCTTTACAGTTCATGATCTCGCATTAAAACAATTAAATGGAAATGGAAATTGAACTAAATCACTAATGCCGCTAATGAAAGTAAACTAGGCAAGTTATCAAAAGCAAAACCAACTCTTTGCAGGAATGAAATAGACTGTAAACTAATTAACTGAAATGAACAACAAATATAGAATTGAACAATAATAGAAATGAACAACAAACTTTATCTAATAAAATTGAATATAAAATCCTATCTAATGAAATTGAGTAGCAAATTCTATTGAACAACAATCAGCAATCGGAACGGAACAACAAATGGAATAGAACAGCAACTGCTGAAAAACGAATCTATGTTAAAACATAACAAGATAAGTAATACGAGGATTAAGATTCTTGTTAAATTAGAAAGGAACGGAAACGCAATTCACCAATGTAACACACCAATATTATGAAGCAATTAAGCAGTAAACTATTAAACTTGAAAGCTGTAATGAAAACAAATTTAAACCGTCGCACAACGATAATTGAAAGATAATAATACAAATAGAAGATTGATCCACCAGGGTCGGGCCCTTAGCCACCAGTGAAACACCACTAGGCTACTCCAGAGTCAAGAAATGGAATGGCAACTAGATCATGTATTAATAAGGAATAATAGCATTTACAACAGTCGCTCTCTGATCACAAGAGTTAATGAGAAATTACAGAGTTACAAAAGGAGTTTCAATAATAATCATTTTGTTCCTCGATTTCTACAGGAACTTCCTTTTATAACAATTTGGCAGACAATACAAGAAACAACGATAGACTTTGAATAGCGATCCCTCAGGATCGAAAGATCCTGAGGGATTCACTCCTTTTTCTTCTTTTAGCTAACGCTTGGTCTTCTTAGGCTATAGCCATGTTGTTCCCTGCCTTAATTTAGTTGTGCGTTCTGATTTCATCCTTCTTGTCTAGATATGGCCCTTTGCTGGAGGAACAACAGTTACTCCTGCTTTAGATTTGCCTTTCGAATGGTGGTTTCCCCCTTCATTTGTTTCCTGTGGAGAATAAAAGACAATTTTTAGCCAATTTTCATAGTAAACATTAATCTTTTCAATTCTATCATAATCCTTCAATATATCATCTTTCTAGAATAAAAAGAGTTATATTCAAATGAAAAAGATAAAGAAATGCATGGTGAATTCATACCTTTTCCAGTGCTCAACACCATCCACCTCCACCATTAAAACACCTACAACACCTTTGACAATCCATTGCCACCCTATAGAAAGCATCTAAAAAATGGTCAAAGGGACTTCACGACGAACGAGACATAACTCAAAGGTTGCTCACAGCTATAGCGAAGTTGATGACTTATCTCAATCGCCTTCAACTATGTTAGCATTGGAATTTTTTCAAACATGCGCAACTCAACAGAAAGCCTTATTTTCTGCATTAGGCGCAATCGGCTGTGTCGATTCTCATTTAAAAAAAATTTCCTTAGATAAAACTTACCCACCTCTTCCATCTATATTCCCCTTCCAAATCCATGCCACAATCTACAATATCATTATACACCGCTACATACTCGATGAAGGAGTATCCACATGCATTATGTCGAAAATAGCTTGGAAAAAACTTGGATCGCCTTAAATCAAACAATCTTAGATTGGTCTCAAGGCATACGACGGGTGCCATTCCACTCCCATAGGCCTGTTATTACTCCACCGGATCTCTGAGGCTGAGAAGAGACCAACAAAGGTAACCATATACCAATCCTTTGCCAAGTAGCTAGCCCTACTAGGCAGGAGAGGGCTCTCTCCACAAGATCACATCCAAGATGACTGGATAAAAATTATTTTATGATAGGTATAGTAGCACTAGGGTTTGGTTGAATGAATTTGAGGTGTTGGATGGTGAATAGGTGATATACGAAACTAGGTCAGGGAAAAAAAGGATCAGAATTGCAGGGATCTGATGGGGCAAGGTAGGTAAGTAGATTAACACATTAAGGTATCTGATGGAGTGGTTTAGACATCTAGGGTTTTAGAAAATAGCATGGCAACATGAATTATTTTCAATTAGAAGAAGATGAAGCAAAAATGTAATTATTCCACCAAAAAAGATCATAAGCTAATGAATTTTGTCTTTCTAACTTAGGAATAAATTACATAAAGAGATGACATGAATATGAATTCACAATACATTCACACATTTTCAAAACATAAGAAGAAACAACATCAAATAACATTACCACAAGTATCCCATCAAAATAGCTACAACTCAGTCTGTTATTTCTTTCCAAAATTCTTATTACAAAAGATATAGACCAAAAAACTACTTCTCCGACTCTCAGGGGTCGAATCTGTGACTTGTGGAGCTAATCCACTAATTACTCAACTGGAATCCTAGTGATTAGGGTGGTTAGCCAACTCATTCTTATCATTCATGAAACTGATTCAATTTGACAAAAATTACATATTTAACTCATTTATCTACCCCTAGTAACTATTTATGACATAATTACATTTACATTTCACCATTACATTAGTAAAATTTCATTGAATTCATCCATCAACTGAGAAATTTTGAAAATTTTGGAGAAAACATAAAATTGCAAAAAGCGCAGTGTGCTTGGAAAACACGCAGTGGGCCTCGGAAAAAGCACAACGTGGCCTCCTGCAAAAGCGCAGTGTGATATTGCATACAAATTTTGGAGGCATTCCAAAACTCAAAATTGAGATCATGATAGATTGTTGGAAATATCTCTCTGTCTACTACAAAATGGACCCCACAAGAACTGAAAATGATCAAGTATATCCCCTCAAAAATCAATTCTCCCAAGACTTGTAAAAAAGAGTAGCATGTCCCTAGGAAAAGCGCAATGTGAAGTTTCAAATAAATTTTTGAGGCCTTACCGAACTCTAAATTGAGCTCATGATAGCTCATTGGAAATATATTTCTATCTGGTTATCATTTGACTCATTAAGAAATTCATTTGGATACTCCATGACAGACAAAAATGAATTTTCCCAAGAGTACTCTAGAAGTACAACAACTCTCTTGTAACAACTATATTTTGGACATTTCTCACAATTCATAACACCTGTGTATAAACTAAAGGAGCCTTTTTTTCCTTATTCTATAATTGAGAAAAAAAAAAATTCAGTTTTTTCAAATTCATCTGCATTTGGTCAGAAATACACTTTTAAGAAAAATTGTTCATGTGTGCACTGTAAACCTTAGGCATCCCATAACTTGGAAAGGTTGATTTCTTGGCATTTTTCACTTCTTGGAAAGTGGAGAGGACATAATATCATTTTCTTTTAGTGGTTAATATCTTAGCATTCAGCCTCCCTTGTTGTAAGGCCTCTTATCTCCCTCCATATGTACTTTGCAAGGGGAAAACCCTAGTTGTGAAAAAATAGGGGAATGGAGAAATGGAGTAGGATGGAGGGGTTAGGAAAGCAAAATGGGGATGGGAATAATTTGGGAGGTAGGGAAGTAATGGAAGGGTGAGGTGTTTAGGGAAATAGGGTAGGAAATTTGTATTACATGGAAGTATCTAGCTGCCTAGGAAAACACAGCTAGGTTGGTATGGTTTTATGGAATAGGGCTTGGGAATGGTAATTGAGAGGATTTAATGGTATTGGGGAGTGAATTAGGTTGTAGGGAGGTAAATGGGGTCCAAGGGAAAGTAATTAAGTGTACAAACTATGAACTAGGGTTTCATTTGTTTAAAACATGGGATAAAGGGCAAGAGACGGTATGCACCATAAAATTAACACCACAAGTTGAATGGAGGAGCTATGGACGTGTACTTACTTTGAAAACAAGTGTAGAAACCCTCAACTGAAGCTGAGAACCTCTGCAATGAATATTTGGAACCGTGGCTCCCTTCTGCAAAAAGCACAATGTATAGAGAAAAAGCGCAGTGAAAAACAATGAAAAGCGCAACACCTTTGGAAAAATCGCAGCTTGGTCTCTTGCAAAAGCACAATGCCTGTGAAAAAAGTGCAGCGAATGAACTAGAATTCGATTTTCTGAAGGAGAAATAGGTTTTTCTCTTAGGAGCATGAGGGCTCGATGATTTTAAGATGAAAATGAATGACTTATTGGTTTTGGGAGCCTTTGTACTTGGAGAAATGTCATTAAACAAACTTGGGGCCCACTTTTCCGTTCTTGAAATTGAATTTATATTGCTCTTTATCTTTTAATTTTTGAATTAGATCATTGAACTTCATCTTTTGATGGATTAATAACACTGATTTATTTTTTGGAAAATTTTCTTATTTACTAATGGAACTTTGAGTGTGCAGCTACTTGGAACTCTAAGAACTTAATACAAATTAGGAAAATAAAATTACATTTTGCTCTAAAATCAAATTTACAAATTAAACTTAATGATGAAACTTCTTTATTAGCACTCCTTCATTTGTTGGGATTTTATGCAATGAAATGGTGATTTGATGACCTTGGTAACCCCAAGACCTAATGGAGACTCTAACTGAATGAAACCATGATGCAAATTATTGAAATGATGATGACAACTCATGACTGATGATACACTCAGAAAAGTGGTGAAATGAGCCAGCAAGTTATAAAATTTTGAAAGGAGTGAGATCAGACCTATGTCTGCACCAAGTGACCAATTTTTTGCATGATGACCTAATGGAATGAAAAAAAAAATCAAAATGGGACCCTAAGATGACATAAAAAGAGTCTATTTGATCATTGGTGGAAGGATGCAAAAACTGACACTAACATTGGCTCCAGATAGAGGATGACAACTCCTTGAAGGTGTCAAGAACACCATAGACCAAGTGCCTAACCATCGAGCATGGAGTCAAAATTTAAAAACCAAACTGAATATTGAAAACTTGACATGATAAACTGACTGACTCTAACTAAAACAAAAACTACAAAACTTACTGATGGCAGCATATCAAGACTAGAGGGCTTGAAATCCTGATGACAACCACCTGTCTGTTGAAGACATATGTAAAATCATGTGAAGTGATCCTTCTAGTGTAACCAATCCAACATATGGTTACTTACTTGAGTTCTTATCTCACTTTCCTCAATCAAGCATAAAAAACAAAAACTATGGGACTCCAAGTGTCTACTGAACATGTCCTCATGATCCATAAAAATAATAAAATACATCTTCAATTGTAGTAAATCAGTAAAAGGATCTTCAAAAAAATGAAATGTTACCTTGCCTCGAGATCTAGAAAAAACACAATCACACCCTTCATACTGATATGAAATAATGCTTGGTTGTTGTTCCATAGGAAGGCATAGGGAAGCATGTCCTTCTGCTATCTGAGTGTTCACTGTAAATTCCTGAAACATGGGAAACTTTGATTCTATCTCTGGCATATTGTCTCTCTCGAACTCATTTTCCTTCCATTCATAATCTAAGTCATCTTTGAACATAAAACATTCTTAAATATTTTTAAACATAACAGCCTTATCCTCTTCATGAAAGACAATAGTATCTATCCGCTGAGCTCCTTGCAAGAAATCATCATAAAAAATTGGCTTACTCACAAAATCTTCCTGTATAGTTTCATCATTTTCATGACTATCATCATTTAAACTTATATTTTCATTTTCAATAATGGAAGAAGTTTCACTAAAACATTCTTGACTATGTGAACACTGCAAACCTACATTATCTTGGGTTGTAACATGAGTTTTCAGGAGCTAATCTATCTCATCTTCAGATAGAGGATAAACTTGAGTTTTATAGCAGTTAACATTGGCTTGATGATTTTCATTTTCAAGATCAGAAATAATCATTTCTCTTTCTTGGTCTTGATATTTTTCATCCAAGGAGGAAGCTACTAATTCTTTTTGGGAGGAAAAATCATATAGGGCTTCTATGATCTCATCATCTAAACACTCTTCATCCCATTAAAATTTTTCAAGAAACTCAATGAAATTATCATAGATCTCACAACACTATAAATCATCGACAAGGAAGAATTAGAGCTTTGATAATGTTGAAAGAAAATTGAATGAAAGTCCTTTAGATAATATAAACTAGCAGATGGTAGACTCTCATACCATGATCTCGCTTTTTCCTCCAAGGTAGCCCTAAAAATATGCATCAAACGATCTTCAAGAAACTCAATAGTTAGTATGTGAATATGAAAATGAAATTTGACCAAATGTAAACTAGCATCTTCACCGTCCTGATGCTTGAACTTTGACAGTCCTGATTGCCAATCTATATAAGGAATATGGTTCGGAAAACCAGGAATATGAGCTTGAATCATAGGATAATATCTTCGAGCAATTGAATCAATTTTGAAAACAATGAGGTCAACAAGAATATCTTCAAACTACCAGTTCTTGGAAAGTAGAGTTGCCATGAAAATTTTGAACCTTTGGATTCTTCGACACTGGAGTTGCCAGGTTAAAGATACACATGCTTCTTTGTGTTTGACCGTTGTTCACCATCAATAATTAGATTTGATCCTTGTTGTTCTTTTCCAGGGAAGATATTTCACCCCATTCCCCAGTATAGTCGCTAAGATGTTATCACTCCACTAGATCTCTGAGGCCGAGGAAGAGACCAGCAAAGGTAACCACAGACCAATATTTTACCAATTAGCTAGCCCTACTAGGCATGAGAGGGCTCTCTCCACGAGATCACAGCCAAGATTACTGTATAAAAATGATTTTAGGATAGGTATAGTAGCACTAGGGTTTGGTTCAATGTATTTGAGGTGTTGGATGGTGAATAGGTCAGAGAAGAAACTAGGTCATGGAAAACAAGGATCAGAATTGCAGGGATCTGATGGGGAAAGGTAGGTAAGTATCTTAACACATTAAGGTATTTGATGGAGTGGTTTAGACTGCTAGGGTTTAAGAAAAGAGCACAGAAACATGAATTCTTTTCAATTAGAAGAAGATGAAACAAAATTTTAATTATTCCTCCAAAACAGAGCATAAACTAATGAATTATGTCTTTTTTACTTAGGAATAAATTACATAAAAAGATGGCATGAATATGAAATCACAATAATTTCACACTGTTATTGCCTAAATCTACATCAGGCTGAGAAAGGCAGAATCTAGGGTAACATCAAACCACGCTTAATCTGGTAGCTAGCCCTACCAGATCGGGAGAGGGCTCTCTCCTGGTCAATCTCAGCAAAAAATGATCAGTGAGGCTTGAGATGGACTTGAATAAAGGCTGATTTTAGGCTAGGTATATATGTAAAAGAGTTTAATTTGATTTTGAGGGTGTTTGTTGGATCAAAAGGAAGGGCGGATTTTGGGTCTGGAAAATGAGCAGTTTTGCAGGGATCTGAATGGGGCAAGGTAGGCAACTGTTTTGATGCTTCAATTTTGAATTAAATGAATAGCTCAAACCGGTGAGGAGTTGAAGAGGGCAAGATACTTTCAATAATCCTCTTCAGACAGTTGAAAACATAGAAAATTAAACAAAACTCAAGGTAGAGCACTGCAAATCTAATGAATTCCACCTTTATCCTTGTTTGTTTAACTTAAGAAGAAATAAGAGGGAAGATGATACACATAAAACACCAGTAAAATTACAATAAAAGAGAGAAACACATCATCAAAACAAAGAGCCACATGAATCCCAAGGAGTGCTGCAAACCCTGGTCTAATATTCCTTTGCCAAACTGCAGAGATGAATGTATAATGATGATCAAAGCAATCCCAAGTGTCCCACCCTGAAAATGACTGCAAAATTACAAGATATAGACAAGCATAACTCATACCCATGACTCTAGGGGTCAAGCTCACTAGTTTAGGAGCTGTTTCAACAAGATCTAAACTAAGAACTGGAAAATAGGCAGTGGAACAGCTTGCCTCTATAAGATAGGAAACTGATTCATTTTAGTTACAATTCACCTTTTGATGAATGAATCTACTTCCATGAGTAAAAATTTGTCAAAATTACATCAAGAGCCAATAAATTACATCAAATTACATCAATTTTTTTACATTTGGAGATAATAAAGTCAAACTGGCCAAAACTAGGCGAAAAACAGAGTTACTGAGTGAAAAATGAGCCAAAATCCCCAATGCGTTGCGCCAGTTTGGAGATGATTTTGAAGGCCTTCCCGGTGTCCAAATTTTCTCCAAGTGGGCTTGATGGAAATTTATGCCTTCCTACTTTCCAACACAAGTGGAATTTCTGAATTTGGCTTCCATTTGCCCCTCCAAAAATGAGTTTTCCCAACACTGCTTCCTGTGTGTCCAAAAAGGGGCAGAAAGGTCATTTTTAGGGTGTTTTTGACCCCTCCGGCAACCCAAAAATTGTCAAAATATCTGGGTAATGGGTAGGCATGCATAAATTTTCATGGAAAATCCAAAAATGTAAAGTTTTTCCCAAGTGGAGCTCCGAATCATAAGCGCGCGCCACGTGGCGCGACGCGTAGAGCTGAAAAATCTGTGTTTAGGCCAAAAAAAACAAAATTTGCAAAATGTGTCCAAAATTTCTTGAAATTTTGGCTGAGTGCCTACCATCATGCACTATGCTGGGCCAAGGAAGCTTCAGCCAAAATTTGAAGTCTATCATGCCTTTTCCGACGCTTTGAGGCCTTCTTCAACTCTGTCATAAGAGGAATCTGTCTCCATGTTTGCCAAAGTATATATTGTCTTAGATGAGTATAAGGAGTTTTGGTGTCTTTGGTTTTTGTTGCCAAATGTATGACAATATGCAAGGGGCTATGGAGGGAGAGGGCAAGGGGAATGTTAGGAATATTTCTATTTGAAATTTTCCAATTAAAGAGTTTTAGGGGCAGCTTCTAGGCTTTTTGGGATAACATTGGGGGTTGGGAAAGTTGTAACTTGGATTTTGGATAATGGGAATTGGGATAGGGAATGAGTGATTTAGGAATATGATGGAATAGGGAAATGGAACAAGAATAACAGTGATTGGGGAATACAAGGTGGGGAAGTAGGAGTGATAGGCACAAAACCAATTTCTAAATCCTAAGGAAACAATCCTTGCACAAGATAATAGGGTTTGAATTTTTGTTTAAATCCTCATAAATATCACAAAACCCATGGTAATTGGAAATTAATAGGTTACTTGACTTACTTGGACAAAGAGGAAACCGAGAAAATTGAAGTTTTGAATGAAATTGTGGTGAAAAGAGCTTGCAGCTCTATGCGTCGCGCCATAAACCCAACGCGTCGCGCCCTTTTGCATGAGACTTTTGGAGACCTTCCTGGTGTCAAAATTGGGCACATGATAGCTCGTTGGAAATATTATTGAGTCTAATTTCCAAACCAACTAGAATTTTTCAATTTGGATTTCATTTTCCCTGTCAAAAATCAAATCTCCCAAGACTGGTCAAAATGTGCAAAATAAGGCTGCCTCAAGGCAGAGTGCTGTTGTAGTCAACTTTTGAAGGTCTTCCTCAACTTCAATTTGAGCTCATGATAGCTCATTGGAAATATATTCTTGTATAGTTATCATTTAATTCATCAAGCAAGTCATTTGACCAACCAAGCTAGGATAAATCTTGATTTTCCCAAGGTCACTTCAGAGGTGCATCAATTCCCCTGAGGCAACTGTATTTTTGACATTTCTCTAATACCATGGCACCTATGTAAAAAGTGAAGGAGGTTTTTCTTCCTTGGCCTATTTTTGATAAATAATTCTCTCATTTTTTCCAAATTCATCTTTTATTGCTCAGAAACATCATTGGAGTACAACCTATCCCGATATGTGGAACAAGGGATTTGTCAAAATGAAGTGAAATGAAGGGGATAAGGGACTTCTAAATTCGTGAGAAAATTTTGGGAAGTAGGGAGGGATGTTAGGAAGTAGGGAAAAGTGTAATTTCAGAGATTGAGTGAGGGGAAGGGGTCCAAAAGGGAAAAACACAGGCCTAGCCTAGAAAATTGCCAAGTTGTAGCAAGAAACTAGGGTTTGTGTGAAAATGAGGAATTTGGGGGATCTCAGTGATGGGAAGTGTTTAATAAGGTACATTAAGGATAGGGGAAGGTGTATGAACATCAGGATACAAGTTTTTCTAATTATTTTACCATCCAAGAGAAATTACCTCCAAAACCCTAGGAGATGGAAATGAACCTTACCTAGGCACAACTGAAGCATGAACAAGGTGTAAAATGACCCATTGGAATTTGGCATGATGATGAAAACCCTCTGAATGATGGTACACTCAGCTGAATGGTCACATGGACCAACATTTGGACAAATTTGACAGGAGTAAAAGAAAACCCTAGACCTAATACCTAGTGACCAAATTTTACTTGAAGACTCACTGAAATGACAAATTTGACCTTGACACCTTAAAATCACTTTGTAAGAGCATTTTTGATCACTGGAGGAAGGCTGAAAAGACTGACACTAACACACACATTTGCAAAACATAAGAAGAAACAATGTCAAATCACATTACCATAGATATCCCATCAAAATAGCTACAACTAAGTTTGTTATTTCTTTCCAAAAGTCTGATTACATTAATGTTCAATGATAAAATTCTACAGCATCCAACCCTTGTAATGAGAAATGAAATGAAAGATATAGACCAAAAACTACTTCTCCCACTCTCAGGGGTCGAATCCGTGAATTTTGGAGCTGATCCACTAAGTGCTCAACTGGAATCCTAGTGATTAGGGAGGTTATCCAACTCATCCCTATCATTCATGAAATTGATTCACTTTGACCAAAACTACATATTTAACTCATGTAGATACCCCTAGTAACTATTGATGACATAATTACATTTACATTTCACCATTACATCAGTAAAAGTTCATTAAATTCATCCATCAACTGAGAAATTTTGAAAATTATGGAGAAAACAAAAAACTGCAAAAAGCGCAATGTTCTTGGAAAAAGCGCATCATGCCTGGGAAAAAACACAACACCTTTGGATAAAGTGTAGCGTGGCCTCCTAAAAAAGCGCAATGTGAGATAGCAGACCACGTCTGGAGGCCTTCCCGAACTCCAAATTGAGCTCATGATAGCTCGTTGGAAATATCTCTCTTTCTAATACACAATGGACCCCTCAAGAATTGAAAATGACCAAGTATAGCTCCTCAAACATCAATTCTCCCATGACTAGTAAAAAAGAGAATCATGTCCCTAGAAAAAGCGTAGCGTGAAGTTGCAGGTAACGTTTGTAGGCCTTCCCCAACTCAAAATTGATCTCATGATAGCTCATGGGAAATCTATTTCTGTCTAGTTATTATTTGACTCTTTAAGAAAGCCATTTGAACATTCCATGACAGAGAAAAATGCATGTTCCCAAGAGTACTCCATAAGTACAACATCTCTCCTGTAACAACTATATTTTGGACATTTCTCCCAAATAATAACACTTGTGTATAAAGGAAAGGAGGTTTTTATTTCTTGCTCTATTGTTGAGAAAACCCTTTTTCATTTTTTTCAATTTCATCTGCATTTGGTCAGGCACACCCTTTGAAGAAAAATTTTCCATGTGTGCATTGTAAACCCTAGGCAACCCATAACTTGGAAAGGTTGATTTCTTGGAATTTGGCACTACTTGGCAAGTGGAGAGGACATCATATAATGTGTGTTGAGTGGTTAATATATTGAAATTTTTCTTCCCTTGTTGTAATGCATCTTATCTCCCTCCATATGTACTTTTCAAGGGGAAAACCCTATTAGTGAAAAAACAGGGGAATGGAGAAATGGTGTAGGATGGAGGGGTTAGGAAAGGGAAATGGGGATGGAAAAATTTGGGAGGTAGGGAAGTAATGGAAGGGTGATATGTTTAGGGAAATAGGGTAGGAAATTTGTATTACAAGGAGGAATCTAGATACCTAGAAAAGCATAGCTAGGGTGGTAGGGTTTTATGGAATAGGGCTTGGGAATGGGAACTGAGAGGATGTAATGGTAGTGGGGAGTGAGTTAGGTTGTAGGGAGGTAAATTGGGTCCAAGGGAAAGTAATTAATATTATAAACAATGAACTAGGGTTTCATTTTTTTTAAACGTGGCATAGATGGAAAGAGAGGGTATGCACCATAAAATTAACACCACAAGCTGAAAGGAGGAGCTATGGATGTGTACTTACTTTGAAAACAAGTGTAGAAACCCTCAACTGAATCTGAGAACCTATGTAATGAAGATTTGGGACCATGGCTCCCTTTTGCAAAAATCATGTCATATAGAGAAAAAGCACAAGCAACAGTGAAAAGCACAATGCCTTTCTAAAAAGTGCAACGTGGTCTCCTGCAAAAGCGCAACAAATGACCCAGAATTTGATTTTTTGAAGGAGAACTTGGTTTTTTTCTTGGGAGTCTGAGAGCTGGATGCTTTGAAGATGAAAATGAATGACTTCTTGGTCTTTGGGAGACTTTATACTTGGATAAATTTCATTAAACAAACTTGGGACCCACTTTTTGTTTCTTGAAATTGACTTTAGATTGCTCTTTATCTTTTAATTTCTGAATTAGATCATTGAAATTCATGTTTTGATGGCTTAGGAACACTGATTGAATTTTTGGAACTTTGAATTATTTATTGATGGAACTTGAGTGTGCAACTACTTGGAACTATAAGAACTTAATAAAAATTTGGAAAATAAAATTACATTTTTCTCTGAAATCAAATTTACAAATTAAACTTACTGATGAAAATTATTTATTGGCACTCCTTCATTTTATGGGCTTTTATGCAATGAAATGGTGATTTGATGACCTTGGAAACCCTAAGACCTAATGGAGACTCTGACTGAATGAAACCATGATGAAAATGATTGAAATGATGATGACATCTCATGACTGATGGTACACTCAGCAAAGTGGTGAAATGAGCTAGCAAGATAAAATTTTGAAAGGAGTGAGATCAGACCTAAATCTGCAACAAGTGATCAAATTTTTGCATGGTGACCTAATGGAATGAAAATAATTTCAAAATGGGACACTAACATGACATGAAAAGAGTTTATTTGATCACTGGTGGAAGGATGCAAAAATTGACACTAACAAGACCTATACCAAGATTTTCCAGTACAAATTGTCAATAAAATGGTGTTGATTAAGATAGAAGTCTTGAACGCACAGTTGGATTGCAATATCCTTCTTGGCCGAAGTTACATGTATGAAATGAAGGGATTTGTTATCACCCAAAAATATTTCAAACATTGTATGTCAACTCTGTTTTTTATCATGGTCTCAAACAGGTCTGAAAGTCAATTTAAGTTTTGGTTAAGGGTAGGTCATATTTTTTATAGGTTTAAAGGTCATCATTTGAATTCAAATAAAGTCCTTAGAGGTCCATTCCATGATCAAATATTCACATTTTTCATTTAGAGGTCATTCCATTAAGTTTCGGGCTAAATTTCCACAATTAGCCAAGAATCCTTCGCTTCATAGCATCGTTAGTTCAAAAAAGAGGTTTTGCGCTACGAAAGTGTTGGGAAAAATACTGAGAGGGGGGTGAATCAGTATTTACAGCATAATCAAAACTTTTTACTTTTTCATTCCTTAAAACCCATACGCTACTTTACTTCAGTAAACCTGTGTATATACGCGGATCCCCTTTGTGAAACTCGCGTATACACAGTGATCTAGATAAGTAATTAACTCTTCACTTAGATCATTCCATCAGTCATTTATCAGATGTTCAATAAACTGTAAACATGTGCAGTAATAACAGAATAAGCCATCCCATAAAACATCACACATGAACACCAGGATTTTTAGGTGGAAACCCAAATCGGGAGAAAACCACCGCTGCAGTTGCTCAGCCTTCAATATTTTTATTATAGAGAAAACATGTTACAACATATGTGCTGGTGCAGACTTAGACTAAAGACGCAGCACCCACCGCGCTGCTTACTGCACCCTCTCCCGGGAAGGGAGCTCCAACCCCCGACTCGCTTACCACCTCTCCCTGAAGGGAGCTACGACCGATCTCGTTTACTGTACCTCTTACCCGGAAGGGAGCTACGACCCCCTGACTGAAGGCTACAACCCTCAGCACCACCTTGGACCACGTTTCATCAATTTTCACACTGGATCCAACCACTTTAATAGAACACAACTTGCAGGCCACGATTCATCATATTTCCACACCGAACCCTTTCCATACTTTTAAGCACAAACATACATCACCAACAGATACTTATCAACATAGATCAGATAACGGAAACACAGCAGAACAGATCAGATATTTCATACCCTTTGCTTCAGCAAACCCTAGTTTGCATACGTGCTTTTACTTCACGGATGTCGCGTATATACGTTCCATTCACAAACCAAATAAGATGCCCTGCTGTATATTTTATCGCGCATACGCGCTTTCACCTAAGTCGCGTATATACGCGCTTCCTCCGCGTCAAGTAGCGTATAGATCTTCAATTGCCACAGAAAGCAAAGATACTTCTTCGTATCGTATATTCAAACAGATTATCTTCACTCTGTACGACAGTTCGCCTCATCACAGATCTAGGCCTTCCATAAGTAGATCTAGTAGATACAAGTGCATTTCAGATCTAGATCCCCTTCTTCATCATTGGTGCCTCATACATTCAGTTTTATCTTCAAGTGTAACCCTTTCATTCAGATCTACTTCAGAGAGAAGTATTCATTCAAGCTCAGACATCTTGCACTCACACATATGATTTGCATAATGAATTTCTTCTCCTTATATAGGTTTACCCTTTTTCAATACCATGAGCCCCTTTTCCAATACCATGGACCAAAACAATACCATAAGCCCAAAACTACCTGGACGGGGTCAAATAGGCGGATCATTACCCAATACCATGGGTCAATACCATGGTGGTTACCCTTGGTTTTGCACTTTTTGAGCGCTTTAGCCCATACGCGACTTGGCACGTTCTTTTCCGCGTGCATACGCGACTTCCCCTAGGCCAATCCGTGTATACCAAGAGATATACTCCTTTTCATCATACTTTGAGTACATTCTGAAATCCTTTCTTCATAGCCTTCTGTACACACTGTAGAAACATCATATTTTCTTTATCAGGAACACATTCTCTTAAGCACAACTTCATCAAGTAAGTTTTCATCATCTTCATCAAGTGGGTTGCCTTTCAAGGACAACACTCAACAACATATCACATCAGATTTACATCATTTACCAAGTCCATCAAGTCAAGCATAACTTCATCAGGTGGATTGCCATCAAGGACAACTCATGTCAACAGTCACATGTCTTCATCTTCATTCAGTGGGTTGCCATCAAGGACAACACTCTGCATCATATTTCCAACAATCTCCCCCTTTGGACTTGATGGCAACCACGATGGTGTTTGGTTACCACAGCAGATAGATTACCATGTCACTCTCCCAAATATGTCACTCTCCCAATCATTTGACATCATTATCTTCTCTTCATTCAAACACCATGTCACTCTCCCCCTTTGGCATCAAGGGCAAAGGGCGGATCAAAAACCAACATTCTCCCCCTTTTCTCCGTATGTGGAAGAAACATTCTGCAGATCTGATATGTGCCGAAGTGGCCAAGCTCCCCCTGATTTCATGCTGAATCTTCAAACATATTTTTCAATAAAGTACATGACTCAAAGACTTTCCTATCACCAATGACTCATACTTACAACAAATATCCAACCAAGTGGATTTACATATGCGACTCAAGTACCCAACCAAGTGGGTTTATACATTTGACTCAGCTACCCAACCAAGTGGGTTTACAAACTTGACAAGTTCTTACATGACTGAATATTACAATTTTACATCATTGGTCTTAACAAGACCTTTTCATCAAATTACAAATATGACTTTAAGACCAACACCGGAAAGACCTCAAGAGAGATTATAAATCAGAAACACCACAATGCCAACAATGCATTATACTCAGCAAAGCTAATGCTCCCCCTGAATCTGTGCAACCAAGCAACCTTTCAAAAAGACTAAGGCTCCCCCTTAGTTTGTGCATCCTGAAAACTTCTACCAACAAATCATCAAGGCATCTTCATCAAAACACTAGAAACAGAATTATGAGAACTGGAACACCACCAGAGATACCAAACAGTAAAACAGCACTGCAGCTGTGCTGAAGAGAGCTGAACCAAGCAAAAATTGTCAGCAATCATGCATACGCGGTTTTCTGTGCATTAACTCGCGTACATACGCGACTGTGTTTCAGGAAACCCGCGTATCCCAAGCCATCTTCTAAAAATTATGTAGATTTGTTCTTTTGACTGGCAGAAAACACTCCCAGCTTCTGTCTTAGATACTCGAATTCTTCCCTGGGCAGAGGTTTAGTAAAGATATCAGCAGCTTGTTCTTTGGAGGTAACATACTCCAACTTCACTTTTTGCTCAAGCACTTGTTCACGTAGGAAATGATATTTGATGGGAATGTGCTTGGTTTTCGAATGCATAACATGATTCTTTGAGATACTGATGGCACTTGTATTATCACACATAATGGAGATAGGAGTTGCACATTTGATTTGAAAATCTTGCAAGGTTTGCATCATCCATAGGAGTTGAGTGCAACAAGATGCGGCAGCTACATACTCTGCTTCAGCTGTTGATAAGGCAATAGAATTTTGCTTCTTGCTGAACCAAGATACTAACCTGGGCCCCATGTAAAATGCACCACCACTAGTGCTTTTCCGATCATCAACACTTCCAGCCCAATCTGCATCAGTGTAAGCATGAAGAGTAAGATCAGCATCCTTTGGATACCATAGACCAAAGTCTTGAGTTCCTTGTAGACATTTGAATATCCTTTTGACAGCCTGAAGGTGAGACTCTTTTGGATTAGCTTGGAATCGTCCAACAATCCCAACAACATGCATAATGTCTGGTCTGGTCCCAGTGAGATAAAGTAGACTTCCAATCATCGATCTGTATTCTGGTTGATTCACAGTGGGAGAATCATCATTAGAACTGAGACTGCATCCGGTTATCATTGGTGTACTTACAGGTTTGCATTCTTCCATGCCATACTTCTTCAGAATTTGCTTAAGATATTTTGTTTGTGATAGAAATATACCATCTGCAGATTGATGCACTTGCAAGCCAAGAAAGAATGTTAGTTCCCCAAGCAAAGACATTTCAAATTCTTGCTGCATGACAGAAGCAAATTTTTGACTCATAGATTCTTCGTTACTCCCAAAAATGATATCATCAACATATACAACTACAATTAATAGTTTATCATTTTCAACTTTTTTGTATAAGTTGCTATCAGCAGACCCCTTTGAAAATCCTTGTTGATGAAGATATTTGTCAAGACGATAATACCAAGCCCTTGGAGCTTGTTTGAGTCCATACAGAGCCTTTTTAAGTCTACAAACAAGATTTGCATCATTTCCCAAAATGTATCCTTCCTGTTGTTCTATATAAACTTCTTCTTCTAGATCACCATTAAGAAAAGCAGACTTAACATCCATTTGATAAACTTTGATTCGTTGATAGCTTGAGAAAGCAAGAAACATTCTTATGGCTTCAAGTCTAGCTACAGGAGCAAAAGTTTCTTCAAAGTCTATACCTTCTTGTTGAGTATACCCTTTGCAGACCAGTCTAGCTTTGTTTCTTACAATATCCCCATTCTCATTTAACTTGTTCTTGAAGATCCATTTAGTTCCAATGACATTTTTATCATGAGGTCTTGGTACCAAATCCCAAGTGTCATTCTTTTCAATTTGCTCAAGTTCTTCATCCATGGCATCCCTCCAACATTCATATTTGCTAGCTTCATTGACATTGTGTGGTTCAATTGTGGATATAAGTGCCAAATGATTAGAAGATCCTACAAGAGTTCTCCTTGTTCGTACACCAGATTCCTTGTCACCCAAAATTTGAGATTCAGGATGATTCTTTTGAACATATATGGATGGAGCTTTTCCAGATAGATCATCTTCAGGTTCTTCATTGGATCCACTGTCTATATCATTGCTATCTGATGTAGAAGGCCATATGTCGCTATCATCTTCTTTTGTTGTTTGTTTTTCTTCTTTAGGA
Source organism: Pinus albicaulis (assembly GCA_034641835.2). Taxonomy (NCBI): domain Eukaryota; kingdom Viridiplantae; phylum Streptophyta; class Pinopsida; order Pinales; family Pinaceae; genus Pinus; species Pinus albicaulis. The sequence continues at coordinate 255,862 of JAXQQM020091461.1, forward strand.
GCTGCAGGAGACTCATCAATAACAACATCAATACATTCAACAACCTTTCTAAGCCTTTTATTGTAACATGTGAATGCTTTGCTTGACGATGAGTAACCAAGAAATATCCCTTCATCTGATCTAGGTTCAAATTTGCCAAGCTTTTCATCATTATTTTTGATAAAGCATTTACTTCCAAAAACCTTAAAATGCCTCACAGTGGGAGATTTGCCATACCAGAGTTCATATGGATTTTTGTCACTATTTACCCGAACATGAGCTTTATTGAGAATGTTAACCGCTGTATGTGCTGCTTCACTCCAGAACATGTCAGGAACATCAGAATCAGCAAGCATAGCTCTAGCCATTTGAACAATTGTTCTATTCATTCTTTCTGCTACACCATTTTGTTGTGGAGTGCCTGCTACAGAGAACTGTCGTTTAATGCCATGTTGTTCACAAAAATCAAATAACTCATTTGATTAATATTCTCCTCCTCGATCAGATCTAAGACACTTGATTTTTAGATCTAATTCATTTTCTGCCAATGCTTTGAAGCTCTGAAATTTTTCAAGTGCTTGATCTTTGTGTTTAATGAACCCGATCCAACACATTCTAGAGTAGTCATCAATAAATAAGATATAGTATTCTTCCCCACGTAATGACTTTTTCCTCATAGGTCCACAGATATCAGTATGAATGAGTTCAAGAGGCTTACTTCATGATCCTTCTTTGGCATTAAATCGTACTCCGGTCTGCTTACCAAATTGACAAGATTTGCATATGGTACTTTTCGGAAGATTGACCTTGGGAACATCACCAACAGCTTGAAGTCTGCTTGCTTTGTTGATTTGAGAGAAACTCAGATGCCCCAGCCTTCTATGCCATAGCCAATTTTCTGAAGACTTGCTTAAGTAACATTGATCTATGCCGTTTAGTACATACAGGTTGCTTGAATTTCTTTTTCCTTTTATAATGACTTTACCTGTATCAAGATCACGAACCACACATTCTTTGGAACTGAAGACCACTTCTGCTCCTTGATCACACATTTGACTAACACTTAATAGGTTATGCCTTAACCCATCCACATACATGACATCTTTAGCCTTTACCTTTTCTTTTAGAAAAACTGACCCTTTTCCTTTAATTACAGCAGGAGTATCATTTCCAAATGTGACTTTCTTTTCCTTTTCTAGAGCATTATAAGTATGAAGTTTGCTTTTGTCACCTGTCATGTGTCTTGAGCACCCACTATCGATGTACCATTGATTTTCTTCACCTTCCGCAAATAATGCTATCCCACAATTTTCAACCGGTGGTTCTTTCTTTTTCCATATTTTAGAGCTTGAGGGAACATGTTCTTTTGGCTGGATCTTGTTCCTGCATTCAGATTCTTCATGGCCAAAGTTATTACAATAAGAGCATTCAACTTCACTTTGAAGAGGAGAAAAATTGTTATAGGTATTCTTCTTTGGTTCAGTATCCAACCTTTTCTTTCTTGCTTCTCTTGTCATGATGGTTTTATATGCAACACATTGAATAGCTTTATGACCAAAATTGTGACACGTGAAACATTGCCCATTGAAGTAGAAATTTCTACGATCATGGAATCTTCTATTTGAATTTACCTGTTGGTTGTAGTGTCTTTGAAAGCTATCCCTGTTAGTGTTCCTTGAATTGAGATGGTCCTGCTTTCCCTGTAGAGATCCTTTATTTCCTTGCTGAGTGGCTGAATGATGTAAACCACCTGTAACTGCTTTTAGATAGTTTGGTGCTGAAGTTTGAGAAGATTCTCCGGTATATCCAAGACCTGTCTTTATAAGAGGAGAACGTTGTACCTTGATGATCTCATCTAAGGTTTCATATCCTTTAGCAAATCTAAGATTCAAGGTTTTTGCTTTCTCAACTTCTTTTCTTTGACTTACCACTTCACATTCTAGTTTTTCAATATGTTTCTTTGCTTCTTCAAGCTGCTTTTCAATGGTCTCTCTGATTATCTTTTCTTCCTCTAAGCGTAGTTTGAGTTGATTATTTTCTTCAAGAAAATCATTCTCCTCTAGAGCATCCATAAAAGTATCCTTTTCTTCTTTTTGTTCAAATGCCATGAGAAGTCTAAGATCTTCTTCACATTCTTCCTCACTATCAGATGACTCATCACTATCTTCATTAGCATAGTAACTTTTCTTAGAGCTAGATCGGTTCTTATTCCTTATTACTCCTTCTTTTCTTTTATAAGGACATTTTGCAGCATAATGACCAACTTTACCACATTCAAAACATTTGAAGGGAAGCTTACCTTTGAATCTTCCAGTACCTAGTTGGAGCTTTCTCACGAAATTTGCTTCTTCTTCATCGGATACATAGCTGGATTCTTTGATCACCTCCTTTTCCTTTCCTTTTGTAGATGCCTTAAAAGCAGCTTCTCTTATTTGAGAAAGACCTCCTTTTCTCATTTCAAAAGCAGTCAGAGTACCATGTAATTGAACAATAGAAAGAGTTTGCAGATCTTGCCTTTCTTCAATAGCAGAAACTTTAGAGTCAAATTTTGAAGTCAAAGATCTCAAGACCTTTTCCACCAGAGTAGTATCAACCATGGTTTCACCCAAATTTCTCATCCGATTTACAATATCATCTAGACGAAGAAAGAAACTGGCAACACTTTCATCACTATGCATCTTCAAATTTTCATATTCAATTCTAAGAGTTTTGAGTTTTGCACTTTTTACCTTTGTATCTCCTTCATAGCTCAGAATGATTTTGTCCCATATTTCTTTTGCTGAATGTAGCTGCATCACTTTAGCAAATTCTGATTCAGACATGCTTCCCAATAAGACATTCACCGCTTTGGCATTGATTTCATACTTCTTTCTTTCAGCTGCATCAGTAGGAATACTTGCCGGGTATTGATAACCTTCTTCCACGATTGCCCATACATCTGCACCAAGACTTTGCAGATATGCTTTTGTACGTACCTTCCAGAATATCAGATTGCTTCCATTGAATAGAGGTGGCTTTATATACATTACTCCTTCTTGACTTCCCATTGCGACGGATCTCCTTTAAGCGATCAAGCTTCTGCACAAGGACCTGCTCTGATACCAATTGTTGGGAAAAATACTGAGAGGGGGGGTGAATCAGTATTTACAGCATAATCAAAACTTTTTACTTTTTCATTCCTTAAAACCCATACGCTACTTTCCTTCAGTAAACCTGCGTATATACGCGGATCCCCTTTGTGAAACTCGCGTATACACAGAGATCTAGATAAGTAATTAACTCTTCACTTAGATCATTCCATCAGTCATTTATCAGATGTTCAATAAACTGTAAACATGTGCAGTAATAACAGAATAAACCATCACACAAAGCATCACACATGAACACCAGGATTTTTAGGTGGAAACCCAAATCGGGAGAAAACCACCGCTGCAGTTGCTCAGCCTTCAATATTTTTATTATAGAGAAAACATGTTACAACATATGTGCTGGCGCAGACTTGACCAGCACGCAGGCACCCACCTGCGCTCGTTTACCAGCCTCTCCTGGAAGGGAGCTCCCACCCCCTGACTCGTTTACCAGCCTCTCCTGGAAGGGAGCTACGACCCCCCGATCTCGTTTACCAGCCTCTCCTGGAAGGGAGCTACGACCCCCCGACTGAAGGCTACAACCCTCAGCACCACCTTGGACCACGTTTCATCAATTTTCACACTGGATCCAACCACTTCAATAGAACACAACTTGCAGGCCACAATTCATCATATTTCCATACCGAACCCTTTCCAAACTTTTAAGCTCAAACATACATCATCAACAGATACATATCAACACAGATCAGATAGCAGAAACACAGCAGAACAGATCAGATATTTCATACCCCTTGCTTCAGCAAACCCTAGTTTGCATACGCGCTTTCCCTTCACTGATGTCGCGTATATACGCGCTTCCGTCCACACAAACCAGCGTATACCTCAGTGTATATTTTATTGCGCATACGCGCTTTCTCTTTGCTGAAGCTGCGTATATACGCGCTTCCTCCGCGTCGAAGTAGCGTATAGATCTTCAATTATTACAGAGCAGCATACTTCTTCAGATCAGATATTCAGTTCAGATTTACCCTTTCACTTCAGACAGATGTTCGCCTAGATGTTCGCCTCATCACAGATCTAAGCCTTCCATAAGTAGATCTAGTAGATACATTTCAGATCTAGATCCCTTTCTTCATCATTGGTGCATCATCCATTCAGATTTATCTTCAAGGTGTAACCCTTTCATTCAGATCTACTTCAGAGAGAAGTATTCATTCAAGCTCAGACATCTTGCACCCACACTCATGATTTGCACAATGAATTTCTTCTCCTTATATAGGTTTACCCTTTTCAATACCATGAGCCCCCTTTTCCAATACCATGGACCAAAACAATACCATAAGCCCAAAACTACCTGGACGGGGTCAATTAGGCGGATCATTACCCAATACAATGGGTTAATACCATGGTGGTTACCCTTGGTTTTGCACTTTTTGAGCGCTTTTTCCCATACGCGACTTGGCACGTTATTTTCCGCGTGCATACGCGACTTCCCTTAGGCCAATCCGCGTATACAAAGATACATACTCTTTTCATCATATTTTGAGCACATTCTGAATTCCTTTCTTCATTGCCTTCTGTACACACTGTAGAAACATCATATTTCCTTCATCAAGGACATATTCTATCAAGCACAACTTCATCAAGTAAGTTGTCATCATCTTCATCAAGTGGGTTGCCTTTCAAGGACAACACTTAGTATCATATTGTCAACAAACATCATATCACATCAGATTTACATCATTTACCAAGTTCATCAAGTCAAGAATAACTTCATCAGGTGGATTGCCATCAAGGACAACACATGTCAACAGTCGCATGTCTTCATCTTCATTCAAAGGCTGCTATCAAGGACAACACTCGCATCATATTTCCAATAAGAAGAGCAAAGAGCTACTACTTTCGTAGTGCAAACTCTGCGAAAATACACTGTGTGCGATACGAAAGCATGGTTTCTTAACCGTCATGTCAATTAAGCTAGAATTTTTCAGAAATCCGTTAAGAAATGATAGGAAAAGGGTATGGTGAGTCAGTTAGAGGTCAGATTTAAAGTACTTACCCATCTCACATCCATCATCGTCATGATAGGGGCATCATTCAGTTGTAAGATGAGATTTCAAATTCGAAAATATTGCCTAATTCAGTCATTCCAGTTTTCATTTGCCTCCACACAACTGTTTAAGCTCTGAAGCAGTAAATTTAAGCCTGTGGTTGTTCTATACCAAGGCTATCTTCACTATAATAAAGCGAGGTTGTTCCTTTTTCTCAAGCAAGTTTTTTCTATGATATCAAGTGAGTTTTTTCATTCATAATCAAGCAAGGTTGTTTTACTAATTCGAGAGAAGCTGACAGGTTTTTTAAAAAGGAAGCATGGCAGAGGAGAAGAAGGTCCATAGAGGGGGACATTGTCTAAGATATGAGCCTGAGAATGTAAATGCTATTGTTGAGGATCAAACAGTGATAAATGCTTTTAGCAAAGCAGGCTGTCACAGATTTTGTGAAAAGCTGCAGGGTTGCCACATTCAGGTGTCTAAAGAGTTTGTCTTACACTTCAGTGGAAAAAATACCAAAATTGGGATGTTAAATGTGCCAATCACACCTGAGATCATTAATTCTATGACAGAAATACCAAGGGGGGCAGGAGATTTGGTTTAAAGGTTTTAAGTTTGACATGGAACCATGCAAGAAATTCATGAAACCTGAATATGCATATATGGACCTGAATAATGCAATACTTAGGAGCTGCATCAAAGATACCTATGCTAAGTTGTTGTTCAACATTCAAAGATACTTTACATGTGAAGGCAGGTACCATAAATTTAATACTTATCATTTCAAGTTGTTGTTGCATTTCACAGGTAGGATATCATTAGACTTGCCCTTTTACTTACATAGGAGCCTTGCCAAAATGTCTGATAAAGTACAAGACAAGTCTGATGGGTGTGAAACCTCTCTGTTTCACCATGGTTTAATAAAGTTATTGGTTTTGAATGAGCTTGAGAAAATAAGTAGGGATTGGTCTTCCTTTTTGTTTATGAGTGGATTTGAAATGGAAACCCTAACCCTAGCTAGAAACCCTAAAACTAAAAAGACTCCTTCACCACCACCAGCATAGTCTAGTCAGCCTGTGATTGCAAAAGCAAAGAGGTTTGTAAAGTTGAAACCAAGAAAATAGGTTGAGAAAAGAGAAAAGAATACACAGGTGCTTGTTGTAGAAACTCCATCACCTGTAAAACAGAGGTTAGAAAGTGTCAAAGAGGAAAAACAAAAACAAGTGGCCAGTAAGCAAGGAATCCAGAGAAAGACAAGAAGCTAAGTAATAGCATCAAAGGGAAAAACAATTGTTTTAGGTACAGAAGACAGCCTAGTTATGAAAGGAAACTTAGATGACATCCTTCATGCAATTGATATAGAAGAATCACCCATTGTGTAAGTTGATTTCATTGGAGTGGATGACCACAAACAAAAAAGAGTTAAATTAGCTAAAAAAATTGAATTTGAGGGTGAAAATGCAGCCTTTATTTTCCAAGCAAGGAAACCTTTAACTAGGCATGCAAAGAAACTCCGAGAAGGTAGTAAAGAGGTCCAAGTAACTGTTGAAATAGCCAGAGCCCCTGAAGAGGTGGCTGATCTCTCATCACTAATAGTGGAGCATGCAACTAGCAAGACAATGAAGGGAAAGAAACACATGACAGAGTGTCAACTGCTTGAGGAGAGATTGAAGCTAGAAAAACAAGATTTCAATGATGAGAAAGAGGGACAAAAAGCACAAAATTGAAAAAATAGAGTTTAAGAGGATGAAGGCAGTATGGGAAGGCCAAACTGTTTCTAGGTCTGAGATTCCAAGTGCTGCAGAACAATTTTTCACATGGACGGTGCCAGCTATCAAAGAAGAAAAATTTATTAGAGTGATCAATACTCACTTGAGAGCCAGTAATAGAAGACTAAGAGCCCAAGTAGAGAATTTGGATATGCAATTGAAACTTTCTTAGGATGAACTAAAAAACAAAGGTGCAGAATGACAAATTCAAAAGAAAAATCAAATGGGTAATGAAGAATAAACCTCATGAAATGGTGTTTTTACTTAAAATGGTTGTTTTTCTTGATGAAACTAGTGAATTTCTGAAGTTTTGGCAAATTTTGGTTTTATTTTTTAAGAAAATTCGAAACAAAACTTCTCTCTCAACAGTTTCGTAGCGCAAATAGTGCAAAAAGGGTGAAATGCGCTACGAAACTACTGTAGCAGCGTTTTTCACCCTTTTCCATAAATTTTTGAAGGGCAGACTTGTATATTTTGACCTGAAAAATCTAAGGAGGATGTGTTAAGTGAATATGAAGATAATCCCAAAGGAAGGAAACCAAATTTTGAAGGCAAATAAGTTAAAAGACTGCGCTAGAAAACGGTGCTGTTTTCGTAGCGCAGGTTTGTTTTTGTTATTTTTGGCAGTTCGATGATGATTTTGTACAATTGGCACTTATGGATGATTTCGTACATATTTTATTTCAATTCCTGATAGAAAATGGCTTTGAAGTCATGGGTTCATGGCAGTTAAAGTGTCCCAAGAACACAAAGAATCCTAAGCCTATAAAACAGGGGACAGTTTCCTGGTTTGCAGGAGATCAGCATTGAGGTCATCAAGCTCTGGAGCTTATCATTTGGATTCAAAATTATGGGAATACAGTTGGAAAATGATGTAATCTAGCTTAGATAAGGTTTTTATGAGTAGATTTAATGAGTTTGAGTCCTATTTGTAATAGGACTGTTCACTAGGTTAACAACAGTGATTTTGTAATAAATACCATGTCACATGGTTAGGAAAGGTGTCAAAAAGTAGTAATTCGATGCATCTAGATGAGGATAAGGTTATCCTATGTTGTAAATGATATCTAAAGAGGAAGAAGTCGAAATGCTAAGGGTTGGACATTTTTAGAAAAAAGGCTATGTTTTTTGTAAGTGATTGTTTTCAGCTTAATACAGAGTTTTCTACTTAGCCAACTCAGGATTCATGAAGAGTTCTTGTATGTTCTTGTTCTGATGTCATATTTTTAATATCGCATTGTAGTGGTGCTTGCTTATGTTACTCAGAATTCATCATTGATGCTCTGAATTACTTCATAGACAAACTGACTGTGTGTTTTACAGTTTCATATGTGTATTCCTTGACTTGAACTCTGATATAACTTGACTTCCATGCTAGGTAGATTGTTTGATTTTTCTTAAGCTATTATGACTCCATAAGCCCAATGTGCACTTTCTAACGTGATTTACAACCAATTTATATCATTTATCTGCTTTTTACCCCACATAGAGTTAGCCATCTATATTTCTATCAAAAATCATAAACCCTTGAGAGAGCCCTCTCAAGTTGAGGAGGCTAAGCCTCAATCAAAAGATTGGTCTGAAACAGTTACATGAGATTAACTTGATTGGTAGCCTATCAGGTCTAATTTTGTGATAACATTTTGGTGCATCTGCCGAGAGTCTAAATATTATACTTTCCTGAGATTTTGAAGCTGAACTTCTGAAGGTAGCAGGAGCTCAGAAATATTTTCGAGGCTGCATCTACCTTGGTGACTCCATTTAAAGTTATATGTTCAAAGGCGGCTTCGAGAAGGAGATACATGAGAATTAATCCTGACCCAGATCCACCTACTATCATGGACAATCCAAAAACCATTTCAAAAGGTAGTCAAGGAATTTCTGAAATATCAGGTACTCCATCTCATTCGAAATCCTTGTCCTCTGAAATATTAAGAAGTCCTGAAGACAAAAGAGTTGATGATAAAATTCATGAAGTTTTATTTAGATCAGAAAGTGAAAAGGAGCTAACTGAAATTATCTTAGACTTGCATAAGAGAGGAATAGATACATCAGCCCTAGTGACACAAGAAGACAAAGAAGAATTTTGGGAAATTGTTACTTCAGAGTTGTTGTTGGAAAGAGAGTCTTTAGATAAATTGAAAGAGCTTGATCCTTTTGAAGTATTGTTGAAAATTAAAGCTGGTTTACCTCATCCCAACTGGAGCTCAATTTTTAGTGGTCCACAAAGACCAAACAGTCCTCCTCATAGCAGTTTTTCATCCACTATTTCTGCCATCCCTAAAACTACTATAGTACCTCTAACCATGGTTGGAAATCCACCTGCTGCACCTGCTAGATACACACCTCTTGTTCTTCCTGCTGTCTTACATGACCTCCCTAGTAAATATGCTGCTAGAATCAAAACCTAGGGAAGTGATGAAGACATTACAGCAGAGGATCATGTGGATCAATTTAATGATTTTATAGATAGGGAAGAGGTTGATCATTAATATGTTAAGTTGAGGTTGTTTTCTCAGAGTTTTACCGGTGAGGTTAGGAAGTGGTATAAAGCTCTTACTCCTGGAAGTATTCATAATTGGAATGAATTTGAAGATGTTTTCCTAAGAAAATGGGGAAATATAACTAATCCATTACAAGCCCTCACTGAGTATAGTAATTTGAAGAGAGTTGTTGATGAAATTGTCCAAAACTTTTCAAAAATATTTAATAAATTGTTAGACTCTATTCCTTCCCATTCGAAACCACCAAAAGCCTTAGCTCAAATGAGGTATGTTGAAGCTTTTGACTAAAATGCAAAATTAAATGAAAAATGATGCGGTGAAGGTGGAGGTTAACTTGATAGCAGCTAAAAAGTCAAAAATGGGTAAGGCTAAGTTGAAAGAAGAAGAGAAACCTTCATCCTCTACCTCTCAGGATAAGTTGGATTCAATGATGAAAAAAATGGAAAATTTGATGGATAGATTAGCCCTTGGGAATACCTCTGCTCCTCCTTCACAACATGAACCTCAATTTAGAAACCCTCAGTTCAGGAGACCTTAGAATCAGCAAAGACCAAGGGAGAATAGAAATCAACAGCCTGATCCTCCAGTGAGACCTCCATTTCATCATAATTTGATTGATGAAGAAGATGACCCTAAAGTTCCTGAGGAGTCTATTCATTGTTTTGATGAAGAAATGTCAGGAATTTTCTTGACTAAAGAAGAGCATGATAAATCAAATCAAAAAAATCATGAAGAGGAAACATCAGACTATCTAAAGGGGTATCAACATGCTATTTTTGAAATGCAGAAACAATATAATCTCAGAAATAGGAATGTGCCTATCATTGAAAACAAAACACAGCCTAATAAGGATACACCTAAGGTTGCTGATGGCAAGAAGGATACTCCTAAGGTCACTGAAGGTAAGAAAGATGCACCAGATGTTCCTCCTATCAAGGGCGCTAAAAAATCTATTTATGTTTTCAATCTTGAGAATGAAATTTCTAAGATAAAAATATCAGTCCCTTTTGGTGAGATTCTCAAGGTAGATGAATATAGAAGCAAGATTGTTAAAATGTTAAACTCACAACCAGGAGCTGCTGATATCTTGAATGTATTAAAAGATCATCCAATCATATATTTCGGTCCAAGGCTAGAAGATGAACAGAATGAGGAAGTCGCTCCTTTTTATGTAATCCTTAGCATTCACAACATGACATCACATAATGCTATGTTGGATTCAGGGGCCTCTAACAATCTTATGCCCAAAGTAATCATGGAAAGAATGGGGTTGGAAATAACTAGGCCATATAAAGATGTGTTTTAATTTATATTTGAAAAGAGTTCAATGCATTGGTTTAATAAAGGTTGTTGTTGTTGGTCTAACGCAAGTTCCTGCTAAGACTGTAGTCATGGACATTTTAGTAGTAGACATTCCACCGAATTTTGGTATGTTGTTGTCAAGGTCATGGGCAGCAAAAGTTAAAGGTACAATGCAGATGGATCTTACTTATGCTACCATTCCCGTCTTTGGGGAGAAAAGAATATTGTATCAAGAGACAAAAATGGCCTACATGGTGAGTAGTAAAGACAAACCCCAAAAATTTCCAATTTATTCTCTTGATACTGAACTTGGTTCTGTTATTCTCTTCAATGAGTTGACTAATGAAGCAGAAGAGAAGAGGAAAGTAGAAAATCGGAGTTCTGAAATTCAGCAGTCTGAAAGTCAGCAAGTCAGTGATAAGGAGGAAGAAGGTTGGTGGTCATTGCATTTTGATGGATCAACGGGCAGAGAAGGAGCAGGAGCAGGGATTTGGATTAGAAATCCAAGTGATGAGAGTAAGTTATTTTCCTATAAACTGAACTTTGATTGCATAAACAACATGGCTGAATATGAATCCTTGATTTTGGGTCTAGAAGTTTTGAAAAGAATGAATGCTCAAAACATTTCTGTTTTTGGAGATTCAGAATTATTCATTAAACAGGTTGAGGGTGTTTATCAAAAAAAGAAACAAGGATGAGAGCATATATGGTTTTGGACATGTTAGAAAACTTTCAAGCCTATTCATTCATGGTCAAAACTAGAGAAAAAAACTCCATTGTTGATTCTCTTGCTCTCTCTGCAAGTCTTTTCATTATTCTTATGCACTTGACATAAAAGTATGAGGTTGAGATCTTCCATAGGCCAGCTATCCCTAAAAATATTACTCATTGGGAAGTTTTTTAGGATGATCAACAGGTGAAAAACTTTATTGAGCTGAAAGAAGAGTTTGAAAATGTACAAGTAGATCAACAAAACATGTTGGCTGAATCTAAAGGGAATTCTGAATTTTTGCAACTAAAGAAAAATTCCATACCAAAGGGACTCATTCCTCTAGAAAATTTTTTTGATCAGAATGATGTTTTTAAATCCCCTAAAATACAAGAAGCTGATGAAGAAATTGAGAGTTGTAACCTTTGTACTATAGCTATGCCCAAAATGATTAAACTTTCAAAGTTTCTTTTAGCGGATATGAAGTTTAAGTATGTTTAAATGATGAAGAAATTCATAGATGTCTTTGCTTGGAACTATGTTGATTTGAAAGATATGATCCCACCATTATTCAGCATACAATTCCCATTAAAGAAAATGAAAAGCCTTTCAAGCAGAAGTTGAGGAGGATCAATCCACTTCTCATGCCATTGATTGAGAAAGAGGTCAAAAATATCTTCGATGCTAAAATCATTTTCCCAATCATATTTTCAAATTGGCTTGCAAATTTGGTTCCAGTTAGGAAAAAGAGTGGAGAAATCAGAATATGCATTGACTTCAGAAATTTGAATAAAGCCTCCCTGAAGGATAATTATCCCCTCCCAAAGATGGATCAAATTTTGCAAACTATTGTTGGTTCTCAGAGAATGTCTATTGTTGATGGATTTTCAGGTTATAATGAGATTCTTGTACATCCTGATGATCAGGAAAAAACAGCCTTTACTACACCATGGGGTACTTTAATGTACGCCAAGATGCCATTTGGTCTCATGAATGCAGGAGCTACCTTTCAGAGGGCAATGGACATTGCATTTTCTGAAGTGAAGGACAAGATGGTGGTTGTGTATCTTGATGACATAATAGTCTTCTCAAGGAGGGAAGAAGATCACTTGAAACACTTGGAAAGAATTTTGCTGAAATGTAGAAAGTTTGGCATCTCTCTAAATCCCACCAAAAGTATTTTTTCTTTAACTTCAGGTAAATTACTTGGACATATCATTTCTAAAGATGGGATTAAGATTGATCCAAACAGGATCAATGCAATTCAGAAGGTGGATTTGCCAAGAAGTAGGAAGGAGATTCAATCTTTCCTTGGAAAGGTAAATTTTGTAAGGTGATTTATTCCTAATTTTGCTGAGATTGTGAAAGACATAACAAGGATGCTAAAGAAGGGAGTTGATATTAAGTGGACAGCATAAGCAAGACACTCATTTGAGGATATCAAAAGGGCCCTCACACAAGCAGCAGTATTGATCAGTCCAGTTTCTCAAAGGAATTTTTGGCTTTTAATTTTTCATCAGAGAATACTATCGCTAGAGTCCTGCTACAAAAAGGACGGCAAGGTATTGAGCAGCCGATTTCTTTCTTTAGTAGGACATTAGCCAATTCTGAGTTGAATTATAATATCTTAGAAAAGCAAGCCTATGCCTTGGTGAAGGCTATCAAAGATTTCAGAATTTATATTCTACATTCTCATATTGTGGCATTTGTTCCTAATACTGTTGTAAAAGACATCCTCACTCAAGCCGACCTTGATGGTAAGAGGGGGAAATGGATTTCCAAATTTCTATAGTATGATATAGAGATTAAAAAACAAAATTGGTCAAAGGGAAAGGCTTGGAAAATCTAATGGCGCTGTCAAAATTTGACTGTCTTGACATAAATTGGATTGTAGAAATATCATAAATTTCAAATGATGAAGAGGAACTACTTCCTATTGAAGAAAAATATATCACTTAAAATTGGTACAAGGAGGTTGTTTTTTTCCTACAGCACCATAAAGCACCCGCTGATTTAACAAAGTCCAAAGCAAGGTTTGTGAAGCTGAAATATTTGAGATATTTTTTTTTGACATAAATTTGTTTTGGAAGGATACTGGCGGAATTTTGTTGAATTGTTTACTGGAAGAGGAATCTGATAAAGTGATTGAGGAGTTCCACAAAGGAGACTATGGAGGTCTCCATTATTGGAAGGTTATAGTGAACAATATTTTGAGAGCAGGGTATGATTGGCCTACAATGTTTAAGGATGTCTACAAGAGGGTTGTTGCTTGCAATGAATGCTAGATTTTCGAGGGTAAGAAGAAGCTTGTACCTTTACCTTTGATGCCTATCTATGTATAAGCGCCTTTCTAGCAGTGGGGATTAGACTTTATTGTGGATATTCATCCATTATCATCAATTCAACATCACTAGATTCTTAAAACGACTGATTACTTCACCAAATGGATTGAAGCAATCCCAACTAGGCAAGAAAATGATTCTATGATTATTTCTTTCTTAGAAATAATATTTTGTCTAGATTCGGTTGCCCCATGAAGATTATAACGGATAATGCACAGGCATTTAATTCTAAGAAGCTGATCAATTTCTATCATCAATATCATATTACTCTCGGGAATTCTACTGAATATTATCCGCAAGGAAATGGCCTTGTTGAATCTTCTAACAAGAACATTGTAAGGATCATTAAAAAGGTGTTGCAGGAGAATAAGAAGGCTTGGCATTTGAAGCTAAAGTATGCTTTATGGGCTGACAGGATATGCACAAAGAGTTCAATTGGAACTTCACCATATGAATTGGGATATGGCGTTGAGGCTATTTTTCCTACATCACTAGGGGTACATGTCATGAAACTGATTCAAGGGCTAGAAGAGGAACCAAATGCAATCTAGAGGAGGATTAATCAGCTGGTAGCTTTGCAAGAGAAGAGGAATGAGGTTTATGAAAAAAATCAGCAATCTCAAAACAAAATCAAGAGGACATTTGATAAGAAGATCAATGAAGAAAGTTTTCAAATTCAAGATGAAGTGCTGAAATGGGAGGCCCGAATTGAAGAGAAAGGAAAACATGGTAAGTTTTAGAACTTATGGAAAGGTCCTTTCAAGGTAGTTGATTTTCATGGAAACAATACTTACATACTGCAGGAGATGGATGGAAAACCATATGCTAGAGGACCTGTCAATGGTAGGTTTTTGAAGCATTATTCTTCCTAAGATCTGATGGATTATTCATGTCATTATACATATTCCATTTTATGAGTTTTTTCTGCTAATAATGACAAGCTAAATCAACAAGATTGAGCCTGAGGTGAAGGCCATTGGAGCTTGAGGAGGAAATTGGCGATTTCAAAGTTTTTTTTCTGTTTTGATCAAGAAAATGGAAACCAACACTAGAACTACTGGTTCTTAGTGTACCAAAGGAGCACACTATCCCAAGTGGAGCCACTATTATCACCCAAAAAAAATTCAAACATTGTATGTCAACTCTATTTTTTATCATGGTCTCAAATAGGTCTGAAAGTCATTTTAAGTTTTGGTTAAGGGTAGGTCATAGTTTTTATAGGTGTAAAGGTCATCATTTGAATTCAAATAAAGTCCTCATAGGTCCATTCCATGATCAAATTTCACATTTTTCATTTGGAGGTCATTCCATTAAGTTTCGAGCTAAATTTCTACAATTAGCCAAGAATCCTCCGTTTCGTAGCGTCGTTCGTTCAAAAAAGAGGTTTTGCACTATGAAAGTGCTGCTACTTTCGTAGTGCAAACTGTGAAAAATGCATTGTGTGCTACGAAAGCGTGGTTTCCTAACTGTCATGTCAATTAAGCCAGAATATGTCAGAAATCTGTTAAGAAATGATAAGACAAGGGTATGGTGAGTCAGTTAGAGGTCAGACTCAAATTACTTACCCATCTCACGACCATCATCATCATGATAAGGGCGTCATTCAGTTGTAAGATGAGATTTCAAATTTGAAAATCTTGCCTAATTCGGTCATTATAGTTTTCATTTGCCTCCACACAACTGTTTAAGCTCTGAAGCAGTAAATTTAAGCCTGTGGTTGTTCTATACCAAGGTTATCTTCACTATAATCAAGCGAGGTTGTTCTGTATTATCAGCCGAGGTTGTTCATTCATAATCAAGCGAGGTTGTTTTACTGATTTCAAAGAAGCTGACAGGTTTTTTAAAAGGAAGCATGACAGAGGAGAAGAAGGTCCATAGAGGGGGACATTGTCTAAGATATGAGCCTGAAAATGTAAATGCTATAGTTGAGGATCAAACAGTGATGGAGGCTTTTAGCAAAGTAGGTTGTCTTAGATTTTGTGAAAAGCTGCAGGGTTGCCACACTCCGGTGTCTAAAGTGTTTGCCTTAAACTTCAGCGGAACAAATACCAAAATTGGGATGTGAAATGTGCCAGTCACACCTAAGATCATTGCTTCTGTGATAGAAATACCAAGGGGGTAGGAGACTTGGTTTAAAGGTTTTAAGTTTGAAATGGAACCATGCAAGGAATTCATGAAACCTGAGTATGAAGATATGGACCTGAATAATGCAATACCTAGGAGCTGTATTAAAGACACCTATGCCAAGCTGTTGCTGCATTTCACAGGTAGGATATCATTATACTTCCCCTTTTACTTGCATAGGAGCCTTGCCAAAATGTTTTATAAAGTACAAGCCAAGTCTGATGGTTGTGAAACCTCTTTGTTTCACCATGGTTTGATAAATTTATTGCCTTTGAATGAGATTGAGAAAATAAGCAGGGATTGGTCTTCCTTTTTTTTATGAATGGATTTGAAATGGAAACCCTAACCCCAGCTAGAAACCCTAAAACTAAAAAGACTCCTTCACCACCACCAGCAAAGTCTAGTTAGCCTGTGGTTGCAAGAACAAAGAGATTTGTAAAGTTGAAACCAAGAAAACATGTTGAGAAAAGAGTAGAGAAGACATATGTGCTTGTTGCAGAAACTCCATCACCTGCAAAATACAGGTTAGAAAGTGTCAAAGAGGTGAGAAAAAAACAAGTGGCCAGCAAGCAGGAAATCCAGAGAAAGACAAGAAGCCAAGCAATAGCATCAAAGGGAAAAACAGTTGTTTCAGGTGCAGAGGATAGCCCAGTGATGAAATGAAACTTAGATGACATCCTTCATGCAATTGATATAGAATAATCACCCATTGTGCAATCTGATTTCATTGGAGTGGATGAACACAAACATAAAAGAGTTAAATCAGCTAAAAAACTTGAATTTGAGGGTGAAAATGCAGCCTTTATTTTCCAAGCAAGGAAACCTTTAACTAGGCATGCAAAGAAACTCCAAGAAGGCAGTAAATAGGTCCAAGTAACTATTGAAACAGACAGAGTCCCTGAAGAGGTGGTTGATCTCTCATCACCAATAGTGGAGCATGCAACCAACAAGAAAATGAAGGGAAAGGAACACATGACAGAGTGTCAACTACTTGAGGAGAGATTGAAGCTAGAAAATGAAGAGATTGCAATGATGAGAAAGAGGGCCAGAAAGCATAGCATTGAAAAAATAGAGTTTAAGAGGATGAAGGCAGTATGGGAAGGCCAAATTGTTTCTAGGTCTCAGATTCCAAGTGATGCAGAACAATTTTTCACATGGACAGTGCCAACTATCAAAGAAACAAAATTCATCAGAGTGATCAATACTCACTTGAGAGCCAGTAATAGAAGACTAAGAGGCAAAGTAGAGGATTTGGAGCTGAAATTGAAACTGTCTCAGGATGAACTAAAAAACCAAGGTGAAGAATGAAAAATTCAAAGGAAAAATCAAATGGGTAATCTAGAATAAACCTCATGAAATGGTGTTTTTAGTTCATATGGTTTTTTGTCTTGATGAAACCAGTGAATATATGAATTTTTGGAAAATTTTGGTTTGAGTTTTGAAGAAAATCCGAAACAAAACTTCTCACTCAGCAGTTTCGTAGCGCAAATAGTGAAAAAAGGGTGAAATGTGCTACAAAATTGTTGTAGCAGTGTTTTTCACCCTTTTCCATAAATTTTTGAAGGGTATACCTATATATTTTGACCTGAAAATTCTAAGGAGGATGTGTTATGCATCTGTATTGGCTTTGATTTTCCATATTGTAAGATCTTAGTTGATTTGTATGGTTTATGCTTTACTGATTTAGCTAACTAGCTTGAATAGATATCTATATTATTGCATCTTCTGTTGTTTCAGTGTTCTTTCTTGCAGGAAGCATTCAGCCCAAAAAACCGCTTGAATTTGAAGTTGCAACTGAAGCGACAAAAGGAGCCATTTGGAAACGACTGAACAAGTAAGCCTCCAATCCTCTTTGTGTATCTATTATGAGTTAGGAAAAATAATTGTATAGTCTTTCACCTGTTGTTCTAAACTAGCACATGTCTAGGGAAGTGTGATTTATCTGTAATTCACAATTTTGGCCCAACAGGGTCTTCCAGTGAGGAGGTAAACGACGAAAGGCATTTGATGCATTGAAAGAAAAGATCAGTTCAGCTCCAATACTTGCACTTCTAGACTTGAGATAGTCATTTGAGATTGAGACAAATGCTAGTGATTACACCATGGGTGGGGTCCTCATGCAACATGGCAATCCTATAATTTTTCATTCAGAAACTTTTAATGGTGCAGTGATTAATTATCCTAGACATGATAAGGAGTTGTATGAATTGGTGAAAACATTAGGGGAATTTCGAGGTCTAAAATCGGTCTCCTAAGGAAACTATAAAATAATAGTGGAAATAATAAAATAAGATTTGATTACATCATCAAATTTTAGAGGGAAAAGAGAAAAAACTACTTTTTCAACTCATATTTTGAACTTATCTCCCTAAGGGTTTTCTCAAATTTTGAGCGGGAATACTCATTGGATGAAAAATCTAATTCCCCATCCAAGGAGTACCCGTGTTGCATACTTTTGATGGAATTTTCTACACGAAAAAAGAGAAATACATAAAAAACGTGATTGTCATCCTGTTTTTTAATGTATTTCTCATTTTGCATGTATCAGGGCCCATCAAAAGTATGCAACATGGGTACTCCTTGGATGAGGAATTAAATTTTACATCCAACGAGTATTCCTGCTTGAATTTGAGCAAACCCTTAGGGAGATAAGTTGAAAATACGAGTTGAAAAAGTAGTTTTATTATTTTATTATTTTTTAATCTTTTTACTTTTTACTCCAAAAATAGTGAATCACCCCCCATGGTTGACATCATCATATTGAATCCTATAGGTTCTTACAAAGTTTAGTTTAGTTGTACATTTTTCTTAGGAGGCCCATTTTAGACCTCAAAATTCCCCTGATGGTGTGTAAAGGTGGAAGTACTACTTTATGGGTAAGGAAACAATCATTCACACTAATCATCAACCATTGTAATACTTGCAATCACAAAGAAAGTTGCATAAATCAAGGCACTTTTGATGGATGGGTTTTCTTCGAAAATTCCACTTGGTGATAATGTATAAGGAATGTATCTACAATAAATTTGCTGATATGCTTTCTACGTCGATTGTCAGTGTTGCTAATATTCTTAAGAATAATTTTGTTTTGCACGAGAGCTATGTTGAAAAATATGATTTAGATAGTGATTTTGAAGATGTATATGCAACTTTAACTCAAGCGAACCAAGTAGAGGAATTGGATTATCACATGCATTATAACTTGTTGTACCATCTTGGTAAGATTTGTATTCGACATGGAGAAAGGGTCAACATCATAAGAGAGGCACATCTCTTATTGTTGGTCATTTCGGTGTAAGCAAGACAATGGCACATCTAAAGATGTGTTGTTATTAACCTCGTATGCTTGAAATTGTTTCACGTCTTATTAGAGGTTGTTCATTATGTGTTGTTAGTAAGCCTAGAAATAGAAAGTTAGGATTGTACACTCCACTTCCAGTACCTTCTCATCCATGGCAGAGTGTCTCTATCAATTTTGTTATAGGTCTTCCTATGTCAAAGAGGAATCATGATTATCTTTTTGTAGTTGTATGATAGGTTCAGAAAAATGTGTATTTTGATGCCATGTAAGAAGAAAATTACAACTGAAAAAACTACTTAGTTATCTTTCAGAATTTATGGCTCTATTTTGGATTTCCCACATCCATTGTTAGTGATTGAGATTCCCACTTTGTTGGGAAGTTTTGGTCAAGCTTGTGGGGATTCATGGACACCAAATTGAAAAAGAGTACAACATTCAATCCGCAAACAGATGGACAAACATAGGTGGTGAATAGGATGGTGATACATCTTCTTCTTGGTTATTGCAACAAGCATCCTAAGTTGTGGGATGAAAACTTGCACTATATTCAACATGCTTACAATTGGGCCAAGCACTCTTCAACTCAAACATCGCCATTTGAGGCATGTTTTGGATACTTGCCTAAATCTCCTTTGGAATTCATTTTTATAAAGGATGTTGCTATTGATGGTCATAGTGACATACAAAGCTAAAATTTCCATTGAACAAATCCAATTGGTGCATCAAGTAGTCTAAGAACAGTTGGAAAAGAGCTAAGTCAAGTACAAAATAAGGCACGATAAACATCGTGTAGATCACAAATTCCAAGTAGGTGATGAATTTTGGCTTCAAATTAGCAAAGAAAGGCTTTAAGGAGAAGGTAAAAATTGAAACCAATTCAATATGGTCCATTCATAATTTTAAAAAAGTTGGTGACAATGCCTTTAGGTTGGATTCTCCTTCATATATGCAAATTTATGTTGTTGTTAATGTTGAGAAATTAAGGTTGTATGAGTTGCCTTTAATTGAAGATCAAGGAGAACATGTTAAGATTCTTTCCATTGAGGATTTTTCTCCTGAATACCTTGATGAATTACAACAAGACACCATTCTTCATAGAAGAACAAGGTCTTCAAAATGAGGGAATGTATAGTACCTTCGTGTGGGGCTCAAAGTCACAAATCCAAGCAAGGCGAAATGGATCGATATTGGAAAGGTGAGGTAAATTTACCCTCATCTACTAAATAAATGAAAGTGATATTTTGGGGTCCAAAAGCTTCCAATGGGGAGGAGTGATCAGGTGCTCAAAATTATACTCAAAAATGAAAGTTATCGGAATGGTGTGGAACCTGAACAAGGCTTATATATCATCTTTCTGAATCTGTCACAACTCATTTCATGGAAAACCAACACCATATGCTCCCAGAAACGTGTTCTTTCCATTTTGCCAAACATGTGAATTTTGCAAAAAAAAAGGACAAGTGACTATGTATTTTGGGCCAGTGGTAGGCTACCACATGGCATATTTGGTTGGTTGAAAGGTATTTTTTTAGGCCAATATGGCCTTGCCACTTGTCCTATTCTGATTGGATCTAGTTTGGGCAAGTTTGATTGGGTGGTTAATGGCCAACCACATGCTACCACGTGGCCCAACCGGAGGCCGCCATGTGGCAGCGCGAGTGGCCACCAAATATTGGTTGAAGGGCCGAGCAGACCAAATGGGGGTCAAACACTAGACCTCTGTCGAAAAAACATAGCAACATACCATTGAGCCACATCAGTCACTTAAAAAAACTATGGCTTTGAATTATATTTAAACAATGTTGATGGCATGGTTGTGGCTTGGCCCCTGACCCCCCATACATGTTATACATATGAACAAAGCGCCCAGACCAGGGATGGGGAGCATAGCCACCTGTCTTAGCCTCTGATTAACAACCAAATGTGACACCTTTGAACTTAACCTCCGATGGTTATATAACCGTTCACAATTTTTTTTTATTAAAAAAATGTTTTTTAGCACCAATGATTTTAATTCAAAATTTGGAATCTAGGCGTTATTGTTAAAATTAATGTTCCGACAATTTCACTTGGAATTCCAGGAAATCATCGCTCTGTTAGCCAAAAATGGGGCGAATTTGTAGGACCGGTCCAGATTTTGGGGAAATTGTGGTGCGGTTAGAAAGAAAACTAGGGAGGCTCATAATTTCTCTAGGTTTTTACAAATTTTGGATCAGAAAGAGGCTAGACAAGAATTTTTGGGCATTTTGAAGCTATTTGAGCACTGTAAATGTATGTAATCACCATTTTGAGCATAATTAAAGAGGGCCAAGCCATTGGAAGCTAGACCAAGGAGACGTATCCCAGGAGGGATGAACTCCTTCATCATCTATTTTGTTGTGGTTATTATGTGCATTTTCTGTAGATTTTATATATTTCAAAGTTTATTTACATGATTTATGTGTTTAAAAAATAATGTAAAAGCTCTCAAAACTCAATTTGAAAACTTGTAATTTGCAAACCCTCAAGCACAATTTTATTAAGATCTCATACAAATAAATTTGTGAATAAGAACCATTATCATTCTTATGATTTTAACATATGGCTTTAGAAAGAATACTTTTGGCATTCTTTATGGTGTCACGAATCTTTATTTTGATTGACGGGGCCCTTGACTTGCGAGGATTATTTGTTACTTATCTTTAGGCTACAATAGATTGATCACCTCATAGAACTATTGATGTTGCTTAGGGTTCAATTTGATTGATTTAAGCACTTTTTCCACTATGATGACTTGATTTATGGGATGGTGGGAACTCTTCGGGAAGACTTGTGAGAAGACTCAAGTAAGGGTGCGGACAAATCAACTTTGAAGGGTTGTAGGTATAGGGAAGCTTGGACTTATTATTTTACTTCATCGTATCTTAAAGGATTGATAATTTCATGGGCGGGTTCAAAGACTATGGTTGGGATAATATAGTTGGTGTTGGATTGATGGCATAATTCGTGAAATATTTGGTCGATAGTGGAATGATAGGGGAGGTCTTGGGGATCGATATGGGGTGAACTTTTGTGCCATACTTTGGTATAATAGAGACATAGTTGAATATGATAACACAAAGGAACGACTCAATAGATGTGTTGGGGCACTTTCCAATTATTAGAAATATTTTTAATGTTTAATAGTTAATTCCTAAAAATTTCTGAGGGTCCTAGGTGTTGGGTAAAATTAATTTCTTAATAAAAACAACTAATCACTTATTCATTAATTATCAACCGAGGAACGTCTTTTTATTTCAAGACAGTAGGAAAATATACGCATATAAAATACCAACAGCTAACACTGGTTCTCTATGATTATGTTCTACACTATCAAGCTCATTCGAAAAGAAATAAAATGAAAGACTTGAAAAACAATACTCAATCTCAAAAAACAGAAAGTAAATGACAGGAAAATAATTATGCTAATCACATGACTTGAATCAATATTGAATCACACATTTTTGAATTATAAATTTAAGCTATTACACTCAACATAATTCAAATGCTAATCTAGAGCAGTGAATTAAATGAAATCTAGAAATTGTGAGAAATAACAAATCTAGAAAATGCAGCAAACAACAAATTAGTTTTAAAGAAAGGAAATCTATTTTAAAGAATGAGAATTGAAATTGAAATAAACAAGCACACAAATAAAATAATTTAGATGTTTAAGGCAGCACCTCGTCCAAGGTAGTGGGCCCAACTGCCCAAGACTCAGTTCTGCCTTGAGAAATAATTCAGATCAGATTACAAGTAACAGATGTAGAACTAAATGGATAACTTTCTTCATTGAAATATATGAGAGAAATAATTACATCAAAATGAAGCTCTTGGCTTTGTCTTGATTTCAAAACTTGTTCATCTCGTATTCAACAATTTTTCATTCATTCATCCAGCAATTGTTTATTTGTTCATTCCCCTCTCTTTGATCTATGTTTTCATTTAAATACACATAGAGCAAAGGGAAATTACAATTAAATTGATTACAAAATGATTTACCATTACAATTGGAGATTGTCTACAACAAAATGATCAATAATATTATATCTGAAATATCATGACTCAGCTAGAACATGTCGAATCTGGTATTGCAATTGGAAGAATTTGGAAAATGGCCACAACAGCAAATATGAGAAAATTTCCTTTAGAGAACCTTCTGTTTCTCTCAATCCAAACTAAATTTTAGAAAAATACTCATGGAAAAACTGAATTGGTCCATTATGCGCAAAACCCATGTCTCATATTTTCACGATTCATCTTCATTTGTCCGAAATAGCTAACACAAAACCGTCACTTTTTATCACTGTGAATTTCTAAGTTGGAATAGTTGGAGATAAAATTTCTAATCCGGAAGATATCTTGGAGGTTAAAAGCGTAGTGATGTTATAACAGATTAATAAACCATATTTGAAAAAATCATGCATAATTAATATCAATTTATTATAAATAAAGGAGAATATGTATTACTTATCCATAAGAGCATAAATTATTACAAAATGTAATTATGTGATAAATTATGATAAATAATGTTAGAAATGGATGAAATAGACGTTATAAAGTGATAATAATAATGATATATTTGCGGTCCATCATACCCCCACACTGGATATGTTGCATGTCCTCATGCAACCAAAAGCCTCTGTATTAACCAAGTTGTAATACAATCATCAAAATGTTCACCCCAAGCCATTATATTGATGGAACAAATGACTTCTTCCTCAAATAATAAATATTCAATTTTAGCGATGTTGGTGAAGGCACAATAATTTTCACGTTGACTTTCAATCGTGTGTTAATGCTTCTCTAATCCAAAAATCAGATTATTTTGATGCATGGATTATGAGATATAAAACATGGTTGTAGGTTATAGTGCATAGTTTCTAAAATTTTACAGACTAATTTAGCTTGAAAGTTTCTGGCTTTGTGTAGTTTAAAGATACTTCTTTGCTGTCCAAAAATCACAAGAATCCAGTTCATAGTTTTAAAGATATGCACAAATCAATTTCTGCACTGTATAAAAATGAAATTATATGCCTTAAATGAGAAAGAAAGTAGAAAATGTCCATCATGTGTAGCAATTCCTCCCCAAAACTGGAGAATTAACATGCCCTCATGTTATACTAGAAACCAAATTGAGGTAGTTGCTACAATCATTATGCTTGGTGTACAACAACATGGAATAAGGGAGGTTTTGAGAATGAATAAGGAGATTGATTAATGATGGCATGGTCAAAATAAAGAAATGAAAGAAAGTAACACTCCCCCAAACTGAAAGCTTTTGTGTCTCTGAAAATGGGAAGTGATAAAGAAGTGGAACAAATGAAGATAAATAATTGTCAATGGATTTTCATGAAATTCTCCTAAATTTTTAATAAATCAGAAACTTATGTTATGTTACCTCAAGTTTTTCCTCTGTAGAAATGTGGAATGGCATGTAGGGACTGGCATTTTTTGAAGATGATGTAGGCTAAGTTGATGCTAGAAGTGGTGAAAAAAGATGGAAGCCATGCAAGCTGATAGTAAATACAAAGTGTGGCAGGGTTTTTCTTCCCCTAGGTGTCCACGACCAAAAAGCATGGGAAAAAAGGAAAGGACGTTGAAAATCATTAATGCAGCGGAATAATAACCAGAACGACATATATTGCGGCATAAATCAATCAAATCAGCTCAAATCATAAGGAGGATGGGGAAATGATTAAAAAGGTAAAACAAATAAGTAATGATTATGAACAAGATTTTTGTTTTGATGGAAAGTTATGACAGAGCATGATATATAAAGAGCAGTAACAACTACTGGGATTAAATAATCATACATAATTAAGTTAATTCATATGTAGTTTTACCATGCATACTGGTTTTTATAAAGGTAACACTATTCAAATGGTAAGTTCTCCTTTGGGAATGGATTGGTAAAAATAAGAGAATATAAAATGATTGGTTGTTATCATAAAAATCTAATGCCACAAGCAGAGCCACTACTGCCAGCAGGCGTCCATAGCCTCAACAGGGTTTCTTTTTAACCCAAAAATGAGTTAGAATCCTCTATTTAGTATTTAGATAATTTATTTTCTCTTATAGAAAGACCATCGTGCTGGCATGGTAACCAGATAGCCACAGTGCCATTCACTAGGTTTTAAACAAGTAATCAGGTTGGCTTGTGATGAGACCTCTTTTCCTTCAGGCAATTTTTGCTTTGGCTAGAAGGTCATTACCCTAGTGTGGTAGCCATTGTAGGAATGTTACTTGTTATCTCCTATGATCATGGTAGGCTAGCTCATGATGAAACCCCCTATTCTTTCTAAAATATTTGCATATTATTTTCCTTTTTGTATATATATATATATATAATCATAAATAGAGGGAGGCTCATTAACTCCTTAAGAGTTAGGGATGGTGTGAGGAGTGAAAAGAAATGCCAATAAAAGTTATATACTTATTCCTAGGTCCCCCTACCCTAGAAGATGAACCATTGATAGTGTAAAAAGATAGCATTAATATAATGAATTCTTTATCATATGTCTGAAGAAAAGATATCGAACAAGCCATTACATAGTTAGGCCATATCAATGTCTGAAAATAAAGATATCCATCAAAGATAAAAAGATCATAATTTTTATTAGTGTCGCTGCTTTTCCCCTTCTTAGATGCACATTCCCCATTCACAACATGATTTTCATGAGAAATGCATTAAAAAAAATGGTTATACGGCTGTAAAATTGGAAAACATTCATTTAGAAAGTTATTTATTACAAAAATCATGGTTGTTCAGTCGATTGGATAGCAGCTTTTCAATCAATTGAATAGCAAAAACACAAAAAAATAAAATTTGTTGTTCATTTTACCAAACAACAGTTATTCAATCGATTGAACATCAACTGTTCAATCAATTGAACAACAAAAACACATAAAAATAAAATATGTTGTTCATTTGACCGAACAACAGTTGTTCAGTCGATTTAACTGTAGTTGTTCAATCGATTGAATAAAAAAAACACGCAAACATAAAATATGTTGTTCATTTGACCGAACAACAGCTTTTTAGTCGATTGAATAGTAGTTGTTCAATCGGTTGAACAACAAAAACAAGCAAAAATAAAATCCACTGTTCATTTAACCGAACAAAAGTTGTTCATTAGATTTAACATCAGTTCTTCAATTGATTGAATAGTAGTTTTTCAATCGTTCGAACAGAAAAAACACAAAATAAAATCCGTTGTTCATTTGACCGAACAACAACTCTTCAGTCGATTGAACAATAGCTATTCAATCATTTGAACAACAAAGAGACAAAATGAAATCCATTGTTAATTTGACCGAATAGCAATTTATTATACACATCAAAGGAAATGAAAACACAGTCATTTTTTTGATTGAACAATAGTTGTTCAATTGACTGAAAAACAGTCGTTCAATTGATTGAACAGTAGTTTTTAAAAATACCCAAAAGAAATGCAGTTGTTCATTTGATAGAGCAACAACTGTTCGTTGGATAGAAAAATAGTTGTTCATTAAATATAGCAACTATGCATTCGCCAATGGAATGGCAACCACAACTTTGAAGGAAGCAACACCTGAAACACAAAAAAGTAAGAGAAATCAGAAAAGAAACAACACTTTATTAAAAAGAGTAAATAAATTAAGTTACAACAGTTGTGATTTCAGTTGCAGCAATGTTGTTTCCTAAGGGAACATCAATCTGTTTATAGGAACAACAACCTATCAATGGTGATTAAATGGAAAAAAAAATGATCTTTTGGAAAAATTATTTGGTGGAAATGACTTGAATGTTCAATTCTTCATTTTTTCTGTTATGAAACCATTAGGTAATGAAAAATTCTTCATGTTGTTTTCTTCATGTTGGCGAGAAATAGTGGGGACAATTTTGCAGCAATCTCTTACGACACCTAGAAAGACTCAAAATCATATGAAATTAGATTTCTTAATAGATGATTGAATGAAAATATCTTATGTCATTATCATTGCCTTCAAGAATCACTCGGTCATGAATTGACATCCTTTATTCTCCCAGGACCTGCAAAAAACGAGCGTCTACCTGCAATAAAACATGAAATTATGGAAGAAGAGAGGTGATTAGGCTCTCCTAATCCAAGAAATATGAAAAAAAAAACAATTAGTTACTCTATAAAACAAATCCACAAAAAGATAAACAAAGCAGAATTTATATGCCACCAGCGGGAGAGCATTGGTTGACCATACTCACTAGCAGTGTTTTAATCATAAATTCTTTGTTTTTCGTCTAATTTCAGTGATTCCAAAGCCAAATGAATTTTTTTTCAAAAATATATCACCAATAGAAACATGTTATAAAAAATCCATGATATGATATTTCAAATTTACTTAGAACAACCTGCATAACAAAGTCATTTTCAATTTCCCAACTTATACCAACAGTTGGTATTTTAAGCATAACGTTTTATTTTGATGATTGATTCAAATGATTCAAATTGGATATTAAATTATATTAATTTATATATCTCCAATAGAAACATTTTTTGAAGGCAATAATAATTGATGGGTCAAATATGCTAGTGAACAACCGGAAAAACAAAGTTTTGAGAATGTTGATTTACGATAGACAGTCAGTATTTTGGTCATAAATTTCTCATACAATATCAAAATAGAGTGATTAAAATTTCCTTGTAAACTAGATTCATAGGGGAATATACCATAGAAATTTTTTTGCAAGATCTAGTCATTTGGGCCTCCAAAAATGGATTGTCCCATCAATGTCCCTGAGTTTCCAACTAGACACCCTATCAATGTTTTGGTTATAAATTTTTCGTTTCAAATCCAGATTGAGTGATTAAAATTGGATTGGAATGTATACATAAAGGGATACTTAGGATAGAAACAGGTTTTAAAAATATTCCGTTTTGGTCCCTCAAAACATGACTGTCCCGATTGTGTTTTCAGAAATTTTATCAAGCCCGCAAGCCAAAAAAATATGATATTCAAGCAATTTTTCCAAGTTGGTGAAAAAAATGAATATGAGTGTATGTAGAAACATTATATTCATTTTAATACATCTAAATGCATAAATAAATTCAAACATTTATCACCAATGTTGATTTCCACAGCGTGTTGCAACAAAAACAACTATCTTTTTTTTTTATATAAAGAAATTTATTTATGTTCTTATTTATTCTATTTTCTACACTAACCTACTCTAATTTTAAAAATAACATATAATTACTTGTAAGAGTAATTCCAACGGAACCATTTTCAAAATAAGGTCTCCCGTTTGTACATATTCAAATTTGAAAAATACATGTTAATAAATAATAGGGTATGAGAGACCAACTTCCCTTGAAAGGATGGTGCCAAAAATTGACGAAGTATGGAATGATGCTACAAAAAAATGATGGAGTGAAACCAATCTTCAATATAGCCTTGACTCTCCTGATTTCCTATGGTTTTCATATCATGTATTTCTTCCATGAATTCTACAATTTTTGGATTTGAAGCCTTCCCAATCTCAATATAATTTTTCTACAATAGTGCATGTGAGATAGAATGGGTGGGAAGGGAAGGTAAATTTTGCAGTTCAAAACTGTAAGCATATTGTGCTGATTTATTACTATGAGGGTGTGGAATGGATTGAGCAGGAAATTGTGTAGGGCATGGAGGATTTTGATGATGTAGTTGATTGGGTTGTGTGGATGATTTTGATAGGTAAGCAAGATGTTGTTGAAGAGATAGTAAAGAATATGGATGATGTGCTTGTGCTACAATATGAGGGAGAGTAATCATGTAATCATAAGATGAACCATGCCAAACTTGTGGACAAGAGTGGTGGTTGTTATATTGAGATTGACATGGCGGCCCTAACAAAGGAGTATTCCATAATGGATTATGCAAGTAAGAAAATGGAGAGGAAGTATTTTGAATCATACATGTAGGCCATGGTTTCTATGGTTGTGAGCTTGTAGCTTATCGATATCTTTGATATGTTTCTTTCATCCTAGGTAAGAAAGAGAAACTATTCATGGGATGCTCCTTTCGGCAATGAGGGAAAAACACTTCTTCAATTTTTTCCTGATTTTTCTTTACCTTCAAAACATGCAATTGTGAATTTAGAGAGCTAATAAAATCAGTTTTAAAATGTTCAAATAAATCATTGATTTCAGCTCTTATATCTCTTGTTCTTGTAGTATATTTGGAAATGAAAGAAGAAAATTCTCTAGAATTCTTACTAGCCTTGGAGATTCCTCTTGAATACCTTATGCATAAATCACAAACATCATCATATGATAACTGAAAAACATCACGTTTTCCTATCAAATTTAAGAGTTCTAAAAATTCGTCTTTGATTCCTTTGAGTAGGAGTGTTTTCAAGACCTTTTTTTCCAAATGTTTATACTTTGATTTTTGAAGGTTGTATTTAAATCACTCCAGATAGTCCTCCAAGCTTTCATCTCCCCCCTGTATCATACTGAAAATATCTTCAATGGCCTTGCAATAGTTTTGGTACTTATTCAATAATACATTCTTCATGTCCTCCCATGTTTGAATGTAGTTTCCACCAAGGCTCATGAACCATCGGGGAGCTACTCCTTTTAAAGTAAGAGGAAACACCTTCAATCTTTGATTATTAGTATAATAATCATATCCTCTACAAAGTAATTTAAACTCAAATAAAAATGTATATGGATCTTCATTTTCCAAACCATGAAAATTTGGTAGAGAAGATGGGGGAATTATGTGCATTTTTGTCACTCCTCCTAGATCTCTAATAGGGAATTCAAAATTAGCAAAGTGAGCCATTTCTTACCATTATAGAAGATGTTCTTCATGTGCTGCTTTAAGGCTCCTCCTTCAAATGTTCCTGTCAATTGGTTAGTGGAATGGGTGGTGCTTACATACCACTTAAGTGAAATGATAATATTTCTTCAAATTTCTACCTTTTCTACTTAGTCCTTCATAATAAAAAAACAAACACCTATCCTATTTAACCTCTGCATAATTGCTAAGAAGCAGGCTAGAGAGAAAGTTTTTTTCTTGCTAATACACAGTTCTTACTTCTCATTTTCAATACCCAATTATTTCACAACAAAAGGAAAAAATAAAAATACATCACTCGTAAACACTCTCCCCTGAATGAGGTATGTATCTACAACCAGATATTACATGGTAGTGATATTTGACTGCATTCCCCGATAACGGTGCCAAAATGTTGGTTAAAATTAATTTCTTAATAAAAAAAACTAATCACCTATTCATTAATTATCAACCAAGGAACATCTTTTTATTTCAAGGCAATCGGAAAAATATATGCATAGAAAATACCAACAATTAACACTGTTTCTATATGATTATGTTCTACACTATCAAGTTCATTCAAAAATAAATAAAATGCAAGACTTGAAAAACAATACTAAATCTCCAAAAATATAAAGTAAATGACAGGAAAATAATTATGCTAATCACACGACTTCAATCAATATTAAAGCACACATTATTGAATTATAAATTTAAGATATTACACTCAACATAATTCAAATGCTAATCTAGAGCAGTGAATTAAATGAGATCTATAAATTGTGAGAAATAACAAATCTAGAAAATGCAACAAACAAAAAAATACTTTTAAAGAAAGGAAATCTACTTTAAAGAATGAGAATTGAAATTGAAATAAACAAGCACACAACTAAACTACTTTAGATGTTCAAGGTAGCACCTCGTCCAAGGTAGTGGGCCCAACTGCCCAAGAGTCAATTCTACCTTGGGAAATAATTTAGATCAGATTACAAGTAACAGATGTAGAATTCAATGGATAACTTCCTTCATTGAAATATATGAGAGAAATAATTACATCATAATGAAGCTCTTGGATTTGTTTAAAGTTCAACAATTATTTATCTTGTATTCAACAATTGTTCATTCATTCATCCAACAATTGTTTATTTGTTCATTCCCCTCTCTTTGATCTTTGTTTTCATTTAAATACATAGAGAGCAAAGGGAAATTAAAACTAACTTGATTACAAAATGATCTACCATTACAATTGGAGATTGTTTACAACAAAAGGATCAATAAGATCAGATATGAAATATCATGACTCAGCTGAAACAAGTCGAATCTGGTATTTCAATTGGAAGAATTTGGAAAACGGCCACAACAACAAATCGAAGAAAATTTCCTTCAAAGAACCTTTCGTTTCTCTCAATAAAAACCGAACTTTTGAAAAATTCTCATTGAAAAACTGAATTGGTCCATTCTGCACAAAACCCATGTCTCAGATTTTCATGATTCATCTTCATTTGTCCAACATATCCAACGTAAAACCGTCACTTTTTATCCCAACGAATTTCTGAGTTGGAATAGTTGGAGATCGAATGTCCAATCTGGAAGAGATCTTGGAGGCTAAGAGAATAAATTATTATAAAATTGAATTATGTGATAAATTATGATAAATAATGGTAGAAATGGATGAAATAGATGTTAGAAAATGGTAATAATAATGACATATTTGCGGCCCAACACTAGGGACTAGGGTTTCCTTAACTAGTTATTGGAAAAGATTCTAAAAAATTTCATCATCTGTGTGTCTTTCCTTTTGAAGTTTTCGTCCACAATTGGTGGGTGCAACTTCATGGAAATTTGTATTAACAAAAATGGAAAATTAATAAACCTTATTGAAATTCTGGCAATCGTTTCAGTTGGATTTGATGAGATTAGCTACATAGTTAGCCCAATTGTATTGAATTCCAAATTTTTCAATTTCATTGATAGCTTTAAGCATTGTGAGCTTTACATCTGAGGCTCAACCTATCTAGGTAATACATAGAGAAAAAATCATGCATACCCATCTAGCCAATGGTTCTTGGAATTGGTTAATGACTAAACCACGAGAATTCTTTCCCGAAGTGCCTTCAAAAAGCTTATTAAGCCATCCCTTTACATATATAGTGGTCGTAACCTTGGTTCCTTTGTAAGGAAGCCCAGTTATCAAATGGATGGTAGTGTCGAAAACATAATGTGGTTGTTCTAGCCAAAGTTTTCCATTGGTGTCCTTGTTGACGAGGTACTTGGTTGCTTCCTCCTTCATCCCCTAAAGATTTGCGATTAGATGGGTGCCAAGAATGCCATGAATTCCAATTTTCTCTAAGTGGTTTGTGTGACCATTCCACTGGTTTCCCATTTTAGCCCACTCGAGGTAGGCTTGGAAGTTCTTCTCCCATGCATGCTCTATCAACTTTCGCCTACCAGATATTTTGAATTCATATCTCATGCTCTGTTTTACCAGAAAGTTAAAATCAGGATTTGGTTTGAGCCTCTATTGTAGTTTATTCTTCGTTTGTTCTGGTCTTCCTCTTTTTCATGGAAAATTCCTCTAGAAATTCCTCTTTACGGAGGTAATCTAATAGGTCTGAGTCCAAAATTATGGGACTAGGGATATTTGGGATGTCCTCAAGGTCAGAGGGGATATCACTAGGAATTTCAAGAAATATTTTTTACAAACCCGGGTACTCATTTACTTTTATATATGTGGAATTAAATGTGCAATCATTGTCGATTTATTGTTTCCAATTTAAATGTCTATTTATTTTTTGATGGATTTTCTGATCATAATCTCACTCATGCATGCCATCAGTTCACAACATTTTGTGCGGAGTGGATAGTAAATGAGGATTAACTTGAAATGAATTTTGTTAATTATCTGACGGTGGTGGATTGTGCGATGTGTCAAGGGAAGGTGGTAGCCCTTGATTTATTTTGCTTTTAGGACCCTCTTTTTGTCTTTTACATTGAGATTTGTCAGGGTCACATGCGAGATAATTTTGTGCGATTGGATTTTCCAAAATACTTTCTGGTAAATAGACATTATTTTCTTATGATTCTACTTCTCTATGGAACCATACTCTACGTGAAGTTTTTTTTAATGTTGTTTTCTATGTCGACTTCTCCCTCAATATTTTTTACGTTGATCATCTTTGTATTTTCGTTGCTCAAAGTCTTGTTTTTCTCTAAAAAGGTTGTGTAAGTCGGCTCCCCGCTCCATAATGATACTTGGTTTGGTCGCCAAATGTATTATTGAAGTTGTTTTTTATTGATATGTCGACTCTTATGTCATATTTTTTTATAGCTACTTTTATTTATTTATTATTTTTAATTTTAAATAATATAAAAAAGTAAAAATTCGTAATATATTAATGATTATTTATTTATTTATTATTATTAAGAAATTAATCTTTTACATGTTAGTCAGTTAGATTTTATATTAAATACTTGCAAATGACCTATAGTAATTATTTTTATGAAATGTATTTTTTAAATGGACACCATGAACAAGAGACTTTAAAAGGTGACCCTATAGTGTCTTTATTTGGATTGCCTCTAATGGTCGAATGTCTTCAATAAAAAATGGACCAGGCCATGCAACTTCAAGTTTCTTTGTTTTTCCTTTGACTCAACTATCATACAGTAAGACTAAGTTTTCCACTTGAAGGTCTTTAGCTTGAATATTTTGTTCATGCCATGATTTTTGTTGGTAATTGTTAATTTTTTATGATACAATGAGAACATTCGATATTTCTCTAATTGATGTAGTTGTGTGATGTGTTGTGCTAGTAACTATGTTTTATACTTAGTATAGTCAACACAAACTGTGAATTTGCTAAGAAGTGGAATGGCACAACTACTTCATATCCATAAACAAACTTAAATGGTGTTGATCCTGTTGAATCCTTGTACATTGTATGATATGCCCACAGAATTGTTGGAATTTTATCGTCCCAATCATTTTTGTCTATGTAACAAATTTTCAGTAAACCTTTATACAAAGTTTTTTTGAACAATTAAACTAGACCATTTTCTTGGGGGTGATAAGGTGTAGTCTTTTTATGATCTATCATAAATTTCTTTATTAATTCTTTAATTGTTCCATTAATGAAGTGTGTGCCCATACCACTGATGAGGACAACGGGGCAACCAAAACATGTCAGTATCTTTTCGTATATCAATCTAGATGATACCTATTTAGTACATGATGCTACAGGTTCTGCTTCTTCCCATTTTGTTACATACTCGATTGCAGTTATGATCTATTTTGCACCTGTCCTTTTAGCTCTTTTAGGAAACAGATTGCTGAAGTTGATAGCCCATATTTCAAATGGTAATGAAATATAGAATATTGTTGAGGAGGTAAATCCCCTCTGCGGACAGAGGCGATCCCTACTAGCCCAGCAGGGGTCTAGCAACAAACAAACAATGCTATGACGCAAGCTCCTAGTTACGAATGAAAGACTTGGGATAAGAGCCTACCCGGATTCCAACGCTAGATCTGAAGAAGAGATGTCCCCGTCCTTCAGCCCTGGCAGATCACAATCCTTCCACGATCCCCGCGGATGAACACCTGCACACAGAAGAAACGAACAGATACAAGCATAGGAACCAACATACGTAACTAAACATCGGTCAGAAAAGATATTACTCGCATTAACATGATGGAAAAAGGAGTGGAACCATAATCATAGTCATCTATTAAAATAATAAACGAATAGAAGTTACAACCAAGTTCTGACGTCGCAGCTTCCTTCGAACGGGTCTCCGGTCGTCCACGTCTCGCAAAGCTCGCCAAGGAAAGGGAAACCTCTCCAGAGTCTCGTAACAATGGCCTCCTCGCTTGAATGGGCCTTAAGGGAAAGAAGGGATTCTTTACAGCACAAAGGCACTTGGGAATAGGGAGATGCAAAGCTTCAACACTTCAAGACTAGCTTGCCATGGATCTGAGCAGGCTTTTATAGATGGGGAAGGAGGGAGTTGGGATCCCTATTATTATGGGATTGGCCCTATCAACAAGGAAGGTTCCATGGGAGGTGGCAAAACCAATTCCCTTTCATAGAACTCCCGCAGCCAAACCTCCCAACTCAAGATAGGCAGTGGTTTGTGAGTTTGTTTGAACTCAACTTCCGCCATCCATATTTAAAAAACAGTCCCTAAAATGGGTGGCGCGATTGCTGCTCTATGACAGAGCGCCAAGTGGCTCGACCTCTTTACAGGATTTCCCTGATTGGCGCGAGCACTGAACTGTCTACCCGCGCCAATGCAAAAAGAGCTGTTTTTCATGGATTTTGCAAGGAGATGTCTCAAGGGGAAATGAAGCTCATACTCTGAGGGATGCATTGATGATGTTTTCAAGGCATGACAGTGTTCACAGGTCACATAATGGGTCCTCCATTGTGCGGGACGGGGAATGGTAGGGACGGTGACAAATTACTGTGTAACAGATGCCCCCTAAAGCATGAGGCCCGAGAGAGAGGGGTGAAATGCTTTACGAGAACATGTCCAACTGAAGGCCCGCCGTCGGAAAACCTGCGCAGAAAGATACAACTGATATCTCAAGTACATGATATATATATATGGTATGGACGCAGCCATCCGAAACAGAGTATGCTATAATCCGGATCCAGGGTATGGGCGCAGCCATCCATCTAAGATCAAACAAATAGACTCAGGTATGGTCGCAGCCATCCAATCAGTGAGTCATGTACATAATGATAATAATCCACAATCGCAGCCTGGATTACAACAGACACAATCCAGGGTCTTGCGCTCCATCTCGACCCAAACAAGTACAAGTTCTAGCATGTGAATGTGTGAGCCGATGTCGAACATGCAAGAACATCGTCTGATTACCAGCCAATGATGAAAGCCGTTAACAGACGCGAGAGAAACCACCAATAATGACAATGGTCCTCAAGGTACTACAGGTACAATCTACGGCGTGTGAATAAATGAGCTGACGTCGAACACCCGCAGAGTCATTCGATCGGAGGCCAATGATGAAAACCTCACGTCGGATGCGACGAACCTGCCATTGAGGCATGCAGGCTCCAAGGTACCATCAGGAGTCTCTAGACCAACTTCCCGGATAATGAGTTGAAGTCGACAGGAAGTGACCTTGATCGAAGGTGGGCCATAATGATTCCCACATCATCGACACGAGACAGAGGAACATGATGTTTTGTTGTGAATCAGGATCGTATGAGAAACAGAGGAAGGTTGATATTTGCAGAGGCCAACTTCTCTTGAACATATGAACGGCACGACAGTGGACTTGGCAGTATTTGACATCAACGAATCAGAGGTCATGGTGACGAGGCAATGAATAGATGAGAGGTCAAAAAAGATTACCCAAACCCACGGAGGCAAAGTGAAGCAACGAGATGAGATGTCCCCAACCCGACGCGAATGCAGACAAGTGCCATGTTCAAGAGCGACATACCGCCGACGACAACGACGATGGTTCCATTTTTCCCCCACCATTTCTGGCGAGTACCCCAATTATTTTTGATAACAAGCTTGAAGGGGATAGCATATGCTTGTGATATAAGTCCGCCCTTCGGGCGAATCCATCCTAGTGCATTTAATGAGTCCTAGGAAGGAGAAACTCGGAGAACGTCATTTCGACGAAATCCAATGTCATCAGGGTTTAACGAGTCTGACAAAGGAAGAACTCGGCGTCTTTTCATGTTTAGAGAGTTTGAAAAGACAGCGGAAAAGAAAACTCCACAGGTCCCTTTTCGTAAATAGTTCCCCAGATCCGAAAAGGTAGAAAACAATATCCAGAAAAACCTCCTAGTCGCAATAGGCTAGGGTATTCCTTTTTCGTAATCAATCCATCCCGGCCCGAAAAAGGGTTAAACTTATACCGGGTGAATGTCGATTCATGTCCATTTTAACGAGATCGAAACGACAAGGGCCTCGGCGATCTTTTCATATTTAGAGAGTCAGAAAAGAGCTGAAAGATGACTCCAGAGTGACTTTTTCATGTATTTACCGAGTCCGAAAAAGTATAAAATACAACTCGTTTCCATCTTTCAAGTCGCAAAAACCTGTCGCTGCACATACCCAACAAGCGTAAAATCCATTTTCGACATAATACATGCAAATATTTGACAAAAAATAACTTTTAAAGCTCATTTAAAGTTATAAAGTTATAAATATGTCCAATGGTAAAAATGAAATTACTTTTTACTATTTACCTCGTGGAGAGCAACAGTGGTCCATTTGGAGCAGAATCTTCTGACAACGATTGCGACCAATCCAGGCAACCATTCAGCGTCTCGTCTGTGACAGGTAAGAGGCGTTCCTTTTCTCTTTCTTTCCATGCATTTTTTAATGAATTTCCCTTAAAAATCAGCTCTGTAAGGGCACCTTTGAAATTTTAGGGCCGGGCTAAGTGGCGCGGGTATCGGGCACGGACCCGCGCCACTGAGCTCTTTTGACCAAAGGGCTCGCGCCACATGGCGCGACTGTCAGCAAAACAGTCGCGCCAGCGGCGGAACCCAAATTTCCGCCTAAAATCCCACTATTTATGCCAAATTTCTTGAATTTTGAGGCTCACAGAAGATCTAATTAAAGGCTTTGAACCATGTGAATGCAGATAAACAGTCAGAATGGCAATTGAATGGAAGGAACGGGAACACGAAGATGAGGACGAAGAGGCCATGCAAAGCCAAGCATGTATGAATGCTCTGAGAGACTGTGGCTTAAAAAAGTTCTTCCTCACGCCATGCTTACGAGCTCAGCTTGAGCTCCTCCAATATCTGATCAACCTCTGGGATGAAAATGACCAAGTATTCAAAATACGAGACCAGGTGTTGGAATTGGAGGTCGCTGACATTTATTTCGTTACTGGATTATCCCGCAGGGGTCCAATCCCTGTATTGACTGGGAGCAGACCATCAGGGGAGAAGATGGAAGAAGTAATGGCACGGGTGTGCCGTGGGGCACAAACAGGAACAGGGAGTAAGAAGGTATACATCTCAACCATCCCTGACCTAGCACTGAGAGTTGTACTCCACACCATTACGCGGGCTGCTGGATCGCAGGCACCGCACGAGGCTACAAAGACTCAACTCTCACTGGCCTCAGAATGCATGGGTCCCCGACTGTATGACTGGGCAACAGCTGTCACCATCAACATGAAAAGGCAGCTCACAAAGTGCAAACAGAACAAACTGAAGCAGTTTGGGTATGGTTCCATCTTGGTATCGCTCATTCTGGAACGCATACCAACCTTCCAGGGCCAAGAGGCCCATGTGGCGAGTCCAGTACCACGGGAGCCGAGAATGGCTCGCTGGGCAGCACTGATGCCCAGATCTGGAGGTGGGCAACAGATGTCCTGGAAGCCCGAGTTCTTCAGGTGGTTACGGCGCCAACTGATCGTTGTGGAAGATTGGCCCTATGCGGGAACTGACTTTACAGGGGACCCGGATCTCCCGCTACCAGAAGGAGACCACTGGGATGAAGAGCTGGGTAAGACCTCATATTTTGATTTTATGTTTATGTGTTTTTTTATTAATACACACTTGTCTTAACACAATTATATATGCATGCAGATGTAGGACCTGAGAGACCAGCCGGGATGTCTCCTATCTTCCGGAGGACACAACTCGCCCCTGAGATCCAGGGGGAAGGTACCGGAGGAGAGGCACTGGTTCAGAACCTCGAGGGAATCGTCCATGGGATCCCAGACTATGCCCGACTATCAGATGTACCGATGGAGTACCAGCGCCATACGGTGGGAGTCCCAAACCGGCTCCACCGAATCCTGAGGCGGCTAGTGCGTGCAGTAACGTGCTATCATGAGCACCATGCCGATTAGTCTCTAGGATTTAGCCACACCTATTTTTTGAGAGACACAGTGTCTCCGGATGTATTAAGACACTTATGTATATTTTTTGAGTTTTATGTGACACACTTCTATGTAAACATTTCGATATCTATATATATGCATATCTATTTCTGGATGAGTCTTCTTTACATGTGATGATGATTTATAAATTGCGCAAATGTCTATCTAACACCAAATTTGCCACTGCATCTGTTAATGTATTCAAATGCCTAGGTATATGATGATATGTAATATATTCAAAATTCCTTTCCAGTAATCGAATACGCAAATACAATCGTAAAATGGACGGGTTTCTTACCGAATAGTGCCCGTTCAGCTGCAACACTACAAGCCGTGAATCTAGGTACACGAGCAATTCACGGATACCAAGGTTTACTGCCTCGGTTAATAATTCCAATACGGCGCTATATTCCGCGATATTGTTCGTGGTACGTCCTAAAAAAACACCTTGTAGGTTGATCAACTCACCAGCAGGATCGTAGATTACCCAGGCTGCAGAAGACAGATTCCTGGTACTGCGGGAGGCACCGTCCGCGAAACCAACAAATGGATGAGTAGACATCTGCACAACCAGGAAGACCCGATCAGCAGAAAGACGATTACAAAGCACACCACACCATGCACACAAATGACAATCACACACCTATGTACACACACCACACCAAGAAATCATTTCAGGCGTAGTACTTCTTAAGGTACAGCCCATTTCTGGGCTGCGCCAACGGAACTCCTTCGTAGTCTATAAGTTCGTAGGCCCCATTTTTCAAAACACGTTTTACTATATAGGGACTGTGCCACATGGGCTGGAGTTTACCGGCACCAAGCTTATCATGTGCCTGATCGTACAAGAGGACTAGGTCTCCTTCAATGAAAGAACGGGGAGAAACAGATTGATCAAAATGAGATTTGACCCTCTTCTTTTGTGCTTCGATGATCAAAGCAGCTAGACGACGGGTTTCATCCAACCGTTCGAGATATAGAAGACGCTCTTCCTCAGGATAAGTACCCGGTAAGAGCTCCACAGCTAACTTAAGCGAAGGAATTTCGCATTCAACCGGCAAAGTAGCTTCCAGACCGTACACCAGTTGGAATGGTGTGAATCCGGTTGCACTTTTAGCAGATGTTCGGTATGCCCAGAGAGCTGAGAACAGTTGGAGATGCCAACTGTATTTATGAATCCCAACTGTTCGTTGAAGCATAGTGACCAAAACCTTGTTCACCGCTTCAACCTGACCGTTCGCTTGAGGGTAGTATGGCGTTGAGCTGTCGTGACGCAGGCCCAACGCAGCTGT
This sequence comes from Pinus albicaulis, assembly GCA_034641835.2. Taxonomy (NCBI): domain Eukaryota; kingdom Viridiplantae; phylum Streptophyta; class Pinopsida; order Pinales; family Pinaceae; genus Pinus; species Pinus albicaulis. Next base: position 296,008 of record JAXQQM020091461.1, read on the forward strand.
CAGCTCCGCCATCATGTAATCACGGAAATGAGTACCGTGATCAGTGACGATAGCTTGAGGAACTCCGAATCGTGCAATAACATGGTTGAATAAAAATGAAGCAGCCGTTCTTCCGTCAGCAGCAAGTGTAGGCATCGCCTCGGCCCACTTAGTGAAGTAGTCGACGACGACAATGATATACGCATGCCCCCCGGCTGAGTGAGGGTTACACGTCATAAAATCTACGCCCCATTTCGCGAAAGGGCCGACGGTAATAACGGGATGCAAAGGCAACGGCGGCGCGCGCATCTTGCGCTGAAAAATCTGGCACGGATGGCATTTTCAGACTGCAGTGATACAATCCTTGAATATAGAAGGCCAGAAGTAACCTGCCCTTAGAATATTTTGGGCAGTGGCATATCCGGACATGTGTCCACCACAGGCGCCACTGTGGCAGTCATTCAAGACTTTCTCAGCCTCGTCCAAGGTAAGGCATCGTCGGAGCACCTAATCTACTCCAATACGATATAGGGTATCTCCCACTATGCGGTAGGGTTGGGACTGGTGCCGAATCCGACGGCGTGCAGCTTTATCCAACTCAGACCGGAATGTCGCGGTCTGAAGATACACTATGATGTCCCCGTACCAAGGATCACGAGTATCAATAAGAAACAACGTTTCGTCCGGAATATGATCTTCAGTGTGTTCAGGAAGAGAGTCTGTAGGGAGAGAACAAATCAAATCCGCGAAGACCAGTGATTTCGTTGACTTGGCAATGGTGAACTCCAAATCAAACTCCTGCAGGATGACAATCCATTTGGAGTACTTGCCCCCCAGCAATTGTCTAGAAAGAATATATGTCATGGGGTTGCAGTCGGAAACCACTGTGATCGTGCGCAAAAGGATGTAATGGCGGAAGCGCTGTACAGCGTGTACGGCTGCTAAGGCCAACTTCTCAACATGTGCGTAACGCGTTTCCAGGTCGAGAAGGTTCCGAGAGAGGTAATAAACAACATGTTCATCACCGTTCTCGTCATCCTGCACCAAGACCATGGCGATGGTGCTTAATGCGGCGGCTAGATACAAAGTAAAGTCGCGGTGGTAGTCCGGAGGACGAAGCAACGGAGCATTGACTAGCAATGTCTTCAGCTTCTCAAAGGATTCTTGAGCGATTTCGTCCCAATGAAAGGGAACACTCTGCTTCAACAAACGAGTGAATCCTTTGGCCACCTCGGCGTAATTCGGGATGAAGCGCCTAAGAAAATTCGCTTTCCCTTGCAGACTCTGCAACTGATAAAGGGAGGAGGGTGATGGGAGATTTATAATGGCCTCAACCTTCAGAGGGTCGAGGCGAATTCCGTCTTTCGAGACTATAAAGCCTAAAAGACGGCCAGAGTCGACGCCGAAGACGCACTTATGAGGATTCAGCCTAATATTGTAGCGTCTGCAACGAAGAAATATCTGGCGAAGATGTTCCGGATGATCCTCTCGCTTACCCGAATGGGCAGGCAAGTCGTCCAGATAAGGCCGGACAATATGGCGAATATCATGAAAAGCATATGACATGGCACGTTGAAACGTGGCGCCAGCGTTCTTTAAGCCGAACGAGAGTTTTTTATATGCAAAAGTGCCCCACGGACAGATGAATGTGGTCTTATGTTGATCCTCAGGTGCAATGTTAATCTGGTTGTAACCTGAGAAACCATCCATTAAGGAGTAGATCTCACTTCCGGCGCAATCGTCGATAATCTGATCGATAAACGGAGTGGGATAATTGTCCTTCGGACAGGCGCGATTGATATCGCGATAATCCACACAGACTCGAATGGTACCCTGCTTTTTATCGACAGGGACGATATTGGACACCCATTCTGTAAGGGGGATAGGATAAATAAACCCCGCGTTCGAAGTTTTTCAACCTCTGCCTTGATAGCGGCGGCTTTCCGAGGATGCATGGGACGCAAGCGTTGGCGCACGGGTTTCGCACCTGGATAGGTTGGAATCTCGTGCACGACAATACTAGGATCAATCCCCGGCATTTCCTCGTAGGACCATGCAAAAACATCTCTGAACTCTTTAAAAAGTTCTGTATAGACCTGGATCTCTTCGGGAGAACAGGTCACACCCACATGAATGTTCTCAACAATCCCTGGTTTGACAGAGATGTTGATAGGAACCGTTTGAGTAATGTTACTCAGATTGCCTTCCGAAAAGACCTCATGCGTCAAGATCGGTGTTTGAAGAGGAGGGGAAGGAACCCGAGTAGCATAGCGCTCGAGACAATCCGTCATTGCCCCCAAGCTAGGCATAAACGAGGAACGATGATGCCCATCGCCCCAAGGTAGCTCCTCCAGAGACATAGTTTCAATTATAGCCTCATCTGAGGAAAAAGTCTCTCGAAGAGGATCAGGCGAATCAGCCTGACCAAGCCAGGGGGATTGTGAGTAGACGTCAAGAGCCATGCTCATCGGAGCATGCTGAGGAGGTGGAGGGTCCGATGCAGCAACAATCTCACAGTAGCTGATCTCTACCGGCGTTAAAGGCATGGACTCTCCGAACTCATATACCTGCTCAGGTGTAGGAATCAGCCAGGGGTCATCAGTCCTGGACAACATGTTGACTTGAGCGGTATTCGGTGGCGGCGCAGGGAAAATACCCATGAGGACTGGGTCTTTGAAAAGACCAGGTCCTATGCTGTCTGGGGAATTCGGAATTTGATCCACATACGGCACGTTGTTCTCGGAGCTAGAGGTAAAAAATGACAACTGGTCTACCGTAACAATCTTGCCCTCGTGAGGGAACTTGATGAATCGAAAGACAGTAGACGGCACGCAGAGCATGGCATGGGTCCAGCTACGGCCAAGAAGTATATTATAGTTGAGTTTAGCGTCAACCACTTCTACTTCCACGTTGACAGTTTTTCCCTGTAATGTAATCGCCAGACTCTCGAGGACTCCCAGGGGTTTAGATTCCCGGCCATCAAATGCCTCAAGGGCATTGGGAGATGACGATAAGGTTGGAGAGCCGATGGCTTTCCAACAAGCGGAGGACATAACACAAGTAGATGCACCCTCATCTACGACGGCTCTGTGAACGTTCAGACCGTTAATCCCGACTTGAATAACCAAAGCGATTTGATGTGGAAGCCGGGGAGTAAAATTCTCCAGATCAAAGGTGAGAAGGCTCGAATCGGCGGGATCAATACCACCGATGGTAGACAATAAAGCCTTCCGTTGTGAAGGACAACTCTGAAGAACCTCAAGTGCAGACATGGCACATGGCGCCTGTGCCAAATCCTCAACAATACTGTAATGTTGGGCGGCACGAGCGTTTGGATTATAAGAGGATCTCCGAAGAACACCCTTGGGAGGTGGCTTCACAACGGGTTCGAGAGTCGGCTTCTCAATTTCCAATGAACCAGAAGCAGATGCGAGAGGCGGTCCATCCGCCACTGCCTTCCCGGGTGCCTGCTGCTGATTATTGTAATCCTTGGACCTCGTAGCGATAGTGATAGGTGCATTAGTCTTCATCATGAAAAATTGAGACCCAAACGGTACAGATGATGAACCTTGTTCGACCATCTGGGTCTGCTGAGATGGAAATGGCTCTTTTAAAACAGCCGGAGTTCCCTTTGAGCCTTTAAGAAGTTGACTGACTTCGGATCGTCTTGGACAATCTTTAGTGTAATGGTCACCTTCACATATGAGGCAAGGAAATTTCGGCTTACGTTGTGAGCCATCCTCAGACCGAGATTTAGATTCCGGTTTTGGGGCATCAGATTTTGATTTGCCTTTGCCCTTCTTCTTCCCCTTGGAGGATTTGTCCACAGGATTGGCCTGAACGGCATTTACCTCTGCGGTTTTACTAGAATCGGATGAGGCGGGATTAGCAGAGGTATTGTTGGAAGAATTAGCCTTCTGCTTCCCATTTGAAGACTTCTTCGAATTTTGAGAAACGGAACCAATGACACCATCCACCGAAGGGGTGGGCGGGGCCTTTTTGGCTCCGAGCCGTGGTGCATCAGGCAGGATGTCATAAAGCGTGCCAGATTGTGAATAAACAAGATCCAAGTACTGGGCACGCGCGATAGCTTGTTCCTCCGTCACACACACTCCCATTGCGATATCCTGAGCGATTTTGTTCACAAAGGAGGTGGTGAACCAGTGAGTCAAAATCTGATCAGGTATGTGAAACTTGATCAGTCGACGACGGCGCCGCCACTCATGGATGTGATCCAAGATGTGAGTGGCCGAGTCCTGCTTCAGGGAAGACAGGAGGTGCGTCCCAGTCTCATACCGGACTGGTAACTGGAAATGCGTGAGGAAAGCCATAGCTAACGAGTTGAAATCCTGAAAAATACCACGGGATAGCTCTATGTACCACTTAGCAGCAGCTCCTGTTAAAGTACGCTGGAAAAGACGCAAACGAATCGAATCGTCAGTCCAAGAGTTAGACGAACACCAGAGGTGATACGTCATCACATGCGCCTGGGGGTCTTCTCCAGCTTTGCCCTCAAACTTGGGACAGTCACCTGGTATCTTGTTTGGAACCGGGGGGCCAATATGGATTATGAGCAATCGGACTACCGGGTCACTAAACGTCCTGTGATCCAAGGTAGCCAGGAACGGCAATGGAGGTTAACTGATGCTGGCCCGCACAAGGTCTCACCATGTCTATCGATGGTTGTGAATATCCCTCGCTCTATGGGTTCTCGTCCGTAGGATTCCCGACTCGTGAGGGGCATAATTGGGAGAAGCAGACCGATTTGGTTGTCGTAACCATTGTGGTGGGACTGGAGAACCAGGGTTCGGCTCCCGATTAGCGTTGGTTCAGATAAGGCCATTTGGATTTGGTCAGAAAGAAGTTAGAACCGGGTGGAGGAGGATGATACTGAGAGCCTCCAGAGTGGTTATAGTTCGGTTGAGATTGACCATGAGAATAATAACCACTCTGAGGATGAGTAGACTGCTGATAAGTGGAACCCTGCGGAGCTTGGTACGTAGGGCGCAGCTGTTGATTCGGCTGCGGCATTGAATGAGCAGGCTGCTGAGCAGAGTGAACGGAATGAGAGGGCTGCCCTGAATGAACAGGTTGACCCGAGTGAGGGGGCGGCCCTGAATGAACAGGTTGGCCCGAATGAGGGGGCGGCCCTGAATGAACAGGTTGGCCCGAATGAGGGGGCGGCCCTGAATGAACAGGTTGGCCCGGATAGACAGGCGGCGCTGGTTGCGCAGGCTGACCTGGTTGTAAGTGAGCCCCAGGTTGCACCGAATAAGCCGGTTGGCCTGGAGGCGGGACACCAGGTTGTGCGGGATGACCCGGTTGGCCTGGTGGTGGAACAGGACCAGGTGCTTGCTGGAAACCAGTTTGACCTGAAGCAGAACCATAAAGTGGTCCTGGCTGATATGCAACGTTAGAGACAACAGGATACTACGGTTGCATCGGTAAAGAAGGCTGGATTTTCCCCCCAGGTCCATAGGCCGGTCCCTGTTGATACCCCGGCTGAGGCTGAGCAGGTTGACCAGCAAGGTTATAATATGGTCCTTGCGGATTATAGAATGGCCCTTGCTGGCCCGCAGAGTAGCCTTGAATGGGTTGTCCCTGTGGGTCGTACTGATAGCCAGGTTGTCCTGCAGGTTGACCTTGGAAAGGTTGTGCCTGCAAGTTCTGAGCCTGGTTGTACGGTAAACCTTGAACATAAAGATAGGCCTCAGGAGCAGGGAGACACAAAATGTCCCCATGCTCGTCAAGCTGACTCGGAAAACCATACACGGGAGTGCCGTCTTGTGCATAGTGCGAAAAGAAAGATCGGTAAGGATCTTGGGGGAGCTGTCCAGCTCCAGCGTTAGGCTGCTGTAAAAACAACCGATACTCCTCCGGAGAGATATTCTCCGGTATAACAGTAGCTAGATAAATGTCCTCTGGAGTTGGCCCAAATCTAGTAGCAGATGCTGAGGCAACAGCAGAAGAGGCAGCCACACAAACAGTGGGTCGCACGGGAACAGAAGTGACGGGCGTCGAAGGAGACACTGTAGTGGCACTGGCCTTCAAGGTGAGGATGATATTCCCACAGAGGCAAAGAACAATAATCGACCCGCAGATCTCGTACTCGTGGCAAAGAAGGACCGGGTACCGACGATGTGGTAGCTACCTGCATCACTTCGAACAATCTATTTAGGATGCTACTGACAAATACTACCGACCCGGAATTTCCTCACTTAATCACTTCATGGTTGATCCGCCGCTAAATCACACAGAGACGGCGAGGACTAGAGGAAAAACAGCAGCAATAAACGGTGAACCCGATGTAAGAGAAAGGAAATCAGCTCCTAATCTCAATTCAGACACAGGGTCCGAAAAGGGCCAGTGGAACTCAACTGGCTCTCCAAAGGGTTGCTCGGCGAGGACCGGTCCCCTGTCAGGGAACTCGGAAACAACAGGCTGCTGTGGTCCAACAGAAGGCTCCGAAGCCTCTGAAGAATCGTCCGTGTAAGGACTACCAGTAGACGAAACCGAGGGTTCCGCCACCGTGACACAAGACTAGAAGAAGAGAGCACACACACACACGGGCTGAAAACGAATTAAGACACACGATCAAACAGCCACAAGCAATATCTAAACGGGTGTGTTATCGTGGGAGATTGATTTTACCACATTGGAAAATAAACAAATTCTACCGTTTCATGTTTTAAGAGTCGAGAAACGATAAAAAGATGACTCTATCTCTTTCAGAGTTGATACAAGCGTGAAATGACAAGCGCTTGACGGTCTTTTCAAGTTTAGGGAGTCAGAAAAGACCAAATGACTGCTCAGGAAAAACTAGGCACAAAGGGTGTACCAAATATCCGTGAACTGCAATATACACCTTGGTTTCAAAAATGAAACAAAAATCGACCAAGGACTTTCCGTACGTGCAGGTAGTCTCCCCGAATGCTGTGTTCGGTGTATCACGGGTATAGGGCGGCAGACTCGGCTTCCCGTGGATAAAGGATTGAAAACCTATAGGGGTCTCCCTTTATATACGCGACGGTACGGGGAGCGCAAGTCCGTACTAGCGCTGTCTAAAGCCAATAGGCGAACGACAGCTGCTAGGTTTAACGACGCCGGAACACGTCTCTAGCCTAGACCTTCTAAATATGTTGCTTTAAGTTCCAATGTTGCCTTAGGTTAATTGAATAAATTTTACAGTTGATCTTCAATTAAGTTTCAATTTCCAGGCCCTATCGTATGTAGTGTCTCCTAAATGCAAGCTATATGCCACGATGCAACATTTCGTTCGATGAAAACTAGCTAAATGAGAGTTGAGAGCTTTTATACAAACGAAATGAACGGAATACAAACAAGAATGTCTCTAATGCAACTAATGCAATTGCACACTTTTCATTCAAACACTAATCACTAGCAATATGGAAAAGATCACAATTTGCACTAATTTAACAAAAGCAAAAGAGATTATTTTTATTTTTATTTTCAATGTTTAATGGCTAATGTGCACTGAAAACAAAAGGAACAATTTGAGAAATGATATCTAAGAGAGCGAAGCAAACAACATTCACTCAACGAAGCAAGCAACCAAATCTCTAAATCGACCCAAAGTCCCTCAAAGCAAAGAAATACTCGAAAACACCCAATGGACCGTGTGATCTAGGTCCAAAGCAAGGGCAAATGAATTCTGAATGAAAGGATGAACAATCACTCAAAAGACGCAGCAAAACAACCAAAGACTGTTGAGAGAGCGTGGAGAATCAATCAACAAGTTGACAAGACAATCAAGACACCAAAACTCCCAAGGAGGGCTCGATTCACTATGCCACTAAATGCCCTAGGGCTCAAATCGTGAAATCGATAGACAAAGGCAAACAACCAAAGGATAGCGGTGAATTCCAGTCAAACAAGACTCCAACACACTCAGACAATCAGGAAATCAAGAAGAAAAGTACTGGTCAAGCTCAGAAAGCCAAAAATGAAGAAACTCAAAAAAGTCACAGGGGTGGCGCGACTGTGGCCTTGAAACTAGCGCCAGAGGCCGAGTGGCGCGACACAGACAAATGCAACAAGCGCCAAGTGGCGCGACTGTCGGGTTAAAACCCGCGCCAGTCGAGTTCTTCAATAAAAATTAAAAAACAAGCTATTCTAAAAGTAGACCAATACAAGCTAAGCAAACCAAGAGGCTAAAATAATGAAAGAATCCAACCCAGAAGGTTCATCAAGCAAGGCGGGATGGGGAATGGTAGGGACGGTGACAAATTACTGTGAAAACCGGACGATCCCCAGCGGAGTCGCCAATTTGTTGAGGAGGTAAATCCCCTCTGCGGACAGAGGCGATCCCTACTAGCCCAGCAGGGGTCTAGCAACAAACAAACAATGCTATGACGCAAGCTCCTAGTTACGAATGAAAGACTTGGAATAAGAGCCTACCTGAATTCCAACGCTAGATCTGAAGAAGAGATGTCCCCGTCCTTCAGCCCTGGCAGATCACAATCCTTCCACGATCTCCGTGGATGAACACCTGCACACAGAAGAAACGAACAGATACATGCATAGGAACCAGCATACGTAACTAAACATCGGTCAGAAAAGATATTACTCACATTAACATGATAGAAAAAGGAGTGGAACCATAATCATAGTCATCTATTAAAGTGATAAACGAATAGAAGTTACAACCAAGTTCTGACGTCGCAGCTTCCTTCGAACGGGTCTCCGGTTGTCCACGTCTCACAAAGCTCGCCAAGGAAAGGGAAACCTCTCCAGAGTCTCGTAACAATGGTCTCCTCGCTTGAATGGGCCTTAAGGGAAAGAAGGGATTCTTTACAACACAAAGGCACTTGGGAATAGGGAGATGCAAAGCTTCAGCACTTCAAGACTAGCTTGCCATGGATCTGAGCAAGCTTTTATAGATGGGGAAGGAGGGAGTTGGGATCCCTATTATTATGGGATTGGCCTTATCAACAAGGAAGGTTCCATAGAAGGTGGAAAAACTACTTCCCTTCCATAGAACTCCCGTAGCCAAACCTCCCAACTCAAGATAGGCAGTGGTTGTGAGTTTGTTTGAACTCAACTTCCGCCATCCATATATAAAAAACAGCCCCTAAAATGGGTGGCGCGATTGCTGCTCTATGACAGAGCGCCAAGTGGCGCGACCTCTTTACAGGATTTCCCTGAGTGGCGCGAGTACTGAACTGTCTACCCGCGCCAATGCAAAAAGAGCTGTTTTTTATGGATTTTGCAAGGAGATGTCTCAAGGGGAAATGAAGCTCATACTCAGAGGGATGCATTGATGATGTTTTCAAGGCATGACAGTGTTCACAGGTCACATAATGGGTCCTCCATTGTGCGGGATGGGGAATGGTAGGGACGGTGACAAATTACTGTGTAACATTGGTACAGTAGGAAACAAAGATCTGTGGCACTCAGTTCAGTAGAAGCAGAATACATGGTAGTAATTCAAGCTGCATGTGAGGCTATCTGGATGAGGAAGATCCTGGTTGGTTTGTTCGGTTCACATTTATAACCTACAGTGATACATTGTGATAATCAGAGTGTTTGGTCAATTTAGTGTGTCCTAAATTGCTGCATTTAATTTGTCAATCCGGGATTCGTAAGCTAATGAAGTGCGGCGCACTATATGTGCAAGATAACCTATTTCTTAACTTTTTGTCGTTTTTGGTTTTCTAAGATGAAATGGAAATTCTAAAATGAAAACAAGTATGGTTATGTTTGTTCAAGGAAATGATATCCTCTATAATGATTTACCAACTTGAAAAAAAGGAATTTGAAAATTACAATGACAAAACTTGAAAGGAAATGAAAATGTGCTGCTGAAATGAAAAGATGCTGCTAGTCTAATGAATCAAAACAATGAACTAATGAGCATGAAACCAAAATATTGTTGCTGCTGTCTAAACACAAAATAAATTATGCTGAAAGAAATCCAAAAGCTGCAATAAAGTAAATCTAAATCAATTTACATCAACTTGTCTTCTGATCCCTCATCATTAGTCCAGCTATGATTTTCGGAAGTAACCATAAACAACTTGAGTAACTGATATCTAACTTGCAGAAAGTAAACTAATATCAAACCACACATTCATAATTCAATCCTTCACCATTAGTCCAGCTGTGGCTTTCGGAGGCAACTGAAGATGTTATGAGCAATTTAATATATCTAACTTGCAGAAAGGAAACTAATATCAAACTACACTTTTCATAATACAATCCTTCACCATCAGTCCAGCTGTGGCTTTCGGAGGCAACTGAAGATGTTATGAGCAGTTTAATATATCTAAATTTGCAGAAAGGAAACTAATATCAAACTACACATTTCATAATACAATCCCTCACCATCAGTCCAGCTGTGGCTTTCGGAGGCAACTGAAGATGTTATGAGCAGTTTAATATATCTAAATTTAGCTACTGAAGCAAATGAGCAAAATTGAATTAAACAAAGCAGTACTGAAATTAAACAGAAACTAAGAAAAACAAATTAGCAGCAGAACAATGTTAATTCCATGTCATTAGTCAAAAAGCTATGAAAATGCCCGGGCTGCCTATCTATAACCTGAAACAAGAACACTGATCAGTGATTAACAACATAAAACATGAAAGACAAAAGTGAAATGGAAAGCATGAAAGTTTATAAACAGAAATGAAGCATATGTATCATGAAAAATGCAATGTATAAACATGTGAATGGATTATGGCACAATGAGCTTTAAAGAAATGAAATAAGAACTATACACTAATGCACAAAACCTCAGCTGAGCAGGGGCCCTCTACACCAGCCTTGGCAACAATCTTCAAGTACGAATTAAGTCTGAAAACAGAGTCTTCTTATATTAAAATGTAGTCATAACAGTAAGGTAGTATTACGGCTCAAAGGCAGCGTAATTACATTACAGAGCAGACTAATAAAAGATAACAAAGACTAATCGATACTAACTCTATATGCGTATGCAAACGCGTTATATATAACAAAAGAAATATAATTGTCTCCTAAAGTTTATGCTGGTGGAGAACACGTAGACCATTACGTCCACGGATCTAGGATCATGGCCGTGTTGGAAAGTAAATCTATAAGGAGTGGATGCTTGAATTCGGCTATGGAGCCATGTACAGATGTCGACTTGTCCTCCGCAAGCTCAGAAACGGCCATATGAACCTTCAAGTGACACAAAACAGAGTCCTGTCACCGTGAGACTCTATGGTTGACTTCCATGTGGACGCCTTTGACTGCAGCTTCTTTAGATGAGTTTGCTCGAACCAATAGGACACGAACCATGTCCACATCATTTCTGACTTGCCCATGTGGCTTGTTTTTCCTGTAGACACCTGTAACATATAGTTTCACAAAATAGCTGCGGAAAGTTGCAGCAGCTGCGGAAAGTGGCAAGATTCCACAGCTAAATAAAAAAAATCTAAATCAAACAGCAGACACAAAAATATAGTTAAAAACCATGTTAGATGCTCTTTTGCAATTAACATACAATGATATTGACAGTTTGGGAGGTTCAGGTGAGTGAAAAAAGGTATAGAAAAGTGTATGGAAAAGATGCAGAATTGAGACTCAACACAGAGTTTCATTACACTCTCAATTAATCATGTGTTTCATGATAGATCTAAACATATTGATATCTGGTATCATCATAACAGAGATTGTGTGCAGCGGAAGATCATGTTTCTTCAGTACATTCCTACGGAAGATCAGGATGCAGATATTCTGACAAAGGCGCTCACTAGGAGAAAATTCGAATACCATGGAGGTAGGATCGGGGTGAAAGTTAATCCCTATCTTGTTGAGAGGGAGTGTTGAGATCAAAAAGATGATGAGCTTAGTGAAAATGAGTCGCCTTCACTAAGTGGGCCCGCAAGCTATTTTTAGGTGCAAGTATATTTTTAGACATGGTGATCATATTTTAGAACTTGCAGGATGTTATTTGTGGATGGTTGATCAAGTTGGAAAAATAGATGAAATTATATTTTTAGAATATTGGGCGAAGTCTATTTATAGATCATCGATCTAAAAATAGAAGTGTCGATTATTATTAGCTCTTAATAATAATCCGACAATAAACAACAACTTATTCTCTTGGAGCACTTAGTTTTAGTGGACATTTTTGGAAAATTAGTGGGCTGAAGGAATTACACAATTCCTAGGGTTTACTGGTGGTTCATGCATGGAGGACTCAGTTAGAACTAAAGTGGCAAAGTTATGGTAGAGTTGGAGGAGTAGTTCATGGAGTTGTATTTAGTTTAACTCAGTTAGACTCAGTTGAGCTAGTTGTATCTAGTCTAACTGAATGATACACTAGTGAGAGTGGAGTGAATTAATTAGTTAATTAATTCACAAATAATAACTCATTAATCAACTGAACAATATAGCAGTTAACTACAGTGCATGGTAGTTCTAGTGGAGACCCAGTGGAGAGATAGGTGAAAGGGAAAGATGGACTACCTGTTGTGACTATAGTGATGCATTGATTGCACCACACAAACATTGGAGTTGCCAATGAGGATTGCGCAGTCAAGGCAAGGGTAATTCAAATTCATTTAGAGCTATTCTTCAGCAGGGATTGCGCATGGATTTGCAGATTTCTTCTGACTAGTGTGTGACAACTGATTGTAATGAGAGCTTGATGTACTAATCTTTGTATGAGATTGTTACATGATCTCCATGATACATAATATATGATAGTTGAGGTTTTCAGCTTCAGGCTTTCTCGTTGAACAACTATGTTATGTGCGATTGTTTTTATTTATGCTTCACATGTGTTTGCAATTAATATTCCGCAAAATATTAACAGTGGAATGATTATATATTTTGCAAGAAGTTAAATATTGTGAGATCAGGGGAATCCGGATGTATGCATGCTTAGTGTATACTAATTTCTACATTCACTAGACGAGGTTGGCGGGTGGAGGTTTTTGCGGATGTTTTATTGGTGGTGTGTTCTAATCATAACACGCACCAGTGTGTTTTATATAAAGCACACTAGTGCGTATTATCAAATGGCACACCAAGACACTATTCTCTTCGTACAAATTGGCCCAGTGCGTCTCATTTATCCAGCGCACCGTAAAGAAGTGAGGTGTGCCATTGATACAACCGCCAAGTGCGTCTCATAATCAAGCGCACCAAAAAGGGTTTAAAAAAAAAATTGTAAAAAAACTCATTTTTACTTGTTACAGTGTTGCAAAGCTCTCAAGCACCACTGTGAGTTTTTCTTCTTTGAGGCGCCCTGCCATCGGTGCTCCCATTGCTCACATTGCTACCATCCGTTTCTCACTGTGTGGAGTTCAAATTTTGCAAAACGGTGGGAATATTTGGTTTTTAGTATTTTTTTGCAAAGATGCCTCCTCGACGCACAAATGTGCAGGTAATATACTTGTTTCTCACCAACTTAAGCTTTTAGAAAATTAATTTCTTAAATTGACATAAAATTCACCATTTAAAAAAAAAAAAAAAATTGCATAGTGCGTTAGAGCCGTTCAACTCACACCATTCGCAATGCTCCCAGTAAATTTATAGGTCGCACCATGAACGGTGTTAACAGAAACCGCAGAGGGCATTCAGGTGTTGTGCCAAGAAAAAACGCACCAAGAACAATAAAATAGTGCGGTGCGTGTCAGTTTCCAGCCACACCGACAATTTAAGTTTTTTTTTAAATAACTCTATATATGGCGATGCATTCGTTTACTGGAACGCACTGGGCATTATGTAAAAATAGACATAACACCCCAGTGTGTCCATATTACGAGAATGCACCACCACCGCCAGTGGTAAATGCCAGTTGGCGGTGCATTGCACTTTAACAATTGCCTCGGGGAGGATTGTTTGGTCAACACACCACAGAAAAAGATTTGTGGTTTCCGCGGTGAGTGAAGTTTTTTCATGCGCACCGCGGGCGGTGCGAAATAGACAAGTATGCATAGGTGGCAGTGCGTGACTTTTTTTTTTTGCGTACTGAATTTTTTTTTCTGGATAAAATTTATATTTATATATTTGTAAATACATTTTACATTTAATATTTTAAAAAAAAAAAAGTTAGTTTTATGTATGAGGGAGGCTGATGTATTTTTTATGTATGAGGGAGGCTGATGTATTTAATATGTGAATCATTCAGCGACATCAACAGAGAGAGGAAAGGCAACAACACGAGCAGAGGGAGGAAAATTATAACATGATACAACAGTGGGAGGCACGGGAGAGGGATAGACTTTTGTACCCTCACCCTATTACGACACCCACCCATTTGCTCTTAAGGGAGGCGGACCTCCTTAAGTTCTACGAGGAGGCAACATCCCTAAAGGGGCACAATGGGTTATTAGGACAATTGATCTACAGGTGGGATGCCCACTGACAGGCTTTTTGGGTCGGTCCTCGCCAGTGGTACCAGCCCAATGAGGAGGAAATTTATTTTATTACTGGCCTATCTAGGAGATGCCAGGATTTTCCCAAGTTCCCAGATGTCCCCGTCGGTTATGTAGCAGGGAGTCAGTTGGCGTACTCCTAGAGATACATTGGGGATGATATACTTTCTACTACATATTTTCTGGTGTCTAGAGGTCAACTATGCATTTCTTTGTTTGGTCCAGAGGAGGTTAGGTGCATCTCACTACTACTAATGACCATTGCACATTATACTAGTGATGGGAAATGCATTAGTTGACCTCTTTTATTTTATGTTGATTCTTTATTCTAGAGGCCACAACTTGTGATATGGTCTGCCATTTTTTTGCGGTAGTTTGTATAGCATTAGATAGATTTCATTCTCACGAACGTGGGAGGTTGACCTTCCCTTTTGCTTCAGAGTTATTTTGTTTAATTTTTGAGAAGTTTCTGGAGACGAGGCATAATTTTATCCGCCATCCTCGTAGGTCGATGTTACATGTACAAATGCAGATGTGGGGCGAGATGATGTCCAAGAGGGGCGTGTCCAAGTATCCGGCCATGATATCTAGTGATGCATTGGAGTTGCTAGCCAATGTTGATGATCACATGTTCATGATGGTGTTGTGTCCTTACGCGGGTTTGGATTGGAGGGGGTGTACCAACATCCTCTTCACACAGGATGAGCCACAGGATGTTAGAGGTAATATTAGTGTTTTATTTAAAATATAGTTTCATTTTATTATCTTAATTAATTAGAATAAATTTTATTTTAACACGTTCTTTAACTTGTTTTATTAAATTTTTTAATGAAATTGTCTAATTATTGTTGTGTACTATATATTTTGTAGATATTGGCACATTCATTTGGGACATGATTCCACCCCCACCAAATGATATTGTAGATGATGAGGAAATGTGGAGGTCGCAGATTAGGGTGATAGACCTCCTCGGGTGCAAATATCCGCAGGCATGCGATGTAGGGAAAAAATTCGATTCAGGATGGAGTTGTGCGACCGACTATGGAGACTCCTGGTTGATGAGGGAGTTCGTCCTACGACGATCAAAGAGATCTAGGTTAATCGTATGCTCACAGATCTCAGGAGGAACATGCCCCGCGATATGATGAGCCCTATGCGTCATATCGTCGGAGCTTCCAGGGTACTGGCAGCTAGGAGGGATAGGCACCATGGAGATGCACGAGAGAGCAGTTCATTAGATGATCATTATCACGAGGGGAGTGATCATTCTATTACTCCACCTCCTCCTCCTTCACCTAGCGCCGAAGATGAGTAGCCAACACCTAGTCTTGAGCAGACATCTTCTCAACAGGCACCTAATCTTGAGCAGACACTTTCTAAGCAGGCACCTCCTGAGCAGACACCATCTAATCCATAGTCACCTCCTAAGCAGGCACGTCCATCTAATCAGCAAGCACTGTCGACTAAGCAGACACCTCTGGTTGAGCAAGCACATCCATCTGAGCATGAGGCACCATCGACTGATCAGGCCTCGAGTACTAGCTATAGTATTGATGTAGTACCACCATATATTTGACATTTATATGTAGTTCTATTACAATTTTATATTTTTGACATTATATATTGTTGTAGCCCCTACAACACCCTCCAAAAATACAAGAAATAATAACACTCACTTCAAAAATTTTGGAGCCCCTTTGAAACTAAAAGAAAAAAAAAGCTAAGTGAAGTTTTGAAGGGCAAGTCGCTAAGTCGCGAATCCATACTTTAAAACAATTGCGACCCCTGCGACCTATGCGACCCCGCGACCCTAAGGTCGCCAGGTCGCAAGGTCGCATGGTTCAGAATTAAAGAAGTTGCGACTCATGCGACCTGTGCGACCCCGCGACCCTAAGGGTCGCCAGGTCGCAAGGTCACATGGTTCGGAATTAAAGAAGTTGCGACTCATGCGACCTGTGCGACCCCGCGACCTTAAGGTCGATAGGTCGCAAGGTCGCAAGGATAAGTAATTAAAGAAATTGGCAACCCAGCGACCTGAGGGTCGCCAGGTCGCAAGGTCGCACGCTACCAACTTGCGACCTCATTAAGTGCTCGCACGTGCGACCCTTTTTTAAAAGGGTAGGTCGCTAGGTCGCATTTGTCACTTGCAGCGAAAATTTAGAAATTGCTCTGACAGGTCGGCTGGCGCGTTTTCTTCCGGGTAAGTTGCTATTTCCTCTCTGTGTTTCCTTCATGAGCATTTCTTGCCCAAATCTGGCCTCCCCATTGTCTTAAATACCTGCTGAGGAGGCTGTGGGGTTTTTATGTTGTTTTTTTCTCCTGTTATCACCTTAAACCCCAAGGTCATATTTTCTTGTCCAGCCCCTCATGGCTTCGTCCTATCCTCAGCCTGGACCCCTTCCAGCCTTGTATGCTTCCCGTTAGGAAGGAAATAAACCCCAAGCCTCGCGCGTTCGAAAACCCCGGCAGGCCCTTGCGCGACCTGCGACCCAGCGACCTAGTCGCAAGGTCACAAAGTCGCGCGATCTTCTGTTTTAAAAAGTTAGCGAGCCAGCGACCCTGTGACCTGGTCACGAGGTCGCGAGGTCGCATATGAGTTCTTCTTTTAAATCAGCGACCTTGCAACCCCAAGAGAATAGTTAATTAAATTCTGCATGTTTAGATTGTATTTAGCTCATTGTCATCATGTCCTTCTCATCCTGGGATTCTTTCCTGAATGCAACAGGTGAATTTGGAACAGACACGATACCGGTCTTCTCTTACTCTAGCGACATGGCACCCCCAGTGTCCCGAAAGAAAGGCAAGCAGGTGGTGGAAGAAGAATCAGACACAGATGCGCAAACATCTCCTCCACCAATATACAGAGATACCCTTTGCACCTTCGCAAAAGGGGACAGCCTGAGATGGTATGAAGTATACCACGAGTTCGCTATACCAGAAGATGAGTTTCCAGAAGATCTCCTGGACCGGGAAGTATACCTAAAGGTCAAGAGATCCAAATTACATCTAGCAGGGGCACATCCAGCCATATTCCCGTGCCCAGAAATATTAGACTGGATCATACAGAAAACGGATCCCAACAGGTTCGTAATCCGAGATAGCGAAGGTAAAGCTTTCGCAACGTTGGAGGGCTCAGAAGCCCAGGTCTACTACTCGCTGCCCCAACCAAAGGAAAACTTTACCCCGAGATGGGCTTCTACCAATGAAGTACCTGTGGTTGATACAATCAGGAAATGTTGGGCGGAACCCGACAAATTTAAAGTCAAGAAAGACCAGGAGTACCCGGTGGCCGGTCTGAGGAAAGTGTATAAACTAGTGGCCGCCATGCTTTGCAGATTGTACGGACGTCCGGACGCCACCACCTTCAACGGCACATGGGAAACTATAATGGAATATGTAACGGTGCACGGCACTCGTTTCAACTGGGCTGGTATATTAATGGGCTCAATGCAAACGAATTTGGCTTCGGCTTTAGCCCCAGATGAAGGAACGCCGTCAGAATTTTATATGGCTTCATATCTATTAGATGCTGTCAATGCCCGACTGCATTTTGAGGGATGGCCACATAACTACGACTCCGAACAAACCCAAGCAATCCATTTGCAGACCAAGGTATTCTGGGAATCCAGGTACAAGTCAGATATTGAGCAAATCTCTCAGATATTCATTCCCGCCCTTTACGGGAAACTATTTGGTCAAGACACCCCCTATATGTCTTGGCGAGCGATGGAGACACTAGGTCAGGTGGCGCACTGGTTTCCATTCGCTGAATATACAATCATTCGAGTATTTGGCACATTCAAAGCACCACATGCTCTGCCTAGGTTTATTACCGACAAGGTGCTTATGCAGGAGGTATGTTTCCAGATGACCTCGGGTTTCTCCAATGTCCTTTCCAAAGGAAAGAAGAAACCTTGGCCCGCTCTGCCCCTCACCATCGGTGCTTATACAGTCAAGGACTTCAGAGAAGTAGGGGCTCAAGGGGAAGAGATAAAAGGTTATCACTTTAAAAATCTGGATTACCGAACATATGACCCGGTCAAGATAGTTCCTGAGCACTGTAAGAGGGCCAAGTTTAAATGGAGCTATCAGCATGTCGAACGCTCGGCGGAGGACGAGAAAAGAAACTGGTACAACGCAGACAGGCAACTAGCTCCGGGGATTGACTCTGATCGAGAAGAAGAGGATCACCAAAATTTAGAAGACAGGAGCCATAAACTAGGAGGCTCTTCTTCCTCCAAGGATAAGAAAACCCGGACCAGTACAGGGCCTGACACCTCGGATCAGCTAAGAGGAGCAGAGGCCCAAGCCAAGAAGGAAGAGGAAAAGAAAATGAAGGAGGATGAAGAGAAACGTAGAAGAGATGCAAAGACGGAGCGGAAAAGGAAACAGGCCGAGGAAAAGGAAAGACAGGAAAAGGAAGCACAGGCGGCAGCAGAACAAGCACTTAAGGAAGAACTTGACAAAGCCGAACGTCAAAAGAAGGCAGACCAAGCTGCCGCAGCAGAGCGAAAAATAAAAGCTGAAAGAGAAGCAGAGGCAGAGACAGAATGCAAGAAAAAGGAGGAACATGACAAGGCGGAAGCCGAGCACCGGCAACAGGAGGAAGGAAAAGGACAAAGACAAGATGAAGAGGATGAAATAATAGAGGACATCGACATATCTCCCCTGGAGATTCCTCCGAGTGGCACGATAAGTATCCTCTCTGGTGACGATTTTCCCGGGGAACAAGAAGAAGAGGTCTTCGACCTGACTAGATTGACATTTGACCAATTCTCCTTCAAAATACGGAAAGAGAAAAGAAAATCCTTGGCACAAAGCCATCCCGCCCTATCTACGGTCGCCACTGAAAAATACATAGTCCTGGATACAAGGACTAACCCTGTAATGATAGCATCAGTAGGTACCGCTTTCGCCGCGGCCACGGAGGAGAATGTCACTAGAATGAGCAGGGAGATTATTTCCCTACAGAACAGGCTAAAAGCAGCAGAACAGGAGAAATCAGTACTGGAGAGTGAAGTGCGACAGCTCCAAAGTAAGCCTTCCCAAGTCAATGAGGTCCCACTGGCAGTCATGAAAGAATGTGATGTATTGGAAATGACCATGAGGCAAGTATATAGAGAAATTCTCACCCTAAAACAAACAGTGGCCCCATTGGCAGAAGCACGAGCGGAAACCAAAGAGAAGCATGAGCAACTCAAGGAGGCCTCGGTAGCTTTGGACAGAATGATAAACTGAACAGTGCAGTACCATCAAGCTCCCGAAAATGTGCCTAGGAGGATTGGAGTCACACACAAGATGCCAAAGTACAAATCCGGATGAAGATGCAGTCCAAAGACAAGCTGGCCAAAGATTTGGACAAAGTGATGTCTGCATATAATCACCTGATCAGTCGTATAGACTCCATGAACGCTCTTCATCACATTCCGTCGTTAGGGGCACTGGACGAAACTAAAGATTGGGAGCAAGTAGATCAGGAAATTCAGTCTTTTCTACAACCCGTGAGACAAGCTGCTTCCGCACCAGAATTTGAGGCATCACAAGAGAACCTAAGTCGGTTGCTTGTCACTCCAGTACAAATCTATACCAAGCTTACCTCCCTCTCAATCCAGATCTCCCAGAAGAAGGAAACTCTGATACCGAATGCCTTGGAATGTATGCATCGATTAAAAGAGGAAATCCCTCTAGTCTCCCCTATAGCAGCGGATTACCAGACCTGGAAAGATTTCCTCAAGGGGAAGAAGATTGACGCTCCAGATTTCTCAATCACATGACCACCTCCATAGCTAAGTTCTTTTGGTCGTAGGTCGCAACCGTCCCCAGGTCGCAAGTCGCACCTGCACCCAGGTCGCAAGTCGCACCTGCACCTAAGTCACAAGTCGCAATCACTTCCGCAGGTCGCAGGTCGCATGTTCTTCCAAGGTCGCAGGGCAGCTGAACCGTCGGGAAGTCGAAGCGTCGGAAAGCCCAAAGGGCGTTTCTTGAATCTATAAATACCCCTGCGGGGTACATAGTTAGGGGCTTCTCTTTTGTGGACTGAAGGGCAATATTGCATTGTAATTGAAGGGTCATACTCTTGCACATATGTAATTCAGATACTTGTTAAAACCCCTTTGTTGGATGATGTGTTTAGCTGTGACAAAACTGTGTGTATTCTGCGTATAGTTTCAGAATATCGTATGATTAATGAAGCTGTGTTCTTAATAGTATCATTCGTACTTCATAGCTATCTGTGATTGTGCTTGATGATGCTTAAGTTTATCGTTTGTTCTTATAATGAATGTAAATGAATTATTTTATTAGCATTTCATTGCATCTTTCGGAAAGTTAAGGGATATCCGTGCCACGAAGAACTGTTTCTTTAGTGGTCAGATTATCTTGCATGCATTACCCCATAGATGTGTTGCTAACGACACTTCCTGGGCGTGTGCATTTTTTTCATTACCTTGCTACGCACAGTGTTATATATCAGTGTGATACATCAGTCATGTATTCTGTATCATGTGAATGAGTGTATGTCTGCAGATTTAACTAGGTTCTTCGAGACCTAAGAGAAAGTCATTTAAGCGGTAGCCGGACCCACACCCCGGACGGGATCCCTATTCCAAACGGTTCAAAGTCTAATTGGGACTTTCTACCGGGGAGATCCCCTACTGTTGGCCGGACATATTTTCCCGTCAACAGATTTTGGCGCTAGAAGGAGGGCCATGGCATCCTCCCAGCATACAACCGACATTCCATCACAAACTCCCCACCGGGAGGTCATAAATAACGAACCTACTCTTCCCCCCTTGGAGGATATTCCAAGGGAGGAGGCTCGATACTTTGAAATCACTAACGAACAGTTGAGATCCTTACGCCCAGTTGGCCGTAATCTCGTCAGGGATTTACGATATGCCCCAATCATGGATTTTCTAGCCCACACTAGGACCCCAGCTGAGAACATCACTCATAATGGCGTGTTGGTCAGCACCATACCTGAACTTGTGAACACCATGATTGAAGACCTCGGGCGGGCTGTCCAGGAAAATGACCCCGTTGTCCAAGATAGTGAAGGCTTCCCTGATACAGAACCTTTCCCCGAACCTCAGCCTGACTTACATCAGTGGAACAACAACCAAGTGTATTCCCCGCGAGAAGGAGGAGAGGGGGGTCGAAGAAATGAAAGAGAAGGTAACACAGCCCAAGGAAATACAGGGGAAGGAAATAGGCCTCGCAGAAATGAGGGTGGGGTCAACAGGGGTCACGGACGTGGAGGTAGAGGAGATGTGGTTCGCGGCCAGAGACACCACGCTAACCATCATCACCACCAAAACCAAAATAGGCCCCCTCCCCGCAACCGGGAGTATCTTAGGAACGTGAATAACCGTGAAAGACACCGAGATGAACACTATCGCCATCATGAAGGAGCATTAGTGTCAGGGACGGGAAGTGATTCTGAGGTAGAAACTCGATATCATCAGCACCCCAGGAGGGTGCAGCCACTAGCCTGGATGGCTCAATCCCCATTGGCCACTAGACACCCGGAGAAGCATCTTCCTAAGTTCGATCCTGAGAAAGGCACCTCAGCGGAAGATCATATTAGTAATTTCTATCTGTCTCTACAAATCATGAGAGTTCAGTCCGATGATGTCGCATGTCGACTGTTCCCACACACTCTTGAAAATCATGCAGCCACCTGGTATCGTTCCCTACCCAGTGCTTCTATTACATCATGGGACCAGTTTCGTCGCGTGTTCCTGCAAAAGTTTGCAGAAGATAAAACACCCTCTATGCTCCTCACAGAGTTAAGCACCATCAAGTGTCATAGAAAAGAGAAGGTTAAAGACTTTAACCAACGCTTCGCCACAATATTGCAAAATTTTCCCCCAAACTTAGCATTGGACGACTCTATCACCATCGACTACTATACTAAAGCTCTCCCTAGGGATATCGCCGTTTTCGTTAAGCGTGAAGCCCGCGCTACCCTTACAGCAAATTACGCTGCTGCTCTCGCGGTAGAGAAGGACATGTTGTCGATAGGAGTCATGGACCACGAAGGAAAGGATGATCACAAACCAATTACTAAAAGGGGCCACTCTTCCACCCCTAATAGAGAGAAAGAAATTTTGGATTTCGAGAGTATGGCCAAGACCCTCAAACTACTAACGAATGAGGTCTCTGACTTAAAGAGAAAGGGCATTGAAACCTCAACTACTCCTAAACCCCCAAAACCCTTTTTCAGAAAAAGTAATCCCAACACCAGCAGACCTCCGTCAAACTCCAGCGCCGCTCTCAACGTGGAAGAGATAGGGAAAGATAATTTTTGCTCTTTTCACCAAGCTTCCCACTCTGAAAAAACGTGCCCGCAATGGATTGGCAGCATGACTGCGGTGGTTAACCAATTGTTGGATGACCAAACCCCAGGAAATCACACAGAGGATGATGTTTCTGATCAAGATGAAGGTTCGCTCCTAGATGGGGAACCAGGGGCCTCTGTCCTAACTTTTGATATAATCCACGGGGGGGGAAGTCTTCTTCCCATTGACATCAACATGGCAGGTAGTCCCAAGGCTCAACCCATTCGAAATTATAGTCTTAGAAGCAAAGGATCTGTCCCCGAACAATCATATGAAGACAAGAAAAGGGATTTTTTGAGGAAAATTCTTCCCCCTGGAAACGAAGGACAAGCTACGCCGGAGAAGCCCACAAATAGTAATAGCAAAGCAAGTCAAAAGAGCAAGCTCCCGGTAGAATCCCCGAAAACCATCACCGAACCTAGTCCCCAAACTGATACTAGCTACAACATCGTGGAGGACATGAAAAAGACCAGAGCTAATATCTCACTCTACGAGTTGGCCCGCATCACGAATCAAAAGGAGCTTATTCTAAAAGCTTTCGCCCACAACCCAAATACGAAAACTGTCAGCAACACATCTGCACAAATCAGTCCAGATATCCAGTCTATAGTAAACGCTGTCAACATGAATTCGAGAGGATCCACCCCTCCCTTCCTTTTGTCTTTTAAGATTTTTAACTTCAACGATCACAATTGTCTTGTTGAGTCTGGCGCATCCATGAACTTCATGCCTCTATCTGTCTGTAAGAAACTCAACATCCGCCCAGAGAAAACCGACGCAAAAATCATTCAACTTGACAGATCGCAAGTACCAGCCGTTGGAGAATTAAACAATGTCATCATCCGCCTTTCATCTGAATCTAGAGTCCATCAATGCATCGATATTGTGGTTGTTGACATCCCTGAAGCCTATGGTCTACTACTTAGCAGAGACTGGTCTAGCAAGTTGCAAGGATACTTTGCCACAGATTGGTCCCACTTATGGCTTCCTTACAAGGGGAGGAATAACCAAATCAAGGTCGAAAGTGAACCATACATGAAACACACTGTAACTGATTTGGATGCCACAAATGAACCCATCAGCTTTGCCCAGGAGGAACTTGGTATGTGTTTCCTGGAGGCCATTTTTGAATGTTACCGACCTCCTCAATCTTCAGTAGGCCCCGAGGTCCAATCTGAATTGGCACTCGTCGCAGAAGAGCAAGCCCAAACTGTCTTACACCAAGCCGAAATTCCTCCGCAATCCACTACCCCCAAGGGCCCGGAAAGTGACATATGGACCTTGTATTACGACGGTTCCAAAAATCTCAATGGTTCTGGTGCTGGCTGGGTCTTGCTTGATCCTCGCAAGAAAAAATTCTTAATCTCCTGTCGGCTGGAGTTCCAATGCACCAACAACACTACTGAGTATGAGGCTTTGATCCTTGGGCTTAAAAAGGCGCTGGATTTGAAGGTAAAATGCTTACAGGTCATTGGAGACTCCGAGATTATCACTCGGCAGGTACGCAATACTATTCACTGTTTGTCTCCACATTTAAAGGCGTATCAACAAGAGGTATGGCGATTAATTTCTGCTTTTGACGCTTTTGGAATTAAATCTGTTCTTAGAATGCATAATGCAGCGGCAGATACTCTGGCTAATGCTGCTGCCAGATTTACCCCTTTGAGGGATGGTTTTTCTATTGAAGTTATATATAAACCCTCCATGCTAGACAATATCACTAATTTGCGCGTTTTCGATGATGATCAACAGGTGCTGGATTTTATGTGTAACTCAGAGATATTCAAAGACGTTGCTATAGATGAAGATGAGCACGACCAAGCTATGCAAAAGGAGTACGAGCAAGTCAAAGGAAACACCATGCCTAAAGGGGTGGTATCACTTGAGAAGCTTTTCGATCTGCAAAATCGTTTCCGTGGGCCCCCAAATGCCAAAGTACAGAGCTCTATCTTAGCTCATCGACAAGTGAACTTGGGATCAGAGGATAATCCTAAATTCGTCAACCTTGGGAAGGACTATACCCCCCAAGAGGCTCAGGATTTCACTCAGCTATTCCGCAAATATCGTGACGTGTTCGCTTGGACATATGAGGACTTACGCACATACGATACTCGAATCATACAACATGTGATACCCATCAAAGAAAATATAAAACCTTTCCAACAAAAGCTCAGGAAAGTACATCCTACGATGGAACCATTGATTCTGAAGGAACTCAAAAAACTTTTAGATGCACGCATTATCTTTAAAGTTCGCCATTCCACATGGGTGTCAAATTTGGTTCTGGTACGGAAGAAGTCAGGTGAAATCCGCTTATGTGTGGATTTCCGAAACTTAAACCGGGCCTCGAATAAAGATAATTACCCGGTGCCCCCTATGGAGCAAATATTACAAGCAGTGTCCGGGTCAGAAATGTTCTCTTTGTTGGATGGATTCTCTGGCTACAATCAAGTACTGGTGGCTGAACCAGATAGGTTAAAGACTACCTTCCGAACTAAGTGGGGAACCTTCGCATTCAGGCGTATGCCCTTTGGATTAATCAACACAGGAGCAACTTTCCAAATAGCTATGGATATAGCATTCAGGGGTCTGATAGGCCAGAGTGTGGTGGTCTACTTGGATGACGTTACTGTGTTTTCCAAACATCGGGGGGATCATTTGCGTCACCTCAGACAGATCTTCGAAAGGTGCAGAAAATACAATATCTCGCTCAACCCAAAGAAGAGCATTTTTGCCGTAGCAGAAGGAAATCTGCTGGGTCATATCATAACTAAGCAAGGCATTGTCGTTGATCCAGAACGTGTGAAAGCCATTGCTCAGATTCCTCCCCCCAGTAGTAAGAAAGCAATGCAGTCCTTTTTGGGTAAGATCAATTTTGTTCGTAAGCTTATATCAGATTTCGCCCAGATAGTTAAGCCACTACAGGGAATGATTAAGAAAAATGCTACCTTCAAATGGAATCAGCCCGAAATTTCGACAGAGATTTTAGCTTGTATACTTTCGCTTCGGATTCATCCCTAGTAGCTGTACTCACACAAAAGGACATAAATAATGACGAGCGCCCCATCTCATTCATGAGCACTGGTTTGCAGGGAGCTGAATTAAATTATCCTGAAATCGAAAAACAGGCCTATGCAGTATATAAAGCGGTCAAACATTTCAGACCGTACATCTTAAAAAACCATGTCACAGTTTACGTTCCCCACCAAGCTGTTCTCTCACTGTTCATGCAGTAGGAGTTGGGCGAGAGACGAGGGAACTGGGTTGCGTGTATGCAAGAGTATGACTTAGAGTTTAAGCCAGCACGCACAGTTAAAGGGCAAGGTCTGTGCCAAATGGCTGCAGAGGCCGCAAGTTCCCACCAGATTGAAGAAGATAATTGGGAGCAAGAAATTGATATGTACCAAACTGACGTCATGCCTCAGATAAGGAACCCTTCTTGGTACTCGGATATTTCAGGATATTTGGCACACGGTGTGTTGGACCCAGCTCTAAATGCCCGGCAGAAACGTGCAATCAGACTCAAAGCTGCGTCTTACCAGATAATCCAAGGGAAGCTTTTCAAGAAACATTCCGATGGGGTCATGTTACGCTGCCTGGAACATGATGAAGCTCAGAAAATCTTAACCGAGCTGCATGATGGACCAGCAGGAGGTCATTTTGCCGGGGACACCACAGCTCATAAAATAATGCGAGCAGGTTATTATTGGCCGACCCTTTTCAGAGATGCCCATGCACATGTTTAGAAATGCATTCAATGCCAGAAATTCGCAAACCGAGAAGCGCGTCCCGTCGCTCCTCTGTTGTCAGTAGCAGTGGAAGAACCTTTTCAACAATGGGGTCTGGACGTCATTGGTGAGATCTTACCCCACTCTTCTAAGCAACACCAGTACATCCTAACGGCTACTGATTATTTCACCAGGTGGGTTGAGGCAGTACCGTTACGCCAAATCAACGATCAGGAGGTAATGCAATTTGTCACTCATTCCATCATTACCGGGTTTGGCGTTCCAACTTCCTTGGTTTTTTATAATGCAACGTATTTTTCATCCTTTAAATTATATGATTTTGCTTTAGAAAATGGCATTGTTCTTAAACACTCTGCAAAGTACTATCCCCAAGGAAATGGTCTAGCGGAATCAACAAATAAAAATCTGATTCGCATCATTAAAAAGACCCTTCTGTCTCACCAACGCAACTGGCACAATGCCCTCCAAAATGCACTCTGGGCTGATCGCGTCACCCCTAAGTCCTCAATAGGCACCTCACCATATTTTCTCGTGTATGGGAAAGAAGCTGTCCTCCCGCCCAATTTATCTATTCCCGCTCTACAGTTATCTCAAGAGTGTCATGGTACCCCTTGCCCCGCCTTGCAAACCCGCCTTGCTGAAATTAGAAGAGGAAAGGCAGAAAACCCGGGAAAAATTCGCCATCCACCAGAGTCGAATCAAGAAATGGTTCGATAGAAAGTCTGCAGCAGATAAAAAATTTGAAGTAGGAGATCTTGTCCTAAAGTGGGATAAAGCTCACGAAGAAAAAGGGAAACATGCCAAATTTCAAGCACTATGGATAGGTCCCTTTCAGGTTAAAGAAAAGGTGGGTCCCCATACATTCCGATTGCAAACTCTGGAAGGAAAATTCGAGGTCCTCCCGGTAAACGGGCATGACCTCAAACACTATTTTAATTGAGTAGCTCTCAAAGGGCTGTTTCTGCCCGTGTATTATAAAAGTCGTGTTTTTGTTCTAATAGTAAAAAAAAAAAAAAATCTTTCTCTAAATCTATAAGGAAGACCTTGTCTAAGCTGCCCGCAACTGGCTCACTCCTTGATAGGTTCTATGCTGATGAAAGGCCCTTCCCGCAAAACACGGGGCAGTCAAAACTCGCTTGTAATGGGCACCAAGGGATAGTGCACGGCCTTACTGGAGTCTTCAAGCATAAGGAACCACCTACCGGCTTTGAAAGGTGCAGGCAGAAAAGGTCTTACATAGCAGCAACCGGATCGTGAGGGAACAGGGCTAAGTCAAGAGAATTTCAGGTCATCCGGGAAAAACCCAAGTCCTCATATAAGACCAGGAGCAACCTCTCTGC
Source organism: Pinus albicaulis (assembly GCA_034641835.2). Taxonomy (NCBI): domain Eukaryota; kingdom Viridiplantae; phylum Streptophyta; class Pinopsida; order Pinales; family Pinaceae; genus Pinus; species Pinus albicaulis. The sequence continues at coordinate 323,785 of JAXQQM020091461.1, forward strand.
AAGCAAAATAAGTCGGGATCCCTCATCCGCCCAGGAAAAATATGCCCATCTAAATAAGTGCCACAAGCACATTCTCAAATAAGTGCAATCGCACACAAATAAAGGGTAAAGGATTGAGAAAGGCTTCCTGCGCAGAGAGGTGATGTAACGACTCCGCCGGGGTACTGACCAGGCTCGCTGGCAGCGGAGCAACATTCATGACTCCTTAGGCAGTGACTCCGCCGGAGCCGAGAGGTTCGCTGGCAGCGGAGCAACACCATGAGGACGAAATAATTGTACCGGACCCTACAGTTGTCCAAAGTTTTCCCCGACCCTCCCGGTCCTGGAGCGCGAAGAATTAAAATTCGGTTGATCTGCACCCAATAAGCCAAAAGGCCAGGCAACTATGCGAGGTGGCAAAGGAAGGAATGTGTGAACTCTGAGGTAAAAGAACAAGCTAGTATTAAGCCCCTCCCTCCTCCCTCATCGACCTTTCATCGGCAGAGACTCTGAATTCATCCAGTGAATCGCCATTTGTTGTAGCCCCTACAACACCCTCCAAAAATACAAGAAATAATAACACTCACTTCAAAATTTTTGGAGCCCCTTTGAAACTAAAAGAAAAAAAAAGCTAAGTGAAGTTTTGAAGGGCAAGTCGCTAAATCGCGAATCCATACTTTAAAACAATTGCGACCCCTGCGACCTATGCGACCCCGCGACCCTAAGGTCGCCAGGTCGCAAGGTCGCATGGTTCGGAATTAAAGAAGTTGCGACTCATGCGACCCCGCGACCCTAAGGGTCGCCAGGTCGCAAGGTCGCATGGTTCGGAATTAAAGAAGTTGCGACTCATGCGACCTGTGCGACCCCGCGACCTTAAGGTCACAAGGTCGCAAGGTCGCAAGGATAAGTAATTAAATAAATTTGCGACTCAGCGACCTTGTGACTCAGCGACCTTGCGACTCAGCGACCTTGCGACCCAGCGACCTGAGGGTCGCCAGGTCGCAAGGTCGCACACTACCAACTTGCGACCTCATTAAGTGCTTGCACGTGCGACCCTTTTTTAAAAGGGTAGGTCGCTAGGTCGCATTTGTCACTTGCAGCGAAAATTTAGAAATTGCTCTGACAGGTCGGCTGGCGCGTTTTCTTCCGGGTAAGTTGCTATTTCCTCTCTGTGTTTCCTTCATGAGCATTTCTTGCCCAAATCTGGCCTCCCCATTGTCTTAAATACCTGCTGGGGAGGTTGTGGGGTTTTTATGTTGTTTTGTTCTCCTGTTATCACCTTAAACCCCAAGGTCACATTTTCTTGTCCAGCCCCTCATGGCTTCGTCCTATCCTCAGCCTGGACCCCTTCCAGCCTTGTATGCTTCCCGTTAGGAAGGAAATAAACCCCAAGCCTCGTGCGTTCGAAAACCTCGGCAGGCCCTTGCGCGACCTGCGACCTAGTCGCAAGGTCGCAAAGTCGCGCGATCTTCTGTTTTAAAAATTTAGCGACCCAGCGACCCTGCGACCTGGTCGCGAGGTCGCGAGGTCGCATATGAGTTCTTCTTTTAAATCAGCGACCCTGCGACCCCAAGAGAACAGTTAATTAAATTCTGCATTTTTAGATTGTATTTAGCTCATTGTCATCATGTCCTTCTCATCCTGGGATTCTTTCCTGAATGCAACAGGTGAATTTGGAACAGACACGATACCGGTCCTCTCTGACTCTGGTGACATGGCACCCCAGTGTCCCAAAAGAAAGGCAAGCAGGTGGTGGAAGAAGAATCAGACACAGATGCGCAAACATCTCCTCCACCAATATACAGAGTTACCCTTTGCACCTTCGCAAAAGGGGACAGCCTGAGATGGTATGAAGTATACCACGAGTTCGCTATACCAGAAGATGAGTTTCCAGAAGATCTCCCGAACCGGGAAGTATACCTAAAGGTCAAGAGATCCAAATTACATCTAGCAGGGGCACATCCAGCCATCTTCCCGTGCCCAGAAATATTAGACTGGATCATACAGAAAACGGATCCCAAGAGGTTCGTAATCCGAGATAGCGAAGGTAAAGCTTTCGCAATGTTGGAGGGCTCAGAAGCCCAGGTCTACTACTCACTGCCCCAACCAGAGGAAAACTTTACCTCGAGATGGGCTTCTGCCAATGAAGTACCTGTGGTTGATACAATCAGGAAATGGTGGGCGGAACCGGACAAATTTAAAGTCAAGAAAGACCAGGAGTACCCGGTGGCCGGTCTGAGGAAAGTGTATAAACTAGTGGCCGCCATGCTTTGCAGATTGTACGGACGTCCGGACGCCACCACCTTCAACAGCGCATGGGCAACTATAATGTAATATGTAACAGTACATGGCACTCATTTCAACTGGGCTGGTATATTAATGGGCTCAATGCAAACGAATTTGGCTTCAGCTTTAGCCCTAGATGAAGGAACGCCGTCAGAATTTTATATGGCTTCGTATCTGTTAGATGCTGTCTGTGCCCAACTGCATTTCGAGGGATGGCCACATAACCGGGACTCCGCACAAACCCGAGCAATTCATTTTCAGACCAAGGTTTTCTGGGAATCCAGTTACAAGCCAGATATTGAGCAAATCTCTCAGATATTCATTCCCGCCCTTTACCGGAAGCTATTTGGCCAAGAAACCCCCTGCATGTCTTAGCGAGCGATGGAGACACTAGGCCAGGTGGCGCACTGGTTTCCATTCGCTGAATATACAATCATTCGAGTATTTGGCACATTCAAAGCACCACATGCTCTTCCTAGGTTTATTACCAACAAGGTGCTTATGCAAGAGGTATGTTTCCAGATGACCTCGGGTTTCTCCAATGTCCTTTCCAAAGGAAAGAAGAAACCTTGGCCCACTCTGCCCCTCACCATCGGTGCTTATACAGTCAAGGACTTCAGAGAAGTAGGGGCTCAAGGGGAAGAGATAAAAGGTTATCACTTTAGAAATCTGGATTACCGAACATATGACCCAGTCAAGATAGTTCCTGAGCACTGTAAGAGGGCCAAGTTTAAATGGAGCTATCCGCATGTCGAACGCCCGGCGGAGGATGAGAAAAGAAACTGGTACAACGTAGATAGGCAACTAGCTCCGGGGATTGACTCTGACCGAGAAGAAGAGGATCACCAAAATTTAGAAGACAGGAGCCATAAACTAGGAGGCTCTTCTTCCTCCAGGGATAAGAAAATCCGGACCAGTACAGGGCCTGACACCTCGGATCAGCTAAGAGGAGCAGAGGCCCAAGCCAAGAAGGAAGAGGAAAAGAAAATGAAAGAGGAGGAAGAGAAACATAGAAGAGATGCAAAGATGGAGCGGAAAAGGAAACAGGCCGAGGAAAAGGAAAGACAGGAAAAGGAAGCACAGGCGGCGGCAGAACAAGCACTTAAGGAAGAACTTGACAAAGTCGAACGTCAAAAGAAGGCAGACCAAGCTGCCGCGGCAGAGCATAAAAGAAAAGCCGAAAGAGAAGCAGAGGCAGAGACAGAACGTAGGAAGAAGGAGGAACATGACAAGGCGGAAGCCGAGCGCCGGCAAAAGGAGGAAGGAAAAGGACAAAGACATGATGAAGAGGATGAACTAATAGAGGACATCGACATATCTCCCCTGGAGATTCCTCCGAGTGGCACGAGAAGTATCCTCTCTGGTGACGACTTTCCCGGGGAACAAGAAGAAGAGGTCTTCGACCTGACTAGATTGACATTTGACCAATTATCTTTCAAAATACGGCAAGAGAAAAGAAAATCCTTGGCGCAAAGCCATCCCGCCATATCTACGGTCACCACTGAAAAGGACATAGTCCTGGATACAAGGACTAACGCTGTAATGATAGCATCAGCAGGTACCGCTTTTGCCGCGGCCACGGAGGAGAATGTCACTAGAATGAGCAGGGAGATTATTTCCCTACAAAACAGGCTAAAAGAAGTGGAACAGGAGAAATCAGTACTGGAGAGTGAAGTGCGACAGCTCCAAAGTAAGCCTTCCCAAGTCAATGAGGTCCCACTGGCAGTCATGAAAGAATGTGATGTATTGGAAATGACCATGAGGCAAGTATATAGAGAAATGCTCACCCTAAAACAAATAGTGGCCCCATTGGCAGAGGCACGAGCGGAAACCAAAGAGAAGCATGAGCAGCTCAAGGATGCCTCGGTAGCTTTAGACAGAATGATAAACTGGACAGCACAGTACCATCAAGCTCCCGAAAATTTTCCTAGGAAGGATTGGGGTCACACACAAGACGCCAAAGTACAAATCCGGATGAAGATGCAGTCCAAAGACAAGCTGGCCAAAGATTTGGACAAAGTGATGTCTGCATATAATCACCTGATCAGTGGTATAGACTCCATGAACGCTCTTCATCACATTCCATCGTTAGGGGCACTGGACGAAACTAAAGACTGGGAGCAAGTAGATCAGGAAATTCAGTCTTTTCTACAACCCGTGAGACAAGCTGCTGCCGCACCAGAATTTGAGGCATCACAAGAGAACCTAAGTCAGTTGCTTGTCACTCCAGTACAAATCTATACCAAGCTTGCCTCCCTCTCAATCCAGATCTCCCAGAAGAAGGAAACTCTGATACCGAATGCCTTGGAATGTATGCATCGATTAAAAGAGGAAATCCCTCTAGTCTTTCCTATAGCAATGGATTACCAGACCTGGCAAGATTTCCTCAAGGGGAAGAAGATTGACGCTCCAAATATCTCAATCACACGACCACCTCCATAGCTGAGTTCTTTCGGTCGCAGGTCGCAACCGTCCCCAGGTCGCAAGTCGCACCTGCACCCAGGTCGCGAGTCGCACCTGCACCTAAGTCGCAAGTCGCAATCACTTCCGCAGGTCGCAGGTCGCATGTTCTTCCAAGGTCACAGGGCAGCTGAACCGTCGGGAAGTCGAAGCGTCGGAAAGCCCTAAGGGCGTTTCTTGAATCTATAAATACCCCTGCGGGGTACATAGTTAGAGGCTTCTCTTTGGTGGACTGAAGAGCAATATTGCATTGTAATTGAAGGGTCATACTCTCGCACATATGTAATTCAGATACTTGTTAAAACCGCTTTGTTGGATGATGTGTTTAGCTGTGACAAAACTGTGTGTATTCTGCGTATAGTTTCGGAATATCGTATGATTAATGAAGCTGTGTTCTTAATAGTATCATTTGTACTCCATACCTATCTGTGATTGTGCTTGATGATGCTCAAGTTTACCATTTGTTCTTATAATGAATGTTAATGAACTATTTTATTAGCATTTCGTTGCATCTTTCGGAAAGTTAAGGGATATCCTTGCCACAAAGCATTGTTTCTTTAGTGGTCAGATTATCTTGCATGCATTACCCCATAGATGTGTTGCTAACGACACTTCCTGGGCGTATGCATTTTGTTCATTACCTTGCTACGCACAGTGTTATATATCAATTTGATACATCAGTCATGTATTTTGTACCATGTGAATAAGTGTGTGTCTGCAGATTCAATCAGGTTCTTCGAGACCGAAGAGAATGTCATTTAAGCGGTAGCCGGACCCACACCCCGAACGGGATCCCTATTCCAAACGGTTCAAAGTCTAATTGGGACTTTCTACCGGGGAGATCCCCTACTGTTGGCCGGACATATTTTCCCGTCAACATATACATTTATCCATATATATATATATATATATATATATATATGGTGCATGAACTTTATGTTCATGTTGATGTACTTATTTTACATGTTGGTGTTCATCATGATGTGTATACTATTAGGTCATGTTAGATATGTTAATTTAATGTGCTTGTAGATAGATACATTTATTTGATGTAGTACCACCATATATTTGAAATTTATATGCAGTTCTATTACAATTTTATATTTTTGACATTATATATATATATATATATATATGGTGCATGAACTTTATGTTCATGTTGATGTACTTAATTTACATGTTGGTGTTCATCATGATGTGTATACTATTAGGTCATGTTAGATATGTTAATTTAATGTGCTTGTAGATAGATGTGTATGTGATAACATTTATTTGATATGAGATGTATATTTGATGTTTGTGTTGTGGTGATGTTATACAATGATTGTGTTTTGTTAGGATGTTATACAATGATTGTGTTTTGTTAGATGATCATGATCGCGATGATTAGATGATGTTAGCAAATTTGAATGTGTATTTTAGAATATGATGTTTGTACGATGGTTATTATGATCGTTATGTTTATTTTTAATATTAAATCATGATAATTATTATATATTATGTATTGGTAATTGTAAAATTGTATAATTGTAATTATATGTATCGTGATTGTAATTGTAATTTTAATTGTAATTGTATGTATCGTGATTGTAATTGTAATTTTAATTATAATTGTATGTATCGTGATTGTAATTTTAATTTTGATTGCAATTGTATGTAAAATATTTGTAAAAGGTGTAGTCTAATAATGCTACGAATTGGCTTTCCGACTATCGTTTTTCTTATGTTCTTCGGCAGCACGTTGACTTGTTTCCGGGCTCCTTTGCTGCCATCGTCTCCATTTTCATTCCGTCTTCGTTTTTGTCGTCTCCGTCGCCGTGTAGCTACGTCCTCATCTCTCGGTCTCTCTGCTTCACCAATGCATGCTTCGTAGCAGGATTTCAAACTCGGGCAATCGAGCGAGAAATTTTAAAAATCAAATTCCCTATTCCAGCAAGGAAAAATCCTAGAGCCCAAATTAACAGCCCTAGATGCCCAACATTATTCTGCAAAGATTAGACATATTATCAGTCTGCATGGCTAGATTGAGCAGGGTTCACTTGGCTCTGCCTACTCAGCTATTCCCTAAATAGATTCCTCTCTTATACTTCTCTACTAAAAAATCCCCATAATAAAAACCAGTATTTCATCAATTTAATGGCCATCAAGATCGATGGAAAATTTTTCGCCATCAACACCGCCAAATTGAAGTTTGACAACGTAGGCCAAGGAGGCACAAAGCTCAGTTTTTTTGTGGCCTCCATGATTGTTGCCACACCTATTTACACTGCGATCCGCAATGCTTTCATGAAAGCAACTAAGGCAAGGAATATCATGAAGGTCAATCTCAAAACTGTGTTGTCCTATTGTACGGTACAACAACCCTCCACATTTCAAAATTTTAGAATAAAATTTATTTTAGAAATAGGTCCCCTTTCTTTTAAATAAAAATAAAATATTTTGAGGGAATCCAATTAGTTTAAATAAAACAATAAAAAGATTCATTGTTTAAAAGTAATGCATCGCATATCGCATATTTCAAATGCAAATGAACAAAATTAACATTGAATTTATTCCAATCTGATCAATCATAAGTCTTAAATGTAAATGTATTCATATTAGAAAGTCTGATGCAATAAATTAAATCACAATCGCAAATCGATAAAGTCTTAAAGTTTTACATTTGTCTAGCAAAACTCTGATGCAATGTAGCTTATCGCAATCACATTCCAAAAAGGTTATCATTCATTCGATATATTTCATAAACTCTAATGCCATACAACACATCGCACTCGCATTTTGTAAATGAAAAGATCACTAGTTTTATAAAGTTCCAATGCGATGGGTCCCGCCATAATCACAATCGCATTTTGGTGAAAATCACGAACAATTCAATACCTTTAGAAATATCCGATGCGATATACCTTTATCGCTAATCGCAAATCGGCGGAGAATATGAAAGGTCTTTTGTCTTCCTTTCAAAAACTCTGATGCGATGGATTTTCAGTCTTTATTGATCGCTATTTTGCGTCACGCATATATTTATCAGTCAATTGCAATCAGAAAAACTCAAAGGGAAAATTTTTACATTAACATTTCAATATTGCTGATCTCAATTGTACGAGCATCATTAATTGGAAAATAAAACGAATTATGGTAATTTATTCTTATGAATGCGTGAATGTGACTCTCATGGAGGGAATTTAAGTTTAATACGGAGTTAATCAATTGGGATCATTAATAAAAGTATTTTCGCATAAGTTGTTCTTCTAACTTCATTTCTTCCCGCGACTGAAAGGTTTGTCTCATTTGCAGAAATATAAAACATCCAGCCCTTTTGTTCGCTGAACTAGTGAAATGATACCATACGAAGAAGATGTCTAAGAAGCTTAAGAAATCAAGAACTGTTGCCGCCGCAAAGACTGTTTCCATTACCACAATGCCAAAAGAAAAACCAACTAAAATCAAGCTGGTTACAGATACTGCATTCCAGGGTCTCGGGAAGCTTTCCTGGGAAGATGTTTATAACCAGATTGAAAAAGAAGACCCTACAATCATATAGGTAAAGGCAACAGTTCCATATGAAGAATCAAATTCAGATGATAATCCCCTCAAGGAACTCGCAAATTCTTTTCTGCATAGAATTGCGGCTCGGGCAAAGGTATTCCCATATTATGACATAATACGATGGGTGATAGACAATACCACCATCACAAACAGAACATTCATGACAGCTGGGGGTAAAATGTTTGGTTCTTTTAGAGTAGAAGATATAAAAAGCGATGTACCATCTGCCAAATCCTCAAAATATCTACAACAAAGCTTTCATAGCAGATTTCACCTCAAGCAATGAAATTGAGTCAGACCCAATTAAAGAATGGAGACGAGCTCCAGAAAAGCATAAGCATGAGACTTCAGGTATGTAATCCGTAGAGTCTCTTGCACCCCTATATCTCTATGCTGCTACGATGTTGTGTAGACTTTTCGGGAATGATAATTCTGCAAGGTTTTCAATTCAGATGGTACCCCTAATTCATGCTGCTATAAATTCTGAAATTATGGATTGGTCAGTTATTCTTTCTGATAAGATGGCGAACAGAATTCTGGACTATAGAAAGAATAAAAATAGTGTAAATACTCCCCCATTTCATTTATGTGCCTATATCTTAGATGCTCTATGTTTTAATTTCGAATTCCCTATTCTGGGTTGGAAGTGGACTCCACAGGAACCTGTTCCAATTAACATTCACCATAAACATTTGTGGAAGGCTCATTTAAAAAACCATGTATATAGGATTTTCCACAGCTTCATGTTACCTATTTATCAAACCATTTTTCACCAATTTCCTCCCCGGCTCTCTGAAAATGCAAAGCTTGATATATCCCTAATCAGAAATTGGTTTGAAGAAGAAAAGTTTACTTATATTAGGGTTTTTGGAAACATTGTTGAACCCCATGTCTTACCTATGTATGTCCCTGATAAACTTTTAGCCCAAGAAATTTCTTATCAGTTGACCGAAAGAGGGATGTCCAGATGTTTTAAGAATTCCAAAAAATTGATGTGGCCTACCTTTCCTTTCCATCATGGAATTTATACTCTTAATGATTTTAAACATGCTGAAAAAGAAACCCTTAAGATAAGCAATCTTAAGCTTGCAAACATTCCTAGCAGACAATATGATCCAAATAAAGTGGCTTTTGATTTCACAACTTTGGTTCAAATTGCTAAGTTTGAGCATGAGCCTGATGTCTTTGATGATTTATTTGTCTCAATTGAGAATTTTTTCCGAGTATATGATCTAGCTAAATCCAAGTTTCAAGCAAAAGATATGAACAAATTTATGCAATTCAGAAGCCATAGGTTACTTAAAATTCCCCTTGACCAGTTGAGGATTCCTTTACAAGAAAATGAAAGTATGGAAATAGAACAAAAGAAAAAGGAAGATGCAGCCAGAAAAAAAAAGAAAAATAAGTGTCTACCAGAAAAATTGATATGTAGACTGAGAAGGAAAGAACAAGTAGCAAGCCTAATATGCAAACAGAAAAGGAGAATACTGGCAGCAAGGCTAATGTGAAGTCTGAAAAAAAGATACAAGAAATAAGCCCGATAATCAACTTGAAAGAGAAAAGACCTCACAGAAAGAGGGAAATTCTGCTAACGTGATTGTTACTTCCCATTTGCTACAACAGTATGAACAATTCACTCAACAAATAGGAGAAAAAAACAATCCTCAAGTTGATAATCTGAATAATCAGGATATGGAGATCATTCCTAAAAATCCCTTAGAAGAAATTATGTTAAGATTTGAAGACATCCCTCCTCTGGATATCTTTTATAGTCCTAAGCATAGGGCTATTGTTAGAAAACAAAGGAAACGAAGGAAGGTAGATCAAGGACCACTTGCAACTTCACAAGTTGAGTTAATGAATGTTGTATGGAAGAATACTGAGGTAAATCCTTTAGAGGATCTTACCAAACTATCACAATATGCAGGTGCCTACAGTGCAGCCACTATAGATAAATTTGTTGAAGACAATCAAATGATAAAACTAAAAGACTTACATATAGCATTGCTAGAGGAGAAAACAACAGGTGATTAACAAAGAATATTGTAGTTGGAGCAGTAGCTGGAAGAAGAAAGACTTAGAGCCAAACAATTGGAAGAACAACTGAGTATTGAAAAGAAGAAGCTTGATCAGCAAGCCTTGAATAAGCAACAACATTTGTCTCAAGAGGTATCCAAACTACAGACCTTGCTGCAAAATGAGAAAACTGCCAAAGCAGAGCAAGAAAAAATATTTCAAGCAAGATTGGATAAATTCAAAGATTATCCTAAAATTGACCAATTTAGAACAGAAGCTCTAGAAACAAGTAAACTATTGTCTCAACAGTTGGATGACCTGTGTTCAAAAATTGCACAAGCTGAACCTTTATGTGAAATAACATCTTCCCTCATTGATGAATCAGTCAGTACCAGAATTGAATTTGAGAATGTAGATGATAAGATTTCAGAATTTATTCCATGGCAGGACTCAGAACAAGGAAAGAAGGCAAATCTTCCCAGGATCGAAGAAAGGCATAAAGAAATTTTGTTTGTTGAATGGGATACACAGATGATTAAAGAAGAACTACTACATCAAGGACCAGAACCATAATGAACAATCTGACACAATTAGTAAATGATAGTTTATATGCTACTAATTTAATTTTAGATTGTACTCTAGGTAAATTTCCAAGGATGAAAGAAACTGATACCAGATGGAAGCAGGAAATAATCAACAGAAAACAAAAAATCAGCAAAATACAGGAAATTACATGGGATGTCCTATGGACATATTTGATCAAACCACAAAGCTAGCAGATGGCAATCAAATGCCTTTCTAATGCCATAAATTTCATCATTCTAGAGCTATCTGATGCTACATACACTATTCAGTTGCATTCGAGGTTGAGTCATCCAATCGAAGTTAAAGATATGCTTAAAATCTGCCACCTCCACACATTGAATATAGAAGAAATTCAGTGAATCTGTTTTATTTGATATCGCAAGTATTTTCCCGAATCTCCGATGATAGTTTCTAGCATAAGTTATAGTTAATTTGTTTTGTTAATTTCCTATTTAAACCCCTTTCATGCATTTAGAAAGGGGTCCTGAATTTGTAATATTTTGGGCTTTGGATAATACATTTCTATACTCCATCGACTATATTATTTTTTATAAAGGATCACATTCTATGATTTTATGATGAATTATTTTTTAGAGTTGCATTTCTGTACCTTGAAGATTGTTCTAAGTTAAAGCACATGATTCCTGTGATTTAAGGGTGAATTATTTTTTAGAGTTGCATTTCTATACCTTGAATATTGTTCTAAGTTAAAGCGCAGGATCTGGATATCGAATTGCATCAAGACAATATCTAAATGAATCTGGTATTTCTATCGATTTATTGTTATTTTATTTATGTAATGAAGTATTCTCTTTGAAATTTGCTATCATTTATATATGCATGTTTCTCAAATATTTCTTTATCATATCATTTCTGAAGATATAGAAATATTCATCTATCATAGTATGTGCAAATGATATATAAAATTATGAATGCGATGTGCTATTCTAACTCTGTTTAATTTCTTAAACAGAGATATCATTATATGATACCGCATCTTTCTATTGAATAATAATACATTTTCATGGTTATTTGTTTAATTGAAACAACCTTTAAGTCGTATTCATATTTAATACCCGGGTTAGTTTTAGAATTATTTGCAAGTTATAGATTAAGTTAAATAGATTAGCTCATTTAGTTAGTTCCATTTATCCACTTGCACAAACACTCCATCACCAATCCATTTATTATTAGAAACTGGTCCTATAAATCCAGTCAGAGCCACCACACCAAACGGAAAAGGAGCTGTCCTAAGCTCCGGACCAGGTGGTTTTCCCCCAATGTTTGAAGCAACGATTTTCGAGGCTTCAACATTTTTGGTGCTAGAAGGAGGGCCTAAGCTATGAATGGCAAGTATATCCAAATCTACAGGCCATTCCAAGAGCAATTCACCCTCATCACCTTCTTCAATTTCCTCTACATCTCAAATCTCTGGGGAAGAAATTGAGAAGAATATCAATACACCCACTACTAAAGCTTTAGATCTGTCAGAAAATCAAGCTCCTGGGTCCCCTGAAATACAAGCTTTAGTTCATAAACTCCAAGGGTTCTCATTATCATTAGAAGAGTCTGAATTATCTGAAAGTAGTGTTACTTCACAATTTGTTTCTTCCAGACCTCTCACTAGGTCACAAAGTGAAAAACTTGGTATTCCTCCAAAAGAATTTCCTTTACCTAGTCGAGTTAAAACTAGAAAAACATCCTCGGAAACAGGCAGTGATATTATTTCTTCATCACAAACTCACTCATATGCTTCCCAAACTCAAACCCAGAAGAGTATAGTTATTCCAACAACATCTACTCAAACACCAGTTGTCTCTTCAAGTCCCACAATTGTTACCCCAACAATGGCACAAAGACCATGGACTAATCCAGGGGTTGTTGAAATGCCTGCACCTTTGCATGATTTGCCAGACCATCCTGAAAAGTGGCTACCAAAATTTAGTCCTGACCTTGGTATACAAGCAGAAGAACACATTAATAACTTTATGTTATCTGTAAATTAAAATGCAGTAGAACACGAAGATGTTGTGGTTAGGTTATTCCCTTATACTTTACAAGGAGCAATAGGATCCTGGTATTTTTCATTACCATCGGGATCTATTACAAGTTGGGATATTTTCCAGGAACATTTCTTAACCAAATTTGGAGATGACAAATCAATAGCGACTTTAATTAATGATCTCTCCAATTTGAGAGCAGAACCCAACGAACCCATTAAAGATTTTAATTCCCGATTCAACAAACTTTCGAATAAAATTCCTACAACCTCAAAACCTAGTGAGCAAGTCCAAAGTGAATGGTATATAACAGCTTTAACTTCAAATATAGCAATTTTTGTAGATAGAGCTGCTAAACCTACTTTGGTTGAAAACATGAAAGAAGCAATTGTAGTTGAAAGACGGATTATTGCTTTGGATAAGAAGAATGCTATTAAAGACAAAAAAATCCAAAAGGGTCAACTTTAAGGACAATTCAAAGAAGAAAACACCAAAGGATCCTTATGACATGGAAGGCTTACAAAAAGTTCTAAAGACTTTGTCCAATGAAATGATCAAAATCAAAAAACAAGTGGCAGAAACTTCTACCAAAAATCCATTCAGAAATTTCAAAAGGAATCAGAAAATTGAATCTAAACCACCCAATTCAATATCCAATGCAGAGTCTGATCCAGAAGAAGATGAAGAAGAAGATACAACTCTATTATCGGAATAAGATGAAGAAGAAGAAATAGTTGAATTACATGGGATGTGGGATTTCATTCTTCCTAATTCAAACAGTGAAAAAGAACAAAAAGCCATGCTAGTAAGTACAAGAAGTAAATCTACAACAGAACCTGTCCAAACAGTTTCAAAGAAGAAAAGTTCAACTTCGACTACTAAAGACAAAACCCCTGTAAAGAAAAATTCCTCTCTTCCTACTCAAAATCAACCATCAACTTCTAATCCTCCTACAACAACATCTAAGACTCTGGTGGTATCAGATCCTATGGATTATAACATTGTTGAAGACATGAAGAAAACCAGAGCGAATATCTCTCTACATGAACTCAACAAACTCAAATATCAACAGAAGTTGTTATTGAAAGAATTAAATGCAACACCTATTTCTCCTCTACCAAGTGGTTTAGTTGTTAAAGAAGCCAAAGGATCAGGTAAGCCACCAGATAAAGTAGATGCTACTGATACTGTTCTTATTGGAGAAAGATCAAATTCTCAGACACCTCCTTTTCTTTTGACTTATGAAATCTATAACAAGAATTTGCATAACTACTTAATAGATTTAGGAGCATCATCTAACATAATTCCTACTTCAGTCTGCTCAAAATTAAACATCGAACCCCAGAAATCTGTTGTTCATATTGTTCAATTAGATCGGACTAAAGTGCAAGTTGTGGGAGAAATTAATTCAGTCACCATTAGGTTAGCCTCTGATCCCAGGATAGTCCAGAGAATTGATACACTGATTGTGGATATTCTTGAGTTTTATGGATTAATATTAAGCAGGGATTGGTCTGCAAAACTTAATGGTTATATCGCCACTGATTATTCTCACATGTAAGGAAAACCAAATCAAATGAAGGTTGAGAGAGAAAAACACATGATGCATACTGTAACAGAATTTGAACAAGCAAATGAACCTGTAGCTTTTAATAACAACATTCTCAGAGGTTATTCTGCTGAATCATTTCTTGGAAATTTCACAGCACTGCAATCACCCTTTTCTGTAACTACTTTTATTTGGCAAATTGAAAATTTTTCACAAACCGATTCTTCAAGAATTATTGATGTTTCTGATCAATCTGCAGATAAACTTGTAAATAAGTATTTATTTTGGTCTTTGTATTTTGATGGATCAAAATCTAATGATGGTGCAGGAGCAGGATGCATTTTAGTTGATCCAGATGGGGAGAAAAGTATGCTATCATCTAGATTATAATTTGAGTGTACAAACAACACTGCAGAATATGAAGCCTTGATCCAAGGGCTTTATAAAGAAACAGGATTGAATGTTAAGTACCTGAAAGTGTATGGTGATTCTGAAATTGTTATCAGACAAGTAAGAAACACTATTCACTGTCTTTCAGATCATCTTAAACATTACAAATCTCTTGTTCAAGATCTTACCAATCAATTTTTAGCATTCAACATCTTTTCTATCCCTAGAGCTCAGAATTCATCAGTTGATTTTTTAGCTAATGTTTCTTCCAAGCTCTTCCCAGCTGAAGATTATAGTCCAGATAGGTTTTCAGTTGAATTAATCTTTAGACCTTCTGTACCAGATAATGTCACCAATTGGAGAGTATTTTATCATGATTAAGATATTTTAAATTTTTTGACTTCAGAAAAATCTTATGATGGCCAAATCATTGATGAAAATGATCATGATCTTCAAAACACATCAAAAGACAATGAAAATCCTATTCCCAGATCTATAGTCAAACTTGAGGACTTATATGATATCAAAGATAGATTCAAAAAGGCTACTAATGCTAAACTTCAAAGTTCTACTTTGAAGTTTGAATTAGTAAATCTTGGTACTGAGTCTAAACCACAAAATGTTAATTTAGGACTCGAGTTAACATCAGAGGAAATGACAGCTTTCATTAGACTTATGAATAAGTACAAAAATGTCTTTGCTTGGAATTATGAGGGTTTGAAAACTTATGATACTTCTGTTATCTAACATACTATTTCAATGCTTTTCGATGTAAAGCCAGTGCAACAGAAGTTAAGAAAAATTGATCCCAATTTGGAAGGACAAATCAAGTCAGAATTGAACAAACTTTTGAAGGCGAAAATTATTTTTCCTGTAAGACATTCTAGCTAGGTCTTAAACATGGTTCCTGTAAGGAAGAAGAATGGAGATATCAGAATCTGTATTGGTTTTAGAAATCTGAATAAGGCATGTCAAAAGGATAACTTCCCATTGCCAACAATGGAACAAATACTTCATAAGGTAGCTAGTTCTGAACTCGTGTCTTTTTTTGATGGTTTTTCAGGCTATAACCAAATATTGGTACATCCAGATGATAGGCTGAAAACTACCTTCAGAACCAAATGGGGAACTTATTCTTACCAAAAGATGCCTTTTGGTTTGATAAATGTGGGAGCTACTTTCCAAAGAGCCATGGATATAGAATTCAAGGGTCTTATTAATAGATCAGTTGTTATTTATCTTGATGACATAACCGTATTTTTAAAGAAAAGAGCTAATCATATGCATGATTTGAAATAGATATTTGAATGATGTAGAAGATTTTGCATTTCTTTAAATCCAAAGAAATCCTTCTTTGCTCTCAATGAAGGAAAACTCCTAGGATTTGTTGTGTCTAAGGATGGCATATATATTGATCTTGATAGAGTAAAAGAAATTTCTGATATTTCTTTACCACATAACAAGAAATCCATGCAGTCTTTTTTGGGACAGCTCAATTTTGTCAAGATATTTATTCCTGATTTTTCTCAAATAGTTTTACCTTTGCAGAATATGATTAAGAAAAATTCAGTTTTCAAATGGTTACATAAAGAAAAATAAGCCTTTGATTTAATCAAACAGGCAATCATTAATGCACCTGCATTGAATACTCCTAATTTTTCTAAACATTTTATTCTCTATACTTTAGCCACTAAAACATCCTATGTTGTTGTTTTGACACAACCTAATGATCAACAAGAAGAAGCACCTATCTCTTTCTTTAGCTCAAATCTGCAAGGAGCCAAACTTAACTACTCCGATGTAGAAAAACAAGCCTTTGCTGTATCTAAATCAATCAAACATTTTAGACCTTTTCTCCTGAAAACACATACAAAGATTATTGTCCCATTCTCTGTAATAAGACAATTGTTAATACAAAATGAAGTAGGAGAAAAGAAAGCTAATTGGGTAACAGCTCTATAAGAGTATGATGTCGATATTAAGCCAGCTAAAATTGTTAGAGGGCAAGGTTTTTGCAGATTGTTAGTAGGAGCTTCCAACATACCAGAACATCAAGATCAAGATAATTTTTTTCAAGTAAATCAAATAAGTATTATAGATTTTGAATCTCAATATGTTGATCTGATCTTTTATTTGAAAAATGGGTATGCTCCTTTTAATCTCAACTATAAATGCAAGCGTTCTTTAGGATTAAAAGCCAAACACTTCGAAATCATTGACGATGTGTTATTTAGAAGAAATTATGATTCAATTTTATTAAGATGTTTTGAAAAATCTGAAGCACACAAAGTGTTGCAGGAATTACATGATGGACCAGCAGGTGGACATTTTGGAGGTGATACCACGGCTCACAAAATAATCCATGCTGGTTACTATTGGCCCACCTTGTACAGAGATGCACATGATTATGTAAGGAAATGCGAAATTTGTCAAACTGCTAGTGGAAGACAAAGGAAACCAGCCTTTTCTTTACAACCAGTAAACATTGAGCAACCATTTGAACAATGGGGACTTGATATTATTGGAGAAATTGTTCCACATTCTTCCAAGCAACACAAATACATCCTTACGGCAACGGATTACTTTAAAAAGTGGGTAGAATCAATTCTTTTAAAGGTAGCCAATTATGATGCAATCATTGAATTCATTGATCAATTCATCATTACCAGGTTTGGTGTACCTAACGCTCTTGTTTTTGACAATGCATCTTATTTTTCTGGAAATAGTATAATGGGATTTGCAATCAAAAGAGGTTTTTAAATTGAAATATTCATCAAATTATTATCCACAAGGTAATGGTTTAGCTGAATCAACAAATAAAAATCTTATCAAAATCATCAAAAGAACAATTGATCAAAGTCAAAAGAACTGGCATAAATCTTTAATTTTTGCATTATGGGCTGATCGCATAACTCATAAGGTTTCAATAGATACTTCACCTTTTAATCTAGTCTATGGAAAAGACGTTGTAATACCATCAAACCTAATTCTTCCATCTTTAGCCCTAGTTCAATTCATTGAAGAGAATCCTTCATCATCTATTCAATTGAGATTTGATCAAATTCTTAAATTAGAAGAAGATAGAGAGAAAGCAAAAAGTGTTCATGCCAAACATCAACAACTCATAAAATATTCTTTTGATTCAAATTCTGTCGGATCCAAAACTTTACAAACTAGTGATCTTGTTCTGAAATGGGACAAAGCACATGAAGATAAGGGTAAGCATACCAAATTTCAAAAAATGCGGCTTGAACCATTTCATATTGCTGAAAAGATAAGCTCATCAATGTTCATATTGCAAGTTTTATCAGGAAAGAGAGAATCTCTTCCTGTGAATGGGCTTGTCTTGAAAAAATTATTTTCTTAAGAAGGTAACCCCTTCTTACTTGTACATATTCCATTATGCAAGTGTGTTTGTTTACAAATAAGGTTGTTAATAGTCTTTAATTGGATTTTTACTATTTGAAAATATCTTCGAGAAAATATTATAAATACTTATTTTATGTAAATAAGAATTTTTAAGGAAATGATTATAATTTTTGGGTAGTTAAAAATAAAATATTAAACATTGAAAATTTGTTTAAACTTTTGCAAAATCTTTTGAAACCTTGAGAAACTTGCAAATCATTATAATTTTATTGAGCAGAGAAAGGTTATCCATAAAAAGTAAAGACTTTTTCAAGCTTTGGCATTCAGAACTCTAAAAATTGTCATCCATTGATTCTTAAGGAGAAAAATCAGTTCACCCCATCCATTAAGGTTGTGATTTTTTAGAATGTAATTCTAAAAAATTATATGTCAAAATTAAGAGATAAGGGGTCTCATCAAGAGCCTGTTTACCATGATCATAAGAAGTAATAAAACTGACATTACCAATACTGCATACCAAAACAGGGTAATGGCTTGTAATTATAAGACAAGGGGTCTCATCACGAGCCAGCTTGTTCAGTTTAATTACAACTAGTGAGAGGCATTGTTATTAACTGGCTACCAAAAGAACAATGGCTTTTAAATTAAAAAATAAAAATAAAAAATAAAAGAGAGAAACATGAGATAATATGTCTTATGAATTTATCTTTTAAAGAGTCATGATCTTAGTTAAATGGGACAATGAATGGTTGATGGTTAAAAGGTAACCCTGTCGAGACTATAAACATTTGCGTGCAGCAGAGGCAATGCTTATGACAATAGAGTATATTACAAAAGCCAAAATTGGAAAGGCCCCTTACTTTATTATTATCAACCAATCAAGGCTTGAGAAAACTCAAAAATGTTTTTATTCTTGAGAAATTAGAAAGAAATTGTAAATGATTTTTATTATTTTTCAGGGTTAGATTTTATTTAAATTTCTCTAGGATAGTTTTCATTATCTTTAAAACTTTTTACTTACTAAAAGTATAGTGTTCATTTTATTTTTTCAGAGATAATTGTTTCTTCCAGTGAATCGCCAATTGTTGTATGGTACAACAACCCTCCCCATTTCAAAATTTTAGAATAAATTTATTTTTTGAAATAGGTCCCCTTTCTTTTAAATAAAAATAAAAGATTTTGAGGAAATCTGATTATTTTAAATAAAACAATAAAAAGATTCATTGTTTAAAAGTAATGCATCGCATATCGCATATTTCAAATGCAAATGAACAAAAGTAACATTGAGTTTATTCCGATCCGATCAATCATAAGTCTTATATCGCATCAACACAAAGTGTAAATGTATTCATATTAAAAAGTCTGATGCGGTAAAGTAAATCGCAATCGCAAATCAGTAAAGTCTTAAAGTTTTACATTTGTCTTGCAAAATTCCGATGCGATGTAACTTATCGCAATCGCATTTCAAAAAGGTTATCATTCATTTGGTCTATTTCATAAACTCCGATGTGATACAATACATCGCAATCGCATTTTGTAAAAGCAAAGATCACTTGTTTTATAAAGTTCTGATGCGATGGGTCCCGCCATAATCGCAATCGCATTTTGGTGAAAATCATGAACAATTCAATACCTTTGGAAATATCCAATGCGATATACCTTTATCACTAATCGTAAATCAGCAGAGAATATGAAAGGTCTTTCGTCTTCCTTTCAAAAACTCCGATGTGATGGATTGTCAGTCTTTATTGATCGTTATTTTGCGCCGCGCATATATTTATCGGTCAATCGCAATCAGAAAAAATCAAAGGGAAAAGTTTTACATTAACGATCTCCAATTGTACAAGCATCATTAATTGGAAAATCAAACAAATTATGGTAATTGATTCTTATGAATGCGTGAATGTGACTCTCATGGAGGGCATTTAAGTTTAATACAGAGTTAATCAATTGGGATCATTAATATAAATATTTTCGCATAAACTGTTCTTCTAACTTCATTTCTTCCCGCGACTGAAAGTTTTGTCTCATTTGCAGAAATATAGAACATCCAGCCCTTTTGTTCGCCAAACTAGTGAAACGATACCAGATGAAGAAGATGTCTAAGAAGCTTAAGAAATCAAGAATTGCTGCCGCCGCAAAGACTACTGCCATTACCACAATGCCGAAAGAAAAACCAGCTAAAATCAAGCTGGTTACAAATACTGCATGCCAGGGTTTCGAGAAGCTTTCCTGGGAAGATGTTTATAACCTGCTTGAAAAAGAAGACCCTACAATCATAGAGGTAAATGCAACAGTTCCATATGAATAATCGGATTCAGATGATAATCCCCTCAATGAACTCGCAAATTCTTCTCTTCATAGAATTGCGGCTCAGGGAAACGTATTCCCATATTATGACATAATACGATGGGTGATAGACAATACAACCATCACAAACAAAACATTCATGACAGTTGGGGGTAAAATGTTTGGGTCTTTTAGAGCGGAAGATATCAAAGCGATGTACCATCTGCCACATCCTCAAAAGATCTACAACAAAGCTTTCATAGCGGATTTCACCTCAAGCAATGAAATTGAGTCAGACCCAATTAAAAAATGGAGACGAGCTCCAAAAAAGCATAAGCATGAGACTTCAGGTATGTATTCTGTAGAGTCTCTTGCACTCCCGTATTGCTATGATGTTGCAATGATGTGTATACTTTTCGGAAATGATAATTATGCAAGGTTTACAATTCAGATGGTACCCCTAAGTCATGCTGCTATAAATTCTGAAATTATGGATTGGTCAGTTATTCTTTTTGATAAGATGGCGAACAGAATTTTGGACTATAGAAAGAATAAAAATAGTGTAAATACTCCCCCATTTCATTTTTGTGCCTATATCTTAGATGCTCTATGTTTTAATTCCAAATTCCCTATTCTGGGTTGGAAGTGGACTCCACATGAACTTGTTCTGATTCACATTTACCATAAACATTTGTGGAAGGCTCATTTCAAAAACCATGTATATAGGATTTGCCACGGCTTCATGTTACCTATTTTTCAAACCATTTTTAACCAATTTCCTCCCCGGCTCTCTGAAAAGGCAAAGCTTGATATATCCCTCATCGGCAGTTGGTTTGGAGAAGAAAATTTTACTTATATTAGGGTTTTTTGAAGCATTGTCGAACCCCATGTCTTACCTCTGTATTTCCTTGATAAAATTTAGCCCAAGAAATTTTATCAGTTGACCGAAAGAGGGATGTCCAGATGTTTGAAGAATTCAAAAAAATTAATGTGGCCTACCTTTCCTTTCCATTATGGAATTTATACTCTTAATGATTTTAAACATGCTAAAAAAGAAACCCTTAAGATAAGAAATCTTAAGCATGCAACCATTCCTGGCAGACAATATGATCCAAATAAAGTGGATCTTGATTTCACAACTTTGGTTCAAATTTCTAAGTCTGAGCATGAGCCTGATGTCTTTGATGATTTATTTGTCTCAATTAAGAAGTTTGCTCGAGTATATGATCTAGCTAAATCCAAGTTTCAAGCAGAAGATATGAACAAATTTATGCAATTCAGAAGCCAGAGGTTACTTAAAATTCCCCTTGACCAGTTGAGGATTCCTTTACAAGAAAATGAAAGTATGGAAATAGAACAAAAGAAAAAGGAAGATGCAGCCAGCAATATAGAAAAAGAAGTGTCTGCTAGCAAAATTTATATGTAGACTGAGAAGGAAAGAACAGGTAGCAAGCCTGATATGCAGACAGAAAAGGAGAATACTGGCAGCAAGGCTAATGTGCAGTCCGAAAAAAAGATACAAGCAATAAGCCTGATAATCAACTTGAAAGAGAAAAGACCTCATAGAAAGAGGGAAATTCTGTTGACGTGATTATTACTTCTCATTTACTACAACAGTATGAACAATTTTCTCAACAAATAGGAGAACAAAACAATCCTCAAGTTGATAATCTGAATAATCAGGATATGGAGATCATTCCTGAAAATCCATCAAAAGAAATTGTGTTAAGAGTTGAAGACATCCCTCCTCTGGATATCTTTTATAGTCCTAAGCATAGGATTGTTGTTAGAAAACAAAGGAAAAGAAGGAAGGTAGATCAAGGCCCACTTGCAACTTCACAAGTTGAGTTAATGAATGTTGTATGGAAGAATACTGAGGTAAATCCTTTAGAGGATCTTACCAAACTATCACAATATGCAGGTGCCTATAGTGCAGCCACTATAGATAAAGCTGCTGAAGTCAATCAAATGATAAAACAAAAATACTTACAGATATCATTTCTAGAGGAGAAAACAACAGGTGATCAACAAAGAATATTGCAGTTGGAGCAGTAGTTGGAAGAAGAAATACTCAGAGCCAAACAATTGGAAGAACAACTGAGTATTGAAAAGAAGAAGCTTGATCATCAAGCCTTGAATACGCAACAACAATTGTCTCAAGAGGTATCCAAACTATAGACCTTGCTGCAAAATGAGAAAACTGCCAAAGCAGAGCAAGAAAAAATATTTCAAGCAAGATTACATAAATTCAAATATTATCCTAAAATTGACCAATTTAGAACAGAAGCTCTAGAAACAAGTAAACTATTGTCTTAGTAGTTGGATGACCTGTGTTCAAAAATTGCACGAGTTGAACCTTTATGTGAAATAACATCTTCCCTCATTGATGAATCAGTCAGTACCAGAATTGAATTTGAGAATGCAGATGATAAGATTTCAGAATATATTTCATGGTAGGACTCAGAACAAGGAAAGAAGGGAAATATTCCCAAGATCGAAGAAAGGCATAAAGAAATTTTGTTTGTTGAATGGGATACACAGTTGATTAAAGAAGAACATGCTACATCAAGGGCCAGAGCCATAATGAACAATATGACACAATTAGTAAATGATAGCTTATATGCTACTAATTTAATTTCAGATTGTACTCCAGGTAAATTGCCAAGGATGAAAGAAATTGATACCAGATGGAAGCAGGAAATAATCAACAGAAATCAAAAAATCAACAAAATACAGGAAATTACATGTGATTTCTTATGGACATATTTGCTAAAACCACAAAGTCAGCAGATGGCAATCAAATGCCTTTCTAATGCCATAAATTACATCATTCCAGAGCTATCTGATGCCACATACACTAGTCAGTTGCATTCGATGCTGATTCATCCAACCGAAGTTAAAGATATGCTTAAAATCTGCCACCTCAGCACATTGAATACAGAAGAAATTCAGTGAATCTATTTTATTTGATATCGCAAGTCTTTTCCCAGATCTCCGATGATAGTTTCTAGCATAAGTTATAGTTAATTTGTTTTGTTAATTTCCTATTTAAACCCCTTTCGTGCATTTAGAAAGGGGTCCTAAATTTGTAATATTTTGGGCTTTGGATAATACATTTCCGTACTCCATCGACCATCTTATTTTTTTATAAAGGATCACATTTTGTGATTTTATGATGAATTATTTTTTAGATTTGCATCTCTGTACCTTGGAGATTGTTCTAAGTTAAAGCACATGATTCTTGTGATTTCACGGTGAATTATTTTTTAGAGTTGCATTTCTGTACCTTGAATATTGTTCGAATTGCATCAAGACAATATCTAAACGAATCTGGTATTTCTATCAATTTACTGTTATTTTCTTTATGTAATGAAGTATTCTCTTTGAAATTTGCTATCATTTATATATGCTTGTTTCTCAAATATTTCTTTATCATATCATTTCTAAAGATATAGAAATATTCATCTATCATAGCATGTGCAAATGATATATAAAATTATGAATGCCATGTGCTATTCTAACTCTATTTAATTTCTTAAACAGAGTTATCATTATATGATACTGCATCTTTCTATTGAATAATAATACATTTTCATGGTTATTTGTTTAATTGAAACAACCTTTAAGTCGTATTCATATTTAATACCCAGGTTGGTTTTAGAATTATTTGCAAGTTATAGATTAAGTTAGATAGATTAGCTCAGTTAGTTAGTTCCATTTATCCACTTGCACAAACACTCCATCACCAATCCATTTATTATTAGGAAACTGGTCCTATAAATCTAATTGGAGCCACCACACCAAACGGAAAAGGAGTTGTCCTAAGGTCCGGACCGAGTGGTTTTCCCCCAATGTTTGAAGCAACGATTTTTGGGGCTTCAACATGTCCATAAGAGTTGGACCCTCAGTGCCTACAATCAATCTGGTTTTGCAGAAAAATATTACGTGGAGCATTTTTGCAGCGAATTCCATCTTTCAAGAGCAACAGAGCACTATCCACATCTCATGTTTCTCATAGAAGTCGACATCGATGGAAATGAGGAAGCAGTTGTATCTCCATACCAATAAAGGTTTTCACCTTTGGGGAAAAGAATAGTAGCAGAGAGATACATGGATGAAATGAAGGAATGAACAAGAAAATATGTCTATGATACTTGCACAATCAAATGCCAAAAAGTAAAGGGCCAACAATACAGTTCAGTTATACACTTGCAAATTCAATGAGCCTTTTTTGGCAACAGAAAATTTAGACAAGCAAACCTAGGGCTATGCAAAACTCATTTGATTTGAAAAGGATCTTATCAGAAAATGATGTATAACCCCGATCCTAATCTCCTTTAAAGCCTCTACAAGAAATTGGGCTAGAGGGAGGAGTGACATGGATGATGGATAGTACAAAAGTTCGTTGTTATAGCGAAAATGGAGGTTAAGGGCTTGGAAAGTAACTACCAAGATCGGATCCAAGAGATATTGAATCTTTCCTTGCTTTGTAACTCATAATTTGTACCATTCTCCTCCCGATTAATGTCACTGGAGTATTTTTAAACCTTGGAAAGGGATTTTTTCTCTAGCTTAAATGTGTATAAAAAAAAAATTATTGTTTTAGTGTCTCTCATTTTGGCTTAGCGTTTGCATTTTCTGGCAGAAATTTTTTTATAGTTTTTTCTTTACTGAACCATCCTGATGTGATGCAAGAGTTTAATGGCTATGATTGTATTAATATGGCTATAAATCTCATAAATAAATGAAGGATAAAATTCTCTACTACGTTTTTTAAACATACATAAGAAGCTCTACTTATTTTACTCCTAAACTTGGTTGTAGCCCATTGGAAAATCTTGTTTGCTAACGGAACAAAAAATAAATAAATAAATAAATAAAATAAAATAAACTAAAATAAAATAAAATTATATCAACTATTGTAACATTCAAATAAGTGGTGAATCACAATTTAATTTCAAAGTTTGTTAAGAACTGTTAATGTGAACAACAATTCGAAGCACAGAACGGGAGAATGATCAATTCAGAGCACAGAACCAGAGAATGATCCACTGCAACAATAACAATACAATGAACATTGTGCATCACCTTTTGGTTCTGTAAATTCCAATCACAGAAATTTGTTTAATAAAAAACTAAACAGAAATCTCTACAAGAAAATGCTAAGAGAAGTGTAGGAGAGGTGCTAAGAGCCGTCTATTTCCGAAATGAAGAAGTAAGGCCAGTTGCCAAATAAGAGGACTCTTGCGGTATTGATACCCGTGCTTGGAAGGCAAAGCGAAAACAATCCAGCCATGCTGACTGCTACTCTAGTTATTCCTTACCGAAGAAAGTCTTCCATCTAGGGGTTATGACTTTGGGTGTCGATTTTTTGCCCTTGGTGGAATAGGCAGCCAGTGCATCTTTCCAGAGATCACCGCTCCTTCATCAAGTCCCTCACACCTGCATTTCATTTGATTTTTAAAATTTTCTGACTGCCAGAGTTTGAAGTGTTGATGTGAAAGTGGCGACTCGTAGAGGTGGCATGCATTGATGTAGCGGAGAGACCAAGAGACGAGGACGTAGCTACACGGTGACGACGGAGACGGCAGAAACGAAGACGGAATGAAAACAGAGATGACGGCGGCAGAGGGGCCTGAGAAACGAGTCAGCGTGCTGTCGAAGAACATAAGAAAAATGGTTCCTGACAAAGCCAATTCGTAGCATAATTAGACTACGCCTTTGTAAAATTGTAATTGTAATTGTATTGTGAAATTGTAAAATTGTAACTGTAATTGTAATTGTATGTATTGTCATGATTCAATTTTATTAAAATTGTAAAATTTGTAAATTTGTAAAATGGTAAATTGATTGTCAATTTTGAACCATAACTATCGTAAGTAAAATGTATACCATACATATTGTTAAATTACCATAATTGTAAAATTGTAAATTTGTAAATTTGTATGAATATAAATAATTGTAAAATAATAAATCTAGAATAATATGATTTTTTGTAAAATAATAAATCTAGAATACTATGATTTTTTGTAACATAATAAAGTTTAGAAAACAATGCAAATAAATTCATGTTTAGAATTATCATTAATTTAATATGATCTTACATACCAAAAATAACAATATACATTAATACATTTTTTTTAAATTTTGAAGATATATGTATATATATGTGGTGCATTTATTTAAGTAATGATATAGTGAAAAAACATTTAAAGCAATCAATTAGTTGTATTATTTTAGGAATTGACATTAAAAAAAATAAAAATAAAAATAAAGAATTTGATACAGTGCATTGCTTTCGATATTAACATAATTGCAAATTATTAAGTGAAATTATTTTAACATTAACACAATGCAAACCAATTAATTCAAAATACATATTATAATATTTGGAAAAAAAAGTCTTAGCTATAAGGTTAAGTCCTCTTCTTTATAAAAACTCATCTTAAATAGTATAAATGATGAAATAACATGTGTACCATATCACTCTTTGTTCTCATGATCACCTTCATTATACCAAATACATTACATTATACCAAACAATTTTAGCATCATTGTCCCAGGATTGTGGCTAGAAGATGGCATGTTACAATTAGTAGGGTGAAGCGGCTGTCCATTTTTATCTACCAACCGCACCTTGCAGTATGTGCTCTTGATAAGAGCTTTTGACATTTTGGAATTTTTCGAATATTTTGTGCATCTGAACTCAATTTTGAATCTGCATAAACCTGCAAATTGTATACATTAATTTTATTCAACTAATTAACATGAAAAATAAAAATAATAATAATTAGATATAGAAAATATAAATAAAATCTGAAGTAATTACATCTGGATATGGATAGGGAGAACTTCACAATGGACTTTGAGAAATATTATGGAACAATCTTGATTTTGAAGAATTTCCATTTGATATAATTATGAGATTTTATCCCTGTATTTGAGAAAAATCAACAATAAATTTTGGTGTACATATATAAAAGTAATTTTGGTGCCTTAAAAAAGAATTATTGTTATCGGTGTTGATGTACTATAAACCACACTAGTGCGGTTTTATTACCGGATGCACCGGCGTTGTTAGTTAACAAACGCACCGAATATCGAGGAAAAAAAACGCAACTTTATTTTTTTGAAGTCAAAAAAAAGAAATGATAAATTTAAAAATGAACGGCAAATTATTTTCGGAAATCTAATTTCATAAAAAGCTCTTTAAATAGTAAAAACTATTCATTATTTCATTATTTTTGCAAAAAAAATCAGGGAGAGATTTGCACAAGAGACATACCTGGAGCAAGAGAGCACTGTGGAGCAGCAAAATACTTTCGAACAACAACATTTTTTAGAGAATCAGAATTTGAAACATCTGGCGATTCACACAAAAACCCTGTAATATAGTAAAATTGTTAAATTTTACTGTAATAATTGTTTTTTTTTACAGTTTCTGTTATATTTAATATAAGCATAGTAAAAATTTTAAATTTTATTGTGCATTTTACAAATAAAATCATTTACAATCTCTATTCCTATTTAAATTTAATTAAAAATTAAATAAATAAAGATTATTATTTTTACGTTAAACCCTTGCCTCTTCTTGTTTATGTGACTTCACAATTAGGACTTTTCATTTTAGATTTATAGGATTTGTATTACTGTATATATATATATATATACGCGTATGACATCTAACCCGCAGGACCACTTGCAGAGTCAGATCCCAATCTCGGTCGACCCTTGCATGATTTTTTTTTTAAATAGCTTTTGTTAATGGCTACGCATTTTTTAAAATAGCGCACAAGTGCACAATTTTAGTATAATGCACCAGGCGCGTATTAACAAAAAAAAAAATGTTTGATAAAAACATTTTTTTAGTAATTTATGTTTATGTTAATCGGTGCTACGGTATTAATATAACGCACTGGGTCTCCTATTGACAAAAAGCATCGTATAATGTTTCTACTATATTGGCAGTGCATTTATAAGAAACTACCGCACCGTTTTCAGTGCTTAGGTTGTGAAAGTCGCACCGGGCGTCTAACTTAGATAGATGCACCGTTTTCTTTTATAAAAAAAATTACCTAAAATATGTGATTTATTTATAAAATATATTAATGAATAGTAAAGGTTTTATATTGATAAAGAAATAGGTGACAAGAATTCAAGTAACAAAAATACTGATAGCACATCCAAAAAAACAAAAAATTCAAGTTCTCTGTAAATTCTTTACAAAAATTATTATTTTTTAACTATATGTAAGTTTAACTAATATGTATTGTTTAGTGTGTATCATGCAGAGCCACAAAATGACAAAACTCGATAAGATTCTTTCTGATCTAAGACTAGAAGAGCATAAAAACTTGATGGAAAAATTGCAGAAGGATGAATCAGGTGAATGAAAAAGTACCATCGATTCCATATGAGTTTCTTTTTTGAATTTTCATTAATAATATACTTAAAAATATTAGATAACATGTTTCAAACAATCTATTAATTCAAATATGTTTAATGTTCTACAGAGACTAACAACGAAGAAAATGAATGTTGTTCTAAGAAAAGAAAAAAATAGAACATGCGAATGAAAATGAATTGCTCCTTAACTCATCCGGAGTGGTTCTGAAGGTTAATGAAAGGGGGAAAAATTTTTCAAAATTTTGAGGGATCTAGTGGAATGAATGTATAGACGTTTTCCACTTACAATACAAAAATTAATCCAATGATTCCAAGAACCTAATTTATTTAAACTATAGAAAGAGTTTCTAGAGAATTGGTCAATGAGACATGTCATACTTTTAATAGCAAAAATGTACAACAAAAAAATAAGGATTGAAAAAATGATATTCCTTTAAATGTTTTCGTAGAATTATATGTATATATTACTATAAAGCAATCATTCATAAATATTATTTTTGTTATATTTAGTTTTCATAAACCAATATAAAAATTAAATAGTTTATTTTCATGTTACTTTTTCACGAAGATTATGAAAATCTCAGAGGATGAACGAGCTAATATCATAAATATGCCAATACGAATGTCCAAAAAGGTGTACAAGAAGATGGTAAAAGAAATAGACATAATTACATCACACGAGGAGCCATCTCAACAACAACGTTCTTAAAATGTAATATGTAACTATTGAATTTTTCGATTAGGTACAATTAAAAAAAAAAAAAAAAAAATTAGCATTAAGTATTAATTTTCAAGTATTTTCTTGCAACAAAAAAAGAAAAGAAAATGGAACCCATTCAAAGCATAAAACAGGACGACAAGGAAGAAAATGGTTGATATCTAAGTTTGTGAGTGATTGTTACTTCCTTATAACAACTTAACTAGATTTCATTTTGTATATTTTAAGTTATTTTACATCAATCATCATTGAATGTCTTCAAATAGGTGCTAACATACAAAGAAGAACCATCTGAAGAATTGATTGGCATTGGGTTAAATATGGGTTGTCAGTATATGTAGGTATATCATAAATTAATTATGGAATTTGTAAGTATCTATCTTGTTTTACTTAGCTCCGTCTATAATTAATAGAACAATTTTTATTTTTTTTTAAATTAAATCTATGATTTGTTATGGGGTATAAAACTTGTAGGAAACAAAGTATGGAACTGCACCAACAAATGAATTGTTGAAAGATGAAATGAAATTTGGTTTTGAAATAATGTGTATAGTTTACGAGTCAATTCTTGCTATGGTACATTTTTTTTTCTTTTTATATTGATGTATATTATTTAATATTGCAATTTTCACTTTTTAAATTTATTAAAAGTCAATGCAACCTAACAAACTCTGTAATACACTACAGCCATTGATAAACATTCCAAGTTTACATACATAAATAAGTGCATATGTATATATGTTTATGCAGAAAGAAGAATACATATATCCATTTGCATATATGGGCTAAATAACACATAAGAATTGAACACCAATCAACATACAAAGATACACAAGACCAACTAAAAGGAAACAAAAAACAAAAAAACATAAGAATAAATCAAATTCATAAATGCCATAGTTGGATACTTCTTGGTTTTAATATTGTACTCACTAATATCAAGGCAGTCATATTCTCAAAGTGGGTTGCTTGGAGGTCCACATTAATTAGTTATGAATTCTTATCAATAATTATTAGGTGGATGGTAAGTATTTAACGTTTATGGAATATTCTAAAATCTTCATAGTAGTATACACAAATCACTGATTCAGATTTATCTCCAATGTAGTTATGTATTTTTTATCTTTTTAATTAAATTAATTAATTAAAAAAATTGCAATATGAACAAGTGTCATATGAAACTAGTTATGTTTTTTTCGGCATGTAGTATTGATAAGCCATAGTAATGGCTCATGATATTATAACAAATCCTATTTACAAATTAAGAATCTCCACGATAAAGTAGGGATAAATACATTTAATTAATTTTTAATATCTAAATTAAAATTAAGTTAGATATTTACTTATTTTTAATGTTTTTGAAAAAGAATAATAATAATAATGATATAATTTTAAGATTATGGCTAAATTAGATATTAAATTGATATGTGAGAAATAGAACTAGCAATTTCACCACATGTTGCAAAGGAAATGCCGTAAGGTTGTGGTATTGGAAAGAATAGCATATAAGAAAGAAGAGGTAGTAGGAACTTTCTCAACTCCAACTGATCCTTGAGAATAAGAGGCAGAGAATTATGTTCAGTGGACCTCAACTCCAAATATCCATATTGGGTAATTGATGTGGAACAAATTCTTTGTTATTAATTGCATGTAAGATGTGTTTTTTCATAATGGATAAGACAATTTGGCCAAAGTACTCAAGGCCTCTATATGATGAAATTTGCATGTTTATTTTTTTCTGCATGAAGGATACACTTGGTTTTTATGACCAAGTTGGGTGGACTTCACCCTTCCACGAAATTATTTGCTTCTATCACATTCGCAATGTTGAATTCCTCTGATACTACTCCTAGAACTCTGACTTTTCTCTACATCTAGAATTATTAATGGAATAAAAACTTATCACTATGACATGTTGTACTTCATAAGAGACTACTAAGAAGCTTAAGTATGGTAAATCCACCTTCACTTGTCATTTGAACATAGAGCATAGAGTTATCTTAATCATCAATTTTATGGATAAGAGACATTTGGGCCCTTTTTAACCCTTGGGGATGATTAATTATTCTAAGTTCAGATAATTTATATTAATAAATTATCTACAATCATATTTCCATAATTCCTCTTTGAACGACCAATATTCCACTTCTTTGGAACTTTTCACCTCAGTCGGAATAACAAACATCATGAACACACAAAAGCAAGAAGGAAAAACCAGCTCATAATCAGGGAATCTAGCGACTTCTTTAAGGATCATAATTCAAGACTTTAGTGCCTTTTAAAGATCATTTATTTTCCCATAAATTAAAAAGCAACAATCAAATTTTATAGTGACAAGAATGGGAACAAATTTTAAATATAGTAACTCCCTTCCCTAGTGATAGTACATTTTGTTTTGAAATGAAATTATTTTCCCGATCTTTTAAAAATAGATTCCTCCCCAAGTGACCCTTTAGAGATACCTTTTTTTTCAATTGATTGCAATAGGTAAGTGTCTTTTGTCTAGTATTTTCTGATTCATTGAATTTAAGGGCAGAGGTAAGGAGACTACTAGATAAAAAAGAGCAGAGTGACTAAATGTCAAATGAAAATAACATTAAGGCATCTCTTCTGATTTTCTCATGTTGGTCTTCTTAAATTGATGAGGTAGTAGGAACTTTCGCCTCCAGAATAAGCGGTGGAGAATTATGTTGAGTGAACTACTACTCATGTAACTTTGACTCCTCCTTACAATTGGAATGTTTCTCTTCCCATAACTCTATCTCGGGTTATAATTCTAGCTTTCTCTTGTTTATGAATAAATTGTCTCTATATCACTATTGTCTGTCTCTTTTTTAGCGCTTGCTTGAATCAGTGAGATAATGTAGCTCATCTGGATTCCAAAATCCTTGAGTAACCCATTTTCTAAAGAGTCCTCTTCTATTTTTAATTCTACTATTTGGTCCTCCATAGCCTTGTTAACGTCGTTTCCTTCTCAATAATCATACATTCTTGATAACTATCCATTGTCCTAATTTTCTTCTTCCATATACTTCAAATATAAATGAATGGAACTTGAGATAAGATTCATGACATTTTCCAAATTCCAAGATTTTTCATCACACTTCTCATGTATATCAGGGAAAATGGATTCCATACATTCAATGTCATTCCTTTTTAGGGCTTGTTGTAAGGTTGGAAGATTCTCTTTACCATGTTATCCTTTCTTCTGTATCCTTGACTTTGATACAAACAATTGTTACCGACCCCTTTAAATGTGTACAATTAATAAATTTTCCCCTATTTATGTCATGTTGACTAGAAAAAATAGATTTTTCATATTCAATTGTATGTTTCCACCACACCTCTTCCATATATGATGGGTTTTGTTTCATATGTTTCTTTTCATCAAGAAGCATAAGAATTCTTGACAAGATATCCCTTAATGCTGGAGAAATAGAGAGATTGAAAGATATGTGGATGTACTTGGAAATGATGAGGAAATGAGAGATGTAGAGGAACTTGTCAATGATAATTTTAACCATACAAATGAAGTCACCATTTTAATATTTTAAAAATTTTCATTGTACATGTCAAGTTCAAATTAAAAAATATAAATAAATAAATATATATATATATATATATATAGGGACAAAATCTTACCTACAACAAGAAAAAATTTCCGAAAGAGTAGTTACAAACTATTACAATTAAGTAATTAAAGGTAAATTTAGTGTTATTTAAGAAATGAGAATTATGAACATTCATCATTATTTCTCAAGATAAATCATGTCCTCTGAAATAATTTGGAAATTTAAAAAAGATCACACATTTTAAAAAATTTCATTATTAATTTAATTTTTATGCCGTAAGGCATTCTTATTTGAAAACAACTCCCCTAGCTGCCACTGTGTCCATGTCTAAGTCACTGTGTCCATGTTTTTTTTTTTTTTTTTTTTTGTAAGTTAGATTGAATTATGAGAAATTGCTATGCGTCATGCCCTAGCTGTCGTCGTTGAGCCAAACGCACAGAAGATCACATGCTTCTCCCATGGCTACCCCAGAGCTAGATCTGGGGCCGCTTTCACCTTCTGCAAATGCCGCAAATGCAAGTAATCAATAGCCAGATGAAGAATCGACAACCTTTGCCTCTCTAATCAGATCCTTGGGACCTCAGCGAACTAGACCAGCAGCCACAAAATTTTTCAAAAAACTGGAATCCATACCAGTAATATCTCTACCACCATCTGTGCCAAGAAAAGTCGTGATCTCTCTTGCGGAAAAATGACTTGTGGTTCAATTCACTGGATTTTGGCCCTTGCCCAAAACAGTGCAGAAATGGGTGGAGAGGAACTAGATCCAGTTTACACAAGGAAAAATAGCCATAAGATTCTGTGGCAGGGGATACTACACATTTCATTTCGAGACCAAAAGTGATAGAGATCTCATATTCTGAAGCGGGCCTTACTTCATGGATATAAGAGGCTTGTATCTTAACCGTTGGACTCCAGACTTTGATCCAGAATTTGATGTTCCCAATGCGGTACTATTATGGGTCAGATTGCCGCATCTCCCTCTCCACTGCTGGAGCGATGATTCGATACAAGCAATAGGAAATGGAGTGGGCAAATACATTGACAGAAGTGAACCAAAAGACAACATGCAGGCATGCACAAGAATATTTGTAGAGGTGGATCTAGGAAAGGGCCTCCCGAAAGCTGTCAAGATCAAGCTGGACAACTAGATCCACATTCAGCAGTTGGACTACGAGAAAATTCCCTTAAGTGCAAGGTATGTCATGAATACGTTCATTTTGCCAATAGATGTATCAAAAGAGAAGAACCTAAAAAAATACAGAAGAAACGTCAGATCCAAAATGGGAACAATAAAAAAGAAGAAGACAGCCTCAAAACCCACTAAAGGACCACACCCGCCCCCACCGCCAGGATATCCTCCCCCCTCTCAACCTCGATTTTTGGGAAAAACCCTTTTGACATCCTCTCATATACCCTTATCCCTTTAGATCTGATTTCCAACTCATCTCCCAAACCCTCTCTCCTTACTTCCCCCATCCTTACCCCGGTTCCCCTCACCAGGCGGACAATCCCTTACCTCAAAACCTGGACCGAATCTTAACAAAAAACCAAACTAAATAAATATCCCAAAATGTCGAGAACACAAAGAAATTTGTAAGGAAAACAAATAAAGAACTCAGGGATGAAGAAGCAGCCAAAGACATCTCTCTGGGAACACAACAGGGATTGGAGAATTTTCTAGAAAAAGGAACAAAAAATAAATAAAAAGTATAGAAATTACACAAAGGGAAGGGTCCTGCAGCCACCCATAATAGTAAATAATGATAGTTGTCGCTTGGAATTGTAGAGGGCTAGGTCATCCCTCCAAAATCAACTTTTTGAAAGACCTGATCAAAAGTGAAAAACCTGACATCCTCTAAATTCAAGAGACAAAACTTAGCAGTCAAGAAATGGATACGATTATAGAAACATCTAGGATTTATGAAGGACAAGCAATATCGACCAATGGAGCTTCAGGAGGGATAAGCACCATATGGAAAAAGGGGAAATGGAAACTGCAACAACACATAAAAAAATAACATTGGATAAACATTAAGTTGAAGAATGTTGAAACAGGCGGGAAAGCCAGCATCTACAACATATACTCCCCCAACCACTACAAGGACAAAGAAAACTATTGGCAAACTTTAAAAGAAAGCACTGAGGAGGATATTGAAGATAACATCATAGTTGGAGGAGATATAAATCTAATACTTAAAGCTGAAGAAAAAAGAGGAGGGAACTTCTTATCGGACCCAATCAGAGAAACTCTAGAAGAAATAATGGATCAAAGCAACCTTATTGACATCCCACCCAAAAATGGGAAATATACCTGGGACAATAGAAGAATAGGCAAGGCAAACATCAAGGAAAGGTTAGATCGGATCCTCATCCGAGATAAGATGACAATAAACTACAGCAGAGCAACCTTTATAATCATTCCATCAGCAACATCTGATCATAAACCGATACTTATGGAGGTTGGCATGGCTGAAAATTATGGACCGTTGCCTCTTAGATATAATCAGCTATGGGGCAGCAATGAAGAAGCAAAAAAAGAAGTGGAAAATGTATGGAAAATAAACATCAGTGGCTCCCCCACTTACATATGGGAAACAAAAATAAAAGCAACAAAAGTAAGCCTAAAGGATTGGGCAAGAAATAGATATAAAGAACCACACAAAGAGAAAGAAGAACTAAAAAAAGAGCTAAAACAAATACAAGAGGAACTAGAGAGCAGTAACAGTACCATAGAGAAGCAAGCAAAAGAAAAAGACGTGCAATGGAAAATATATAGAAACAACAGACAAGAAGAAGAAACTTGGAGGCTCAAGTCCAGACAGATATGGATGCAAGCTGGAGACAAAAACACCCCCTTTTTCCACAACTCAGCAAAAACAAGAATGACCAAGAACAATATTGAAAAAATCATAGGAGGGGAGGGACAAGAGGTAAAAGGACAAGAATAAATAAAAAATTAAGCCTTCAACCACTTCAAAAAACTCCTCATAGCTCCAGATAGCTAGGAAAATCCTGAAGAGTTTCTGAGACACATCCCAATAATTATTGACAACAGTAGCAATATCTCTCTTACTAAGGAAGTAACGGAAGAAGAAGTAAAGGCAGCGGTATGGGCATTGCAACCGGACAAGGCTCCGGGACCGGATGGTTTTCCCATAGCTTTCTACAGAACATTTTTGACATTTTATCAAAAAGGATCTACTGAAAATGATAAGATATGTAATGAGAAAAAAGGAAGATAGGAGGGTACACCAACTCAACCTTTCTGGTCTTAATACCCAAAGATCCCCGGCCAACTACTCTCAACCGCTTCAGGCCCATATCTCTATGCAATAATTCATACAAGATCATCTCCAAAATAATAGCAGGCAGATTGAAACCCCTTCTCCCTTCCCTTATCACAGAAAACCAAGTAGGATTTGTTCCTAATAGGCAGATTGTGGACAATATCACCTTAGTTTAAGAAGTCATACATACCAGCCTCTCTAATAATGAAAAATTCTTCATCCTAAAAATGGATATGGAAAATTTCTTTGATAGATTTAATCTTTCCTTTCTTGCAGATGTGCTAAAAACCTTCGAATTTTCTGATGAATTTGTGGAAATAATACAAGCCTGTACAGTGGGCCCCTAGATAGCCCCGCTTATAAATAGCAGGCCAAGCAATTTCTTCCAAATTTCAAGAGGATTAAAACAGGGATGCCCCCTGTCTCCTTTCCTCTATATCATTATGGAAGAATCTCTCAGTAGAAATTTGGAACACTGCAGAAGAAACTCCACTCTGACAGATCTCTCTATAAGCATAGGAACCAAAAGAATAAATCATTCCCTGTTTGCTGATGACACTCTTCTCCTGGGTGGAGCCTCTTACATAGTGGCAAGATGATTCAAAGCCATCTTAGACAGTTTCATGGAGGTCTCCGGAGGCATGGTCAAAAATGGCAAAAGTTGTTTATACAGCTAGAATACTCCTATAAGAACCCTGTAGAAAATGTCACAAATTCTGAATATTACTTTCCAAAATAGTTGGAACCATTTTCAGTACCTGGGGCTGCCAACTAGTAAGAAAAACATGAATAATGAAATATGGAGTAAATTTGTAGAAAAAATGAAAGTGAAGATCCAGGCTTGGGGAATTCTTTGGTTGAACCAAGCTGGCAGAATCACGCTCATAAAATCCATATTGGCAGCTCTGCCTTTATACTAATTTGCTCTTATTACGGCCCCTGCAAGCATCCATAAACAAATAGAATTAATACTCATAAACTTTCTCTGGAAGGGAGGGAAAAGGGAAAAGAAAAAAATTATTCTGATAAATAGGAAACAAGTAACAGCCTCATATAAAAATGGGGTTCTCTCCATAAAACTCCCAGGACTAATGAACAAAGCACTTGGGAGTAAAATAACTTGGAGCTTCATAACAGGAGAAAAGTCATGGTGGAAAGCTGCCCTTGAAGCTAAATAACTCAATGGACCTAGAACTTCGATTTTGGATAAGACCCCTCCAACAAGGCCATGTACCCAGATATGGAAAGTAATCACTAATGCAACTCAGCTTATCAAATACTACATCACTAAGAGGCTGGGAAATGGGGAGCAGACAAACATATGGAAAGATAGCATAATGGGACACCCACCTTTGGGGAATAATCCAGGCATAAAAGAATTAAAATAATGGATGACAAGGGAAGGTCTTAACAAGCTGAATGACATTTCCAGTTGGGAGACGGATGGAGGTTGGAAGCAATGGGCCAAACCCAACCTTCCATGTGATCTGACATGCCAATGGAATCCATTGACAAAGTTACTGGCAGGAGCAGCTCTGATAGACAAAAATAAGAAGGATATCTACATATGGGAACCAACAGGAGGAGATTACACTGTCAGAACAGGGTACCAAAAACTTCATGATAATCAAAATCAACAAGAATGGAAATACTGTAGATCAGCATGGAAGATTGAATCCCTAGCCAAAATCAAAATCATCCTATGGACTTTACTTCATAACAAATCTCTAACTGCAGAGAATCTAAAGAAAAGAGGAATAAGTGGCTCGTCTCAATGTCCATTATGCAGGAAGGATGAGGAAACAATCCAACATTTACTTTTGGAATGCTCCTTTTCAAGAAAATGTTGGGAGGCAATGGTAATACCCATAGTAGAAAATATAAACTATAACCTTCCAATAAATCATTTTATCAGCAGATGGAAGAGTAGCTATCCACATTCCCTTAAAAACAAACAAACAGGGCAAATATTTTGGAACTGCCTTCCCTCATTCATTTGCTGGCAACTATGGCTAGCAAGAAATGGAGTAATTTTCAAAGATAAGATACCTGCAGTAAGCACAGTTACTACAAAAGCTTGGGGACTAATGGTGGAATTCCTCACAGCAAAAGGGATTAAGGGAATCAATCTAAGCTAACTCCAAGAAGAAGAAAGAAGTTGGATAAGTTTTGCAGCAAGAAAGATCAAACAGACCCCTCAAATGGGAAATACAAAGAGGCATCAGAGCTGGAAAATAAGGAAAAATGAAGAAGAATTACAAACCTGGGTGAATACTCTAAACAAACCATGTCTATTTTTTGATGGAGCATCAAAAAAGAAACCAGGTAAAGCAGGTACTGGTGGAATAATAATTCTACAACAACAAACAACGCAGCTGCCTTACAATTGGGGACTAGGCCAAATGACGAACGATAAAGCAGAGGCCTATGGGCTCCTGCTAGGACTCAAAATTCTCAGGGAAAAAGAATTCAAAGAAGCTATCGTCTTTGGGGATTCGACTATCATCATCAAGGCAATGGTAAATAACTCTCTTCCAAAAAATGCAGGCTTAAATCAAATTTTAAGCAGAGCCCAAAAAATATCAAGGGATATTGGCAACATAGAGTATTTTCACATTTTGAGGAAAAACAATAAATTGGCAGATGAGGAAGAAAATAAAGTAGTTCAAAAAAATGATGGACAAGCACAAATTGGTGAAATCACAACACAAATTCCTATCCCTTGATTTATCCTCTCTCACTCATGATGGACAATAGTCAAATCAGCTCTCTACATAAATTTAATGATAATACCAATACCCCTCATGAAACATCAACCAAGAAATCTGTCAATCCTGTAATAATTCCCAACCCCAACAATATTCTCAAAATCTCTACAATCAGTACTCTATATTCACTTGGAATCTTTCTTCATGTGAACTATCAGCCCCCCTCCTTCCTTCTGTGCAACAATAAAACCCGAATTACCTAGCCAGCATTTCACCTATCCCTCTCGATTTTTCTTTTGCCTGAGTGCCTCATCCTTTTTTTTGTGTTTTGCCTTATCCTTTCACGGATTTTTCTAAGCCTCTGCTGACCCACGCACATGCTCAGCTTCTTCCTTATCTCTAAAGGCCACCTCAACCATGCTTTATTCCAAGTTTCTATCCTCATCACCTTGCTAACGTGCCTCCAGGCCCCCCTGCTTTGCTCCTGCGTGAGCTGGCCTCTCCCTTCAGCATTGGCAGCAACATTCAGTCAGCCTCAACAAAAGAATTCGTTGTCAACAACGTTTACTTTAAAAATAATTGCAAGTAGCAAAGCAGCAGCGCATAAGACAACATCACCAACAGAAGAAGGGGTAAATACAAATTGCAGCACCAACAACAAAAAGACACAGATGGATCCTCTGGAGGATAGATTGCACCCTTGTGCATTTTGCAAATCCCACCGAATAGTGATAAAAAATGTCAAGAATCAGATCGAACAAGATAAAGAAAAGTCCAAAGCAAAGATGGCCCAAATCAGATCACAGTGGAAGACATGCAACGAAGAAATAAGCACATTAAGGTACAGCTGCAGCCATATGCAGGAATCACTGAACATCATCACAAAAGCAATGAGTAAAAATTCTGAGCAAGGATCTACATCAATGGATCAGGGAAGCAGATATCGTGGAAGTGAGAATATTGTCAACAAATAGCTCATCAAATCTCTGGACACCCATGGATCTAGCATTTAATTCTAGTAGTAAATATAGTTTATTATGAAAGTCAAGTGTATTATGCTTTTACTTCAGTTTGTCAAGCAATATAGTTCCAATGTAACTGTCTCCAGCTATAAAAGAAGGAAATAAAAATGGAAATCAAGTAGCATATCTCAATAATTAGCCCCCAAGCAGACCTCCCTCTGCATCAGACTTGGGGAATTTTGTAATGGAGAACACTTCTCCTCACCTTCTTTTTTAGAAATATAATACAACCGATATGAAAAAAAAAAAAGTTAGATTGAACTTAGGTTTTGGTGACTTTTAAGTTAAAATGTTGTTATTAAAAATTTGTTATATTTTTATATGTAAATGTAAACAGTTTTATATATGTTTTTTTATAGTATTTGTTTTTTTCTTTTTAATAAGTTAAATTGAATTTAGGCAATAAAATAAAATAATAATAAACTATAAAAACAACCCATGATATTGACCCATGGTATTCATGTGGAATATAGTTTATTTAAATGGGGAAATTAAGATGGCTATTTATTTAATAAAATTATTTTTAATTGTTTATAACTATTATTCTTTTAAAATTTGACTTAATAAAACGTATCTAAATTTTCATACATAATTTTATTCTGAAATTACTCAAGTTTTTATTCTGAAATTTTAAACAAAATTTCTCACTACATAATTTTAGCTTTTATAAATTTTTTATTTTTCAATTCCAAATCAAACTTACAAAAGAAAAAACCCACTCAATCCTTACTGTAGCTTATAGTTTTACAAAATTGACACTATGTGATTAACAATAGAGTAAGTTGAGACAGCCCTAAAGGGTTTTTTGTACATGTTTTATCATAACATTTCCCTCCATCCAATATATATTGTA
This sequence comes from Pinus albicaulis, assembly GCA_034641835.2. Classification (NCBI taxonomy): domain Eukaryota; kingdom Viridiplantae; phylum Streptophyta; class Pinopsida; order Pinales; family Pinaceae; genus Pinus; species Pinus albicaulis. The sequence continues at coordinate 364,823 of JAXQQM020091461.1, forward strand.
GAGTCTTCTGAAGAGAGAGTGTATTATAGTTTATAACCTGATCCACAATCAAAGAAAATGGCTAGGGATTTCACAAGTTATTAGTTTGTAACGTGATCCACAATCAAAGAAAATGGCTAGGGATGTCACAAGTTATCATTCACACAATGATTTTTTGAAGTTCTTAGATGAAATGACTCTTATTAGATGCATGGTGGCGACAGACACTAAAAAATTCAAAATAGATATTGAAGTTCTCAGTTGAAATGGATCATATTAGATGCACGGTATTTTTTTAATTAATTTATTTATATATTTATTTATTTTTAAAAATTTTTAAGTCTATATACAAGTTATACATATTATGTAGTAAGAAATGTTCTTTAATAATAACAATCACTTAAAGGGGAAATGATCTCAATACACCCCTCTAGATATACAATGTCTCGTGGTATTCTTCTCATTTGGTGACACATGGAAATTCCAATCCAAAACTCTTTCACATTGTTGTTCACATTATACGAAATTCTATCTTGATGAGGTTTCCTACATATATTAGCCCAACATGCAAGTTCATCATTCTCATGTTATTGAATCCTAATTTTGTAATCCCTCCATAAACTTTTGCTTAATGTTTTGTACATTATTGTTTTCATTGACATCAACCGATTTTATGTAGTTCTTTTTCCAACAACAGTTGTCAATAATTCCCTACTAGCACTTATGCCATATTGAGATTGATATTTTGCAATTTTTCCAGGATTTGATATCATATTTCTTGATACTAACCCATTTACCTTCACCTCTTTGGAATTTCTAATGCCCAATAATTGAACTACATTTCTTAGATATTTGTGCTTTCAAAATATATTTAAGAGTTAAGCTTGTGCTATGATAGACATACCTTGAAAAAGAATTTTGATCACCTAATTTACTTTATCTTGAATTGTTCATTCATGAATTAGTGGCCTCATTTCTTCAATTTTAGTTGATTCTACATTATCTAGAAATTATCACCAAAGACAATTTCTTGCAACTTATTAATGTCCATGCTTTTCTACGTGTGGTAAGATCTTGTTGTAGGTAAGATGTTTTCCCTACATAAAAATATATATAAATTTTTAATTTTTAATTTGAACTTGACATGTACATTGAAAAAAATTAAAATATTAAAAGGGTGACTTCATTTGTGTGGTCAATATTCTCATTGACAAGTTCCTCTACATCTCTCATTTCCTCATCATTTCCAGGTACATCCACATCTATTTCAAGCTCTATGTTTTGTACCTATACATCTCCTTTACGCTCTCTATTTTGTACCTCCACATTCCTTTAGGCTTGCTGTTTTCCTTTAATGCTCTTATGCTTTATAGTAGATCATCATTTTTTTTCATTTAAAATAAATACATTTTATAATATATTGTTTCACTAGTATATATATATATATATATATATATATATATATATATATAAACGACTAAAATTTTAAACTAAAAATTCTAAGTAGGTGCAGAGATTTTTATATTGATGCATCACACTATACTACATTTGGAGGTAAGGAACACTAGCACCCCTTCACTTAATGTGCCCCAATGTGTTAAATTTCTATGCAATTCACCAAATCCATTTAGTTCCAACTTAGTCTTATTTTCCAAAAAAAAAATATTAACAAAATTTTCTGGCTGATATATATTATAATTAATATATTTGAAACCTCCACGACCTCCTTCCATGTAAGAAAAAATTGCCTTCCATTCTTTCACGACCTCCTTCCATGTAAGAAAAATTTGCCTTTCATTCCTTCACGATGGCTCCTTCTCTGCAACAACTTATTTCTTCTAGGTTAATCTTTCCTATGCTATTGCAACAACTTATTTCTTCTGGCTGATATATATTATAATTAATATATTTGAAACCTCCACGACCTCCTTCCATGTAAGAAAAAATTGCCTTCCATTCTTTCACGACCTCCTTCCATGTAAGAAAAATTTGCCTTTCATTCCTTCACGATGGCTCCTTCTCTGCAACAACTTATTTCTTCTAAGATACTCTTTCCTATGCTATTGCCTTACGACATTTCTTTTGCAACATATGGTGAAATTTCTAGTTTATATATTAAGAAATAATACTCATGAATTATAAAACAATTGTAACATAAATAATATATAACAAAAAAAACCATGCATTTTTTTAATAATAAAATAGTTGTAACAAAAATAATATAGAACAAGAAAAACTATGTATATTTGGATGTATGAAAATTTAGATACATTTTATTAAGTAAAATTTTACAAGAATAATGGTTATAAACATTTAAAAATAATGTTATTAAATAATTAGTTTAGATCATTATTATTTATCAGAGTGATCAATTCTCTTTTCACTCTAAAAGAGGTTTGTATATCAAGACATTTGATCCCCCTTGGCTAGTGGTAGATCCAGAGTTAAGATTGATTTAGGCCATCTTAATTCCTCCCATAAAAAAAACTAAATTCCACATGAATACCATGGGTCAATACCATGGGTTGTATTTATAGTTTATCATTATTTTATTTTTTATTGTATTTTGACCTAGTTAAAATGTTCATTACGTTATGTCAATCTTTTTATTTAATTTACTTTTATTTTTAATTTTGTGTAATTTGACATAGTCAAAATGTTAAACATGATATTACAACCTTTCTATCATACTTTGTTGGAGAGCATAGTAGCACAAAAATGTAATATTTAAATATATAAATAGTTATTTTTCTTTTTTATATTGTTTTTTATCCATGTAATATAAATTAATTGGTTTGTGTGGAGTTTAATTTTATGATATAAATTTTATTATAAATAAAAATTTTATGCTTATGTACCCAAAAATTTAATGTTTATACATTTTACAATTTTTTTTATTCATTAAACTAATTTATGTAAAATCTAGTTTTATTAAGTTATTAATTTAAATTTTATTAAAAAAATTGAGGTTAAAATCTAACAAATTTTTAATAACAACATTTAAACTTAAAAGTCACCAAAAACTAAATTCAATCTAACTTATTAAAAATAAAAAAAACTAACATTATAAAAAACATATATATAAATATTTACTTGATCTAATGGACTAAAACATTTCAATCGTCTAACATTTGATCCAATGGCTCAAACATGGACACAGTGGCAACTAGGGGAGTTATTTTCAAATAGTGACACCTTACGATGTAAATATAAAGAAAGAGAGAGGAGATGTCATTCGAGAATAAGGTTTCACTGCACTCTGAAGCAAAATGTTTCATGGAGAGGGTCGATCTCGTCATGGCCTCTCTGGGCACCCTCGCAGATAGCCATAGTCTATGATAAACAAGCAAAAGCACCGAGTTATTACTTTTGAACAAATCGTATCTCTCTCCATTGCACTAGTATCGATCATCGGTCTCAAAGTCTTCATTAGCGATCTACTACATACCCTTGCAACAAAGCCTAGATCTACATTTGAAGTGTTCGACGGGGCCGATTTGGGCGTTTCGATATCGGACATGGAGACACTACTGGATCAGTTTATCTTTGTAGGATGTTGTGTCAAGGATCAGGCATACCGATCATTGCTCGCAGAAGTGGTTTTAATCATTGGATCGATTGTCGGGACACAAGAATCTCTTTAGCATGTCCAAGCAGCGGATCGACTCCATACATGATGGGATCTAGCGGTGCTCTGAGCATCGCTCTATTGTAGAAGTGAGTTGGCCTCCAATCCAATCACATGGAAGCTTTTCACGATAACTGAGGATAGATCTCCTTTGAATATGGCTCGATCCAAGGACAAAGAGATCACTGGATCTAACGACGGCAGTCATATGCCAAATCTGGCATCAACAACATAATCATAGTCCTCAACAAAAGCTTCAACCTTGCACATAGGAGCAGTAAGCGCAATTGGTTGGGGATTTTCTTGAAAAGCTCTTGGGAATTTCTGGGTCACGATGAATCCTTTCTCGCTCCGGAAAGCATATCCATATCCAGATCCGGAACTTGTAGATCTTCAACCGTAAAATTTGGAACAACAGAATGTTATTCAAATTTTTGTCAAGCCTCCAAATGAAAATTCAACATTGATCTGGGTCCATGCTTCACAAAAAGTGACCCACCTGAAGTTGAATATCTAGGATAAGCTCGACATTCACATGAATCAAAAAAATTTGATCTACGGTGGCAGGTCAATGTAGAATGAATGATTTCTTCAAGAATACAATGTCTCTCTGTCATCCACCATCATCTTAAACCTTCGACTAAGGGGCGGATCTGCTGGATCAAGCAAAACAAAGAGCATTAGAGGATTGACATGATCTAGTCTTCCTAAAGCTACAACACCACATCAAGGGCACAATAACAAAAGTATTTCTTTCAAATAAATCCTTTAAGGAAAACATGCAACAACAAATATTCCATATCAGACACATAATATCCCTAGGCCCTATATTGTGGAACAAGTGAATCAAGTGCCAAAACTGAATATAGTCTTATTAGAAACAAAAGATATGTGTTCCAGCTATGAATCCCAGGTGTTTATATTGAAACCAATGGATATATTCCATTGGATCTTCACAACTTGGGACCTAAATTGTGAGATTCATCTATGTTTAAAAGGATTTTTCATAGTAAAGTTTGCATCATCGGAGATACCAGACTATGTTTTACACGAAGGATCGTGGTTTTGGGGGTCTACAGGTATGTTTGTAACCCCATGGTTTCCAAGATTTGATGCAAACACAATGATAATATCAAGAATGTTGGTTTGGGTTAGGTTGCACATTCTTCCTCTTCACTTTTGGCATCAAAAATTCCTAGAAGGTATTGGGAATCTCTTAGGGAGATACATCAAGACAGATACACAAAGAATGGAAGAACGAATCTACACTTTCGCCAAAATATGTGTTGAGGTGGACCTCAGTAAAGACTTTCCGGATCGCATATAATTGATACACAACAAGCAGAGTTGGACGCAATATCTAGATTTTGAAAAACACCACATATAGATGCCGAATATGCCGGAAAATAAGACGCCTACAAAATATGTGTCTTGATGCAAAGAGAGAGACACGAAGGAAGAAGAAACTAGGAAAGCAACCCAAAGGTTGGAAATTTCCTTCGCCAAAAGAAGAAGAGGAAGAGGAAGAAACAAAACCCCCTCGAACTGAAGGTAATCATAATATACCAGAAAATATAGAAAAGGAGGATACAAATGATGTTGAGACATACATACCCATTCCCATAGTGCAGCGGAAGAAGTTTCCTGAAACAATAGATTGGGGTGGCACCAAACACCATCATGCTTCAGAAAGCTCAGACTCAGAAAAAGAAAATCTAAGAATGGAAGAAGACAATCAACTAGCTATTATATCTGGCACGCCATCACAAGGTGAATGGCAAAAAGTTGAAAAGAAGAGGTGGATAAAAGTATAAAATTTTCTACTTTTACTAGTTTGTTTATGGATTTGTGATCACCAATATTTGACTGGCTTGATGGAATGCTTATGCATCTATAACATGTAATTTTGTTTTCATTAATAAAATTACGATTTTTATTGGGAGAAAAATGAGAAATGTAAATATAAATAAGAGAATTTTAATATATATATATATAACAATGGTTAAGAGTATGTGTTTCTTTGCTAAAATGTTATAGGTTCAAATTCAAAGAGGATTCAAATATATATACCTTTATAAACTTTAAATGAGTTATGGTTTTTTGGGCATGTAGTAATTATAAATCGTAGTAATTATAAGTCATAGTAATGGTCCACGATATTATAACAAAGCCTATTTACAATATAAAGTACGGATAAATATATTTAATTAATTCTTAATATCTAAATTATTAAATTAAAATTCAGTTTGATATTTATATATTTTTAATGTTTTTGAAAAAAGAATAATAGTAATGATAATAATTTAATTCTAAGATTATGTCTAAATTAAATATTAAATTGATATATGAGATTTTTCCATTTAAAGTTTATAAAGGTATATATTTATTTTAATCCTCTTTGAATTTGCATATATATATATATATATATATATATATATATATATATATATATATGGCTTGTATTTATACTTCGTTAATATGAAATTGAGATCTATAATTTCTTCATTCTACATATAAAACAAATACATGTAAAATAAACTATTCAATAATGTGAAAATTTTCCAAACTATAAATGCATATGATATATTTCGTAGGTACTCTTGTAAATCAAGAATGATGAGGGTTTACTTATTATTTCATATTAAAAGTGGGGAAAATGTTTACTCACTCATTATTAAAGAAAAGTATAGCATAATAACAAAATTATTAACAATGTTAACATTCAAGTGATAGAAAAATTACCACATCAATTAAATAACTCACTTTCATTTAAACTAGATATTTTCATTTAAAAAATATATTATAATTATTTTTTTGTAAGTCAAAGTTTTTTCATTACTCAAAAAACATATACAAAGATTTCAAAATGCATGTGTTATTACCCCGACTAGGATTGTTGACTAATGTTATTACCATGCTACATACAAAAAAAAATGTCCAAGGGAAAGATCCACAACCTTATAGGCCTTACACACCATAAAACAAAAAGAACTAGAAAGACATTAGTTACCATAAGCAGTCATCAGAAGTGATTGAAGCAGGATTATCTAGCCCCGTTCCCAGAGGAGGAGGAGGACGGTATGGACGGTTGACATGTTGCTCAAAGTAAGCAAGCCAAGCTTCCATCTTTTCGATCTTCTCAGTCAACGGATTCTGCCCACACCAGGAAAACACATTTCTTTCACGGGCATGGCATTGAAAATAACATATTTTCTCTATCTTGGCCATCATTGCCTCGTGTTCCTCCCATCTGGACCCTATTATGAGATTCCAACATGTCTATGACATATTGGACCATCGCCTGGAGTATTGTAGTTATCCCAACACACCTAGCAGATGCACATCCAACTGACCCCACACCACCCAAATTACTGCTCCTCCCATACATGCTCTAGACTCGGCCACAATCCATTCCCTGTTGGACCCTTGGTTAAACTGAGAGGGGGGGGGGGGTGAATCAGTTTAATGCAATGATGTTCTTATTATACTTTCTTTTAATGGAAATAGAATCTTTCTTCTTTATATACAATTGAATAGCAATCTTAATAAATGAGCAGTAAGTATTAAGCAGAATAAATACAAAGTATCAACACATAATCATCATGCATATGGACAATAGATATAAGTGGAAACCCATAAGGGAGAAAACCACATATTATTATTGTTGTGATGCAAAGGCAAGCTCCAACTCCCTCTAACCACTGATTTTCTGTAGGCTCCAACCCACCGGAGGCTCCGACCTCAATTCTGCAAGCTACAACTTGCAAGGAAGCTCCAACTCCCATCAATTTTCTGCAGGCACCAACCTACAAGAGGCTCCAACCTCAGCCAGCTACAACTGACTTCTATCAAGCTACAACTTGATATGGAAGCACCAAATTCCTCTATTTTCTGTAGGCTACAACCTACAGGAGGCTCCTACCTCAGTCAGCTACAACTGACATCTATTAAGTTACAACTTGATAGGGAAGCTCCAACTTCCTCATTCTTTCAAAAGAAAACACTTGCTGATTTACCTTGGATATCAGCTCTGTTCTATACCTTCTTCACTGTTGTCCTCTAGCTTTCTTATATGCCTTATATCATCTCTGACTTTTCAAAACATCTCTTTTTGCTCCTCCTTCTTCTTATCTTCTCTGCCTCAATTCTGCATTCTCTAACCTCTCTATGCATATCAATGTGATATCATTTATAGAGTTCATCACATGACTGTTTGTATTCCACAGGGAATTCAAAGTGAACAGCCATGACTATTTGACTTATGCCTTCTCATTTCTTTATCCAGCTCATTCAGAGGAATATAACTATATGTATACATTTCAATTTTACAGTGGAGTTTTGTTTTCCTACCGGAGACTTGCCAATGCATCACAAATAATATAAAATCAATTAAAACATTCACATTCACATTTTCAGTTACATATATCAATTTCACTCAGCCCTTTTTCTGGCCTTTGGCTTTGCTGGTTTTGTCTTTTCTGCCACTGTTAATTAATTGTTCTGCATACCTCTACTGTTCACTGCCATTGTGTACACCTGTGCATGTACACTTGTCAAACCCACATTTTCATTCCTAAGCATATTCACCTGTTCACTGCAATTGTGTATCTGTTGTATATATAACTGCTTTTCCAAGTTTAGCCCCAAATAAATCTCAAAGTCTTGTGCATATAAAAATGCCTTTCCATTTGTTTTCACTGCGCTAGCAATTTGAATAAATGTATGCGGTAGCTTTTCCATCCAAGGTTAACATCTCTGCTTTTAAAAAATTACAATAAGCCTCATGTGCGGAAGTTACATTCCTGTGTTTAATCACTATGGTAAGAACCCACATATTACAAACATACACGGGAGCTTTTCTCTTCCTTAACACCCTGCGGTTATAACTCATAAAATGGCAACTAATTGTGGGAGTTTCTTATTTCAGAATATATGGTTAAAACCATAGAGATAAACCCACAACGCATTTAAATTCTCTTCCCTTTTTATACACCAACCAACCTTTATATCCAAAGTCACATTTATAATCGGCGCCTTTCCTTCTATCGGACCTTTGGTTAAATCCATAATCAATACATTGTTTTATATCGCTAACTTTGGAATAAAACTCAATGTATTCGGGCCCACGTCCTCGTTCAACGCATATCACAATTCTTTATATTATATGTTGGTCTATATTACATATAAAAAACCAACAATAAAACTCTCACTTTTCACATATGTTAACATATACGATGCCTTCAAACATTATAATGAAACCTTCGTGTATCGTAACGCCTCAACATATATCAGACCACAAGTCCGCAAACATATCTGGGTCCCACAACTTTATTCAACGAATATCAACATATTGAAGTTCTGTTTACTCTTTCTCTTGGGCCCACAGTACTTCGACTTTTATTTAAACTAAAAGCCCAACGCACCTTTATGCATAACCTTATGAACACTTTCAGTTGGGCCCCAGCGCCTTCACCTTTTAAAACTTAACCAATGCAGCATCTGAGCTTGCCTTTCTTCATATAACCTAGTCTTTATGGATTAACACTTAACAAGCCTTGAACCTTCACACATTCTTTAACGCCACCATAATATAACAATTGGGGCCCACATTGTCCTTACCTTGGATAATTGTCGAGAGGATCGGATGGTCCATAACTTATCGCGCTCCAGACCTCAATTGGACTCATATCCGACGATAATCGCGCTCCTAAGATGCGCGAAGGTTATTCCTCAAAATCTATGTGATGAACTGGGTCCCAGTCCTTAACGCACCCTTCTCATCCGACGGTTGAGGAGATGTCGCATCCGCTTCTGTGATCCAACAACCAAAACTAAATATCACGTAATCAAACAACACAAGGGTTAATCCTCCAAAATCATGCGATATGAATGGTTTTCGAAAACCACTTTTTTCCACGCGTCATTCAGGTTGTGGAATCACGTTTTGTTTCTCAAAATCAGCTTACCACTTTTTAATCGCGCGAAACCCACCTACGGGGTTGGAAATATGCTTTCATTGTTCAATACTTGGTTCTACTGTCGAGTCAAGGTTCTATTTATTTTCACAACTATATTTCAAATGAATTCCACCTTTGTTATTTGTAAACCTTTGTTAATACTGTGGCTTCATCATTGTTCCACTGACTTCTAGTTTCGTTACCTTTCTTCATGGTTTCGATGTGCCTTTAAACAACTCCGCTCTCTTACAACATAAGTCATTGTATCTCCCATTTGTTGCACATCCAAATTGAGTTTTATCTGCGTCTAACTGAAGTAACCCTTCTCTCCTTCGACCTCCATTCTGCGTCAAGCATTCAACGCTGCCTGTTAACTTAAAAGCACGGAAATTGATTTGAATTTGATTTCCAGTAGATTCAATGTTGTTCCTTCGCACATTCCCATCGGTTTCATAACTCTGTTGACTACGGTCCCCTATGAAAGCCAGATTCTTTCACACCAGTTAAACACGTTCAATAATCAATGATTTTTGTATGATGGCTCCATATAGAATCGATATCGATTTACCAAAATTGATACTCCTCAAGATTGCTTTACACAGATTCACAATTATACCAAATGGATTCCACAAGGATTAATTCGTTCCACACAGAGGGTAATAACTCAAATTCCTCCTCAATATAATAACTCAGGAAAGGAGAATCGAACTCTCTCTCAACTATACAAGGTTTTCATACATACATTCTTATTCCATTGCTTAAAAGCTGCATGCCTTGGCTAGATCTTCAAGTCTGTGGCCTTCTACCTCATTACTCTGTCTCTGAACAAAAATCTAGCTCTCTGCTTCAATTCACTGCCTTTGCTTCCTCTGCTCCTTGACTGATGCTGCTCCTTGCTTCTCTTTTGCCTTGTTGTTGTTTCAGGTGCTACTCCTTTGTCATCAATGACAACATTTCCAACATTCCCCTGCGCTCCAAAACTGCCATGATCCAGGACCCTTCTACCTTTTCCAACCACAGGACTGACCGAAGACCTTCACCCACCACATGCTCCTTGACCCCCATGCTTAAAGTCGCACACAATTACAACACTCTGGATGTTGCTATCGACATATTCTCTCACATCGCCACCCTGGATGTTGCTATCGCCATCTTCTCTCACATTGCCACCCTGGACTCCATCCGGCACAATTGACCCCTCCCCAAGATGATACTCTTCTGCCTTTGCCTGAACAAGGACACATAAGGAACACTAAATTGGCTTCATTCTGGTGGTCGTGTCAAAACCTAGACCCCCAAGGCTAACCCCAATCCACACCAAGGACCACCTAATAAAACCCAACACTAGACATCCAGAAACGAAGCACACTACTAATCGACCACCCTCCACCAAAAACCCAACATTCCACACAACATATAGAGAAAGCAAGGTAACCCAGCGCCATTGGTCACCTCGACCCAAAATCGTTGTGAAACAATCACAAATATAGGCTAGAACTCATAAACAACCCCTCACCTGGAAAATCTAGAAGGACACCTCCCAATTGCGCATAAGAAGAACTAGAAGTTCAAGATCCCAGAACCACGGCCCATGTTGAAGCCACTGGGCTTCACCTAAGGGAATTCTTCTATCAACAACCACAGGAACGAAAATTCAGAAAATTTCTACACCAAAGAGCCAAAACAACACCAACAATAAAACCCCCGCTTAAGAAAAAATGCCACCACCAGAAGCTAGGGCGCCACTTATAAAAGCAACATAAACCTTACAAATAAAAATGAAGAGCCACCACTCGAAATGCCAAAGAAATAATCCATGCAGGCCCAAAACATCAATGCCTAGAACTGACCAGATCTTCAAACAACACACCTTTCGACCAAGGAATGAAAGGGAAATTTTCTCCCAGAGCAATAAGGAAAGATTTGTTACCTTATTGAGCCCGCAGGAGGAGTGATAAATAGAAGATGACCACCATACCCACACGACCCTAATAAATGAAAACACAGGTAAATTTGTATCCCTCAATGAGCCAAGAAACACCCAAATTGCTCCATGCGCCATACTACTTAACCACCGTAATGTTGGAGCCTTTGATCCTTAAGATGATACTATTCCTTTGCACGCAGGTGAAGGAAGATGTTTCACAGATTCGAATGTAGAGAAATTAACCACAACGTGATGCAAGAGTTGAATGCCTACCCTCATTCGCTCATACCTTATGCCAAATGTCATTCTTCACGTGACGCATGGGTCCAAGTGTCTGACACCCTCATCAGGGATAAATATTTTATTTTTTAAATATAATTACTTTTTAAGTTACTTATAAAAGTTTCGAGTTAATCAAATTCACTTTTAATTAAAATTATTTTAAAAATTTTCACATTTAAATCTTTATATTAATAAAAACTTGATAGCCTTACTTTTTCCAATTATATTACATATTTAAATTACTAAGAAATAAGAAATAAATATGCATCACTATAATATGACATTGGAAATAAAATATAAATAAGCATGCTCATGCACTAGATCAATTACCGAAGTCATAAAAACTTTTACAAGAAAAGAGTTCTTATTTTATTAAAATATAATTAATTATCTTCATCTTGAAACTAGGAGAGGTATAAGAGCTTTACATAGGTTGATTATGAGACGTGTAATGTGCAGTCCAATAATGATTTATATATCATAACTAAAAACTAAATATATTAATTTTTAGGACGTGGTTATGAAGCTTCATGTTCAAAATCCATGATACTTATGATGTAGTGGGGAACAGACACCTTAAATTAAATTTTATTTAAACAAGCCATTTTCGCCATGACGTTTTACACTATTCTTGATGCTAGCAAAAAAAAATTCACATTTAAATATTTATATTAATAAAAACTTGATAGCCTTACTTTTTCCAATTATATTACATATTTAAATTACTAAGAAATAAGAAATAAATATGCATCACTATAATATGACATTGGAAATAAAATATAAATAAGCACACTTATGCACTAGATCAATTACCGAAGTCATAAAAACTTTTACAAGAAAAGAGTTCTTATTTTATTAAAATATAATTAATTATCTTCATCTTGAAACTAGGAGAGGTATAAGAGCTTTACATAGGTTGATTATGATACGTGTAATGTGCAGTCCAATAGTCCAATATTGATTTATATATCATAACTAAAAACTAAATATATTATTTTTTAGGACGTGGTTATGAAGCTTCATGTTCAAAATCCATGATACTTATGATGTAGTGGGGAACAGACACCTTAAATTAAATTTTATTTAAACAAGCCATTTTTGCCATGATGTTTTACCCTATTCTTGATGCTAGCAAAAAAAAAATTCACATTTAAATCTTTATATTAATAAAAACTTGATAGCCTTACTTTTTCCAATTATATTACATATTTAAATTACTAAGAAATAAGAAATAAATATGCATCACTATAATATGACATTGGAAATAAAATATAAATAAGCACGCTCATGCACTAGATCAATTACCAAAGTCATAAAAACTTTTACAAGAAAAGAGTTCTTATTTTATTAAAATATAATTAATTATCTTCATCTTGAAACTAGGAGAGGTATAAGAGCTTTACATAGGTTGATTCTGATACGTGTAATGTGCAGTCCAATATTGATTTATATATCATAACTAAAAACTAAATATATTAATTTTTAGGACGTGGTTATGAAGCTTCATGTTCAAAATCCATGATACTTATGATGTAGTGGGGAACAGACACCTTAAATTAAATTAAATTTAAACAAGCCATTTTTGCCATGATGTTTTACACTATTCTTGATGCTAGAAAATTAATAAATATGATAAGATTTACATTAAATTATGCATTTTTAAAGATTTTTTTTAAGTGTTTAGGGGATTTTTTAGGTAGAATGATATAAAATGTTTAATTGAAAAATCAAATGGGCTTAATTGTGATTTTTTTCAACAAATTTACACCTAGATCATAACCTAAACAATTTTTTTATATAACAGAAAATATATAAATTTTTAGTCAAGTTCGTATAGAAATTCTGGCTTTGGGGATTCTTAAGATAACTTATGTTATCACTCCACCAAATTCCCAAGGTTGAGGAAGGAATCCCAACAAAGGTAACCACAAACCAAGCTTTTGACTTGATAGCTAGCCCTATCAAGCCGGAGAGGGCTCTCTCCAAAAGGGTCACAACAAGGAGGGCTGGAGAAATTAGGGTTTTAGGCTAGGTATAGAGTGCAAGGGTTTTTTTTTAAATTTATTTGGTTGGGGAAATCAATGGATAAAGGAATTAGGTCAAGGAAAGCTAGGTCAGGGAAAATAAGTTAGGGTTGCAAGGATCAATGAGGAAAGATAGGTACAATGCCAATCACTTGAAGGGAATGGTTATAGAATGGTTTTCAAATTGTAAGAAAAGGCTGAGAAAAACACAAGGGATGTATTTCTCTCAGACAAAAGATAATGAACAAAATATGATTAGTTACCCAAAATAGAGCATGTCAGACATGTATTCTAAATTTCTAACTTGTAAAATATCATAAAATAGATATGAAAGTGACATGAACAATACATTCAAACATATGTGACTAAAGAAGAAACAATGAAATACATTCAATACCATAGGTATCCCATAAATGTAGCTGCAACTCCTCTTTATTAGCTTGGCCAAAACTGAGTACAAGTTCCCTTGATCAACTAGCAAAATCAAACTGATTCCAACTTAAAACCTTTGAAAATGAGTAAAAAATGACATCATATAGGCCTCAAACAACCTCTCCCAACCTTAGGGGTCGAATCCATGAGAGGAGGAGTTGATCCACCAAAGTCTGAACTGAAACCTAGAGTGTAGGGTGATCAAAGTGACTCAACCCTAACTTTTTGTGAACTTATTCATTACACCTCATCGTGAGTTTTAACCTAATGTATTTACCCTAGGTAATAGTAAAAACATGATAAATACATTTACATCATCAATTACATGAGGTAAAAACATGATTCCCCAAGGTAAAATTCAAATTTGTAGAAAAACTCAGAAAAAATCAGTCAATTGTAAAACGCGCAGTGCCATTTTACCCCAACTTGTAGGTTATTTTTTACTGGGTTGCAAGTGTCCAAATTGGCTCCAAGATAGCTTGTTGGAAATCCCTTCAAGTATAATTTCCAAAACTACCTTTAGTTTGCAAAATGAAACCCATTTGACCTGTCAAAAATCACTTCTCCCAAGACTGTTAAACGCGCAACGACCAGGCAAAAATTGAGGCAGAAACATGGTTTTTTGATGGTTTTTTGTCTTTTTTCAGTGACCTTTTCTCCTCCAAAAGCTTATAAAATGTATAGGGTTGATGTCCTCATCATTATAAATCTTTTGGTGGTGTCCATTTGTCCATTATATGCCTCAAAAAAGAGCGTAGCGTCTAAGGTGTTGCGTGTTTAGCAATTTTACTGTGCAAAAATAAAACGCGCCCTCTGTGTGTAGTACCTTTTTGCAGACCACGTTTGGAGGCCTTCCCGGCGTCCAAATTGGGCCCAGAATATTTCGTTGGAAATATTATCCTGTCTAATTTCCGAATATACCTTTGGTTTTATGATTGGAATTGATTTTCCTTGTCAAAAGTTGATTTTCCCAAGACTATTCAAAAAGTGAAGAATGAGGGTACATAAATGTAGAGTGTTGTTGCAGGCAACTTTTGGAGGCCTTCCGCAACTCTAAATTGAGATCATGATAGCTCATTGGAAATATATATTTGTATAGTTATCATTTGAACCATCAAGAAATTCATTGGGACATTCCAGCTAGGATAAAACGTGAGTTTCCCAAGGTCACTATAGAAGTGCAACAACTCTCCTGTGGCACCTGTAAATTTGACATTTCTCCAAAACCATGACACCTGTGTAAAAACTGAAGGATTTTTTTCTTGCTTGGTCTATGATGGACAAAAACCTCTCTCACTTTTGTCAAATTCATCTTTGGTTGGTCAGAAACACAATTTGAAGAAAAATCAGCTCTATGTGTGGCAAATGATTTGTCCCTTGGAATGTTTTTGAAAAATGATGAAGAAATGATCTTATGAGTTGAATGGACTCATATATACTTGTATGACCTACCTTATGTCTCCTCTGCTCAAATTTCTCGTTTACATAGCAAAACCTAGCTCAGTGGGAGAGGAAATTAGGGTTTAGTGCTTGTGAACAATGATGATTTGGGCACCCTTGGGGAAAATGGTTAAAAAACGAAGCGAGGTCAATGATAATGACGTAAATGAGGTGAAAGCAAAGTAAAATAAGGCGGGGTGGGTGGGACGCAAATACAAGTGCTAACAACTCCCAAACAAAATTGCTTTAACTAATTATGATAAAGTCCCACCTTAAATCGTCTTCAACCTAAGATGTTATTGGGTATTTTTTTTTGTGTAGGAATGAGCATCCTTGGCATAAAGACTTCTTAACTACCGTTAACTTATATGGTCACTCGTTATTATGGGACCCGCACGAGCTATGCAAAGGAAACCATAATTACTTCTAGAAATATGAGAAATAAAGAAATAAATTTTTAACGTCCACAAGGCTAAAGATAGCCTATGAGATCTCTTTTAGAGTGCAAAACTTGAAAAAAATTATGCACCTTAAGAGATTTAATCCTCTTCAAAATGGATATATATTGGTTCTATATATGCATGTAGCATGTGTAACTTCTCATTTTTAAAATTGTATTTTTGAATGCATAAATGGATATAATGCTTTGAAATTTTACTTGGACACTTGGATTGTGTAAACTACACCACATAAATTTGCAATTCCAACAAATATTTGCTAGACAAAATTTAAATTTAAATTTAAAATTGGAATTAATGGCTCCACGAAAATAACTTCAAATTAATTCAATTTTTTTAAAAGGAGATAGCTAAAATTCTAAAACAAACCCCCTTCTTTATGTTGATCGCATAATATCCTAGAATCTGAATGTCACTTTAGTGAAATATTCTCTTTATTTAATATCATTATCAACACACACTGACTTTAGTCATTTTCTCTGTGCAATCACATTTTTTTGTGCACGAGTGCCCACGAAGGCCTATGGTAATGTTTCTCATCATTACCTTACATGTTATATTTTGGATATAATATGTATATAAGATTTTGATATAGTGGTATGATTGAAAAAAATGATTTATCCAAGTGGTTCAAGCAACATCTAGCAAACAGGCATCGATACAAGTATGAGACTATTGCGTGCCTGAATACATTTCCTCCCCTCTATCCTTGTAATATTGCAAAACATGAAAAACAAGAATATTGAACATAAAAATGGAATTTGCAGTAAATATCAATACATCAAACATGAGCAAATCATAGATCCATTTTATTGTGTATAACAACAGCAAATAAGTACAATATCTTGAGGAACACGTTACTCAAACTAGGCAAGAGAAGCTTCCAATGCTCAAATACACCCAAACATGAAATGTTGTTACTAGACAAAATGTCAGAGAAATGAGACAACACAGTCCTAGTGAGTACAATTGCAACTGGAAAATATAAATATATAGATCTACTGATATAATTCTCAAAAAGTGCCGGAAATAGAGATCTAAGCTCCCAAACACATTTCCAAGACAACCCAGAAAGGGTTTTCGAAAATACACACAATACAAAGATGATGAAATGCAACCCTAAGGCTGAATAACACTCTGCAACTGGAAAAATGATAAGATTTGGCTAATCTGATATGGAAATGGATGATCCGAATGAAGGGCTGCTCCCCTCACTGGAAATCTAACTCACAAACTGGGGCATTAAGCCCTCCACTGCAACTGCCCAATAAAATAATGCAGTTTCTTGAAGGATACTACGTTGTGGATGATGGCTGAAGCTTTTCTTGATGCCGGATGATAGAAATGTAGCTCAATAGACCTCTCCTGAGTGGGCACTCGAAGTCCCCCAAGGACGAGGGTGAGATTTCCACTCGAAAACACCCTTGTGCTAAACAACACAACAAACTCCGCTAAACAATTGAAGCATGCAAGAAGTCATAAAAGACCAAGACGTAAAAAATAATCAGAATGGCTTCTATGGCTGCCATCCCTTTCCTTATATGCTTGGTGAGCTTCCTCACCCTTGGTCCCACTCATTTAAGATGCTACTCCCATGTATACACTCCTCCACCATAATTGCGTTGTCCTCCACTATCTCCACTCTCTCCATGGCAGCGTTGTTGATTTGGTCAACCTTGACCCCATCCACATGCATTGACCCCATTCACACTAAGGGTTGCTTTATTTCAGCTAGCTACACTGATCCACCTTCACACTAGAAGTGGTTTTTGTTCCTACTAAAGGAATTTATGGGTCCCTCTACCCTCTTATTCATCTATTAATTAAGGAAGACAAAATTTAATATTATAATTATCTAAAAGCTAAATTAGGAATATTACAGCCCTCCCCGCCAAAATATTGCTTGTCCTCAAGCAACTACAAAGATGTGGACCACCCAATGCAACTGAGACCAATGCTTGGATCCCATGCAAACCCCTCAGCGCGACTATGCCCATGTGTCAGGCTACCTAGAACAGACCCCTCAATGCCGAGATCCTAAATGGATCTCTCACCATACCTGTCATCAATCAATCCTCCCGGATCCCAACGCCACCATGGCCAATCATCGCCCAAGTCCCCTAACTCAAACTATACACTGCATCTGCCTATAGGTACTGCCTCACGAGGTTAAGATTGCCAACATGCATCAATGCTCCATGGCCCCTGTTGTGTCATAGATTTGATTGTACAAGTTGCCCCACCAAATGCATACCAACTCATCACCTCTCTCCCCCAACTTAATCCAACGTTGATGGAATGCTAAAGAGTTGTCAACATGTGCCCCACTTCCAACAGTAAACTGTAGTACCTATCATGTCTATGGGTCCCTGCTCTGTTATTCCCCTGACTAAGAAGATCATACCATCCATAGGAAACCAACTCATGATCTCCCTCTAGTCTATCACGTTCGAAGAAGAAAATGTGGTGATATATGCATAAAGAACATATCTGGAGTGTGGTCACCAACTCACACTCAAATCATGATGCTATGTCTCGCTTATCAATGAGAATTGCCTCAAAGGGAATGCCCCTCTCTCTATCATAGGCTCAAGTGGGCAAGGTGTACTGCAAGCCCCACCGATGTACTCCTGGAGAGTGTTGCTCCCTAAAAGTACTACAGTCTTGCTAACTGTATATGCATCTACCAGCACCTCATCAATGGGTCGACCCAAAGATGGATGCACCACCATCTCCAACAGCTCCTCTTCCATGGATGACCTCAAGGTTAGCCACATATCTAGCACTGGCTCACTGTGAGCCTCCATATGGATCTCCCCTAAAGGACTCTCATGCATGATGTTCATAACATCCTCCTCAGCTGCCCCATGCTCCACCATATGCTGCTCAGGTTGAATCATCACAAGTGACCCATCATCGTGAATATCTCTCATCGAGTCCTCTGACTGCTCACCCAACATGCTAGAAGACAAATATGGCCTACTGTTATCAACTCCACATGACTACTCATGCTTCCTAGAAGCATCCTCATTTAATCCCATGGACTCATCTGAAGAAGAGTCCTCGTTCTGGCATACAAAAGAAATGTCCCCCTGCTCTACCTTTGCCACATCATCTACATCACTCAAACATGAGTGATCATGCCTCCCTCTGCCTCGGATCTTTTGATAACACCCTCGTAGCCCTGTATCTACTAAACGTGGTGTCTCCAGATGCTCAACACTATCCTCATCAATCCTTGGTGAGTTGTATCCCAGGGTACACCTAATGTCCCTGTCCATAAGTCCCCTTGGAGGTAACATTCCAAGTGCCTGTTGCGTCGTATCATGGGTCACAACATACCACCAAGTGTCTCCACTCTCCTCATCATGCCATTGTATGCTGCAACCTGCCCCTGTACACCACTGGATATCGTCGGTTACGACTATACCATCCTGTACCGTCATGTATTCCTACATGGGCCAAAAGATCCACCACTCTACTAGTAAACCCTCCATGAGGTGGGCTACATCTCCCCATCTGCTCTATAGGTTCAGAGTGGCATGACTCCTCACATGCCAATGAAAATGACATCACTGCTCCTATCCTCCATAGCTCAAGTGTACCATATAACCATGAGAGAGTATCGTCCCTACGTACTGCCCTATCTGGTGGCCTGTCGATGCCACCTCCTCTGACCAGCTCCTGCCAAAGTAGGCTTATCATCCTGTGACTCCATGCACGATCGTTATGCTGAGATAGCTCTTGAAAATGGTGTACCCTTTTCTTGAACCATCATATCACTAGGGATGTCTGGGGCTCTGATAGAGATTTGAAAATCTGTGTGCACCCAAACATTAGACCCATCGCACAATGACTACTATCACCTACTGACTCTATCATGTGATGGTAAATCCCACCTGGATCCCAATAGTCATTTGGCCCTCGTGTCCCTCTGGTAATCCATGGACTCTGCTGAAATGTGGCCATGGATGTATATAGCTGCCTAGCCTGCTCCATGTGGTGCCAAATCAGTACCTCTTACCACCCAACCTCGATAAAAGAATCAAATGCAAGAATCCCCGCACATAGAATAGTCCCTCCATATTGTGAGTGTTGCACCCTGTCGATGTATGCCTGAAGGGGGGTGCTCTAACACTCCAATGTGCCCTCTAACTGCACCATTAGGTAATCCAGTCGTTCCCCAATGTGGACCAACTTTGTCGCTGACTCGGCACAAACCACTGTCATGCCCTCCAACTCCTCATTCTGCCATAGGATAGCCTCTCGTATTGATGTGGCCTTCACCTTCAAAGCTAGAACGTCAACCCGAAACTAATGGAACTGTTGTGTGCGACCATTGTCTAATACCTTTGTATCTCCTAGTGCTTCCTCGAGGGCTAGCCCAAAGGATGGTTTCACACCATCCTCCATAGATACTCCAATATGCAAGGCATGCTCACTAGTCAACTGCATATGATTGTCATCTAACAATTCTGCCATAAACCTAGAGGTCTCTATAGCTATTGACTCCTCAACAATGGTGGATTCGTCTCTCGTCACCTCATCAACCTGTGATGCATTGCTATCATCAGAGAACTTGGTCACAACCCTAGATACCCCATCAATGGATACCTCAACAATGGGTGGTGTCTCATCAACGAGTGTATGCTCAACTGTCTCCTCCCAAGTCTCTGAAGTATTCTTTGATGACTATTACACAGTAATTTGTCACTGTCCCTGAAATCCCCATCTCTCCCATTGGAGGGTCCTTTCTGTGACCAATAAGCAGTGTCATGCATTGCAAATACCATCATTGCATCCCTTGCCATGAGGACAACATTCCTTCTATTGAAAATTTCCTGAGCAGACCCTTAAAAACACCTGTTTTTGCCTTAGTGTTGGTAGCCCGTTATGTCCTCGTGCCAATGAGGAAAATTAACACTGAGCCCGCGCCAGTTGGCGCTCTGTCCCAGTTAAGCACCCGCGCCAATCTGCTTATGGAAATTTTTTTAAAAAAAGAGGCGAAGTTTCGATTACAACAACTTCGTGGATGAGTCATGAGGAGTGGTTTCGACTGAATAACCACGACCTTCCTCCTTTGGCCTCTTGTTTCCACCTTATGGGGAACCTCCCAAGGGATAAGGCCTCCCTTCCACTATTGTAGGGATCCCAACCTCCTCCTCTCCTCTATAAATATAACCATATTCCATTGATGAAGGGGCTGAATGGTTGAGTCTCCAAGAGCCTTAATAGCCTAAAGAATGTTGCAAGAGCCTTGATAGTCCTCATAGAGCCAAATTAGTAGCAAGGAGATTATTTTCAAGACAACCGAAGAGAGAGGCTTGTCCAATGCCCGACGAGCTTTACCGAGACGTATTACGCTATCGACCCACCGAAGGAAGATTCAGTGTCAGAGCCAGGTTGTATTTTCCTTTGTATTAATTAATGATAAGCAACTTTGGTTATGGTTCCACTTGTATTGTTCATTATGATCATGAGTTGTGTCTTCTCTGACTAATACATAATTGTATATATTGGGTTTTACGCTTTTGTTTTCTCCGTGTTTCTTCTATGTGTTGGTGTTTGGTCGCGACAAGCGAGAGAATTGTGATCTATCGGAGCAAGGAAACGAGAGTGCTATCTTCTCTACGAACAACAACGTTGGACTTAAGGTAGGCCTTCTTCGTAGTTTGGTCTATTTCAATTAGGAACTTGCACCTTAGCGTGATACGATTGTTGCTAGACCCGATCTGGGCTAGTAGGGATCGCCTCTGTCCGCATAGGGGATTTACCTCTCCAACAAATTGGTGACCATACTGGGGAGACATTGATTGGAGTTTGTCTTGTCTTTTCGGTTGATTTTGGTCTTTGTCTGCTTGATCAGCTCTTTTGGTTCGCTTTTTTTTGGTGTAAAACCTCTGTTCAGCCCCCAGAGGATCAGATCTGACCTCTGTGTTTCCGAATTTTAATCTTTTCATGGTTGGCTTGATTAGTGCAATTTATGCCCTGATAGTCGTGCCAACTGGTGCAGGTTGCCAGTTCATCACTCGCGCCATCCCCTGTCTGGCGCGGATTAAAGCCAGACAGTCGCGCCATCTCCTGTAGGTGATAGGGTTTTCCCTTGTTCGGAAGTTTCTTTTGGTCAGTACTTTGCTTCTGGTTTTGTTTTAGATTTTGCTTGAAGTGGTGAGTCTGGTCTTGGTTGGGAGAAATTCTTTGTTTTTTCATTTTCAGGCGTTGGTGCTAGTTGTCAGTGAGCAAGTGGCGCCAGTTGGTGCTAGTTGTCAATGATAAAGTCGTGCCAATTTCAGGGTGTGTGAAAATTGAGATTTTTTCCCTAAATCCTTCACCAGTGTGTCTTTCCCTTCCGGTCTTTTCACTATATGAGCATAGATTACATTGCTCATTGATTGAAATGTCTTCTCTCCATGATTGCTTGATGTAAAAGGGAATGAATGCCTTGTTTTGATCTCATGCTTTGGAACTCCTCTTTGTGTTTTGTCACCTTTTCAGAATTTCGTTACAAAGTGTTTAAAACAATGGTTGCATTCTTAGTGTTTGTTTACATCTCTTTTGCATTCATCTAGAAGATTTGCGTTCATTTAGTTTTTGTCTCAAAGTTTTCTTTTCGTTTAAATGCATTAGATCACATTGCATCGAAAATTATTTTTTGAGATTTATCATTGGACTTGATTGAAAGCTAAAAGTCGCTTTGAGTGCATTCTTATCATTTGAAAAGAAAAAGGAAATTGTGCATAGATTACAATTGCATAGTTTTCGAAAAAGAGGGTTTTGCATAGATTACATTGCATTATTCGCATCGTTGAATGTTTGGAATTACTTTTGGATAGTGAAAGTCATCTAGTTTGGAAAAAGTTTCGTTTTCAGTATTGTTGTTTGTTGCATCATTGTTTGAAGCTCTTCCCTTAACTAGATAGCATTCATAGAATTGAAAAGTTTTATTTTCTCATATAGCTGCATACAGGAGATTGTCAAATGACATACGGTAGGGCCTTGAAACCGAGACATAATTGAAGATCAACCATAAAATTTATTCAATTTACCTTAAGGCAGCATTGAAACATTAACGAAATATTTAGAGGTCTAGGCTAGAGACGTGTTCCGGCGTCGTAAACCTAGTAGATGTCGTTCGCCTCTTGGCTTTAGACAGCACTAGTACGGACTTGTGCTCCCTGTACCGTCACGTATATAAAGGGAGACCCCACTAGGTTGCTATCCTTTATCCATAGGAAGCCGAGTCTACCGCCCTATACCCGTGATACACCGGACACAACATTCGAGGAGATTACCTGCACGTACGTCAAGTCCTTGGTTGATTTCTCTTTCATTTTGAAACCAAGGTGTATATTGCAGTTCATGGATATCTGGTACACCCTTTTCCTAGATTACCAGAGTAGTCATTTCGATCTTTTCTGACTCATTAAATTTGAAAAGGTCATAAAGCGCTTGTCCTTTCACGCTTGTTTCCAAACTGAAAGAGATAGAGTCACCTTTTGCCTGTTTCTCGACTCTTAAAAGATGAAACAACAGAGTTTTGTTTCAATGTTTTAAAAATTAACTGCCCACGAAATATTTCTGGTTGAAGTTAGTTTCCTTAGGGTGTTGTTCTGAAGATCGTTTTTTACGGCAACTTTTCCGAAGTTCACCAACCAAGGAATCCCCTCCGATGGGAATCCTGGTCCTTTTCCTCCTTTTGGAAATGTTGATGCTCCTTATATGGCAACACTGTCCCTTCCTGGGTTAACTGTTGGGTTGCCTGTTTGGTTGTTTTCAACCTCTGTGGTCCTGAATGTCTCGGCTACTGTTCAATCAATTCCTCCACCTAAACAACTCCATGTTGATTCCAAGGTGGACCTCTCCCCTTCTTCGCCTATTTCTGCGTCCTCCTCTTCTACTTCGCCTAGTGAAAGTCTGGATTCGAGTAACCAGGTGGCTAAGAAGAAGAAGAAGAAGACAAAGAAGAAGAAGTCCGATAAGAGAGAGGTTAAAGCTGCAGCTACTGCTTCCGAAGCACCTTCTTGATAAACCTTCCAACTCTCCCCAAAAATTCAATTTCCCTTGCATGTTGTGCAGAGGAGACCATCTTCTTCGAGACTGCCCTGGCATTCCCAAGGTGCTCGAAGTATGGTCCAACGATCGTCCGTCGTTTCCTTTGGCTTCCGGGAGTCAAGTTGGGGGCACGTCTTCAATTGGTGCTGGTAAGGCTCCTAAGAAGCAGGGTAAGATTACCAATCCCTGTAAGTTGTGTGGGGGGCACCATGCCATTCACCTTTGTCCGTATATGGATGAAGCCAAGCGAGTTTTGGACAACTCAACTGTTTCTACACCATGCCTTCTAGCTGGTTACAAACAGCTTTCTTCGAGTCCTCCACCAGCTGATCCTACGATTGGTCAAGAGTCATCCTTGGTCGATCCCGCTCCCTCGGAAATTCAAATTTAGGAATCCATCCCCAACCAACCATTGGTCATGGGATCGGTTGAACTGGCCCCGTCTACAATGCACCAGGTCTTTTCCGTTGAGAGTGGATCTCACACCCCTTGTTGAGTCTCAAATCTGCATCTTTCTTATACACCTTTCTAGACCTTTTTCATTCACCTGGACCTTCTAAGTCATCAATATCATTGCATATTAATTGTAAAAGAGCATTTAAAATGGTTTTTAACTATGTTTTGTGTCTGTTGTTTGATTTATATTTTTTCTCATTTAGCTGCGGAATCTTGTCACTTTCCGCAGCTGCTGCAACTTTCCGCAGCCATTTTGTTAAAGTCTATGTTGCAGGTATCTTCAGGAAAATCGAGCCACATGGGCAAGTTAGAAATGACATGGACATGGATCGTGTCCTATTGGCTCAGTCGAATTCACCTAAGAAGGTTGTGGTCAAAGGTGGCCAAGTGGTGGTCAACCAAAGAGTCCCATGGTGACAGAACTCTGTTTCTCATCACGTGGAGATTTGCGTGGCCGTTTCTAGATCACGGGAGACACATCAACACGTGTAAACGGCTCCATAAGCCGAATCCAACAGCCACTCTCCGTAGATTTAATCCTCACGGCGGCCATAACGCTAGATCTCTGGACGTGATGGTTCACGTGTCTTCTATCAACGCAGACTTTAGGGAATTATTTATATCTCCCTCTGTTATAAATAATGCGTTCTCATACACATAATAGTTAGCTATGTAATGTAATTGCGTCGCCATTGTGCTGTGACATTATTTCTCTGTTATGACCGCATTTTAATATATGAGAAGACTTTGTTCAAAAGCGTAATTCGTATTTGAAAGCTGTTGATGAGGAAGCTCATACAACAATGAAAAACATCTCACCATCTGTCCTCCCTGACTTTTATGGATTGCGAAGTGAGGATCCTGAAACATTTATGTTTGAGTTTGAAGTCGTGTGCCGAACCTATGACTATATGGAAGACTCTCAAAAACTCAAACTGTTTCCTTCAACATTGAAGGGAACCGCTTTGAAATGGTTCATGGGATTAGCCACCCAATCTATTAGGAATTGGAATGATATGAAACAAACATTTTTGGATAGATACTTGGATTATTGTATGCCCACCAATCACAAGGATGAGGTATTCAAAATGGTGCAAAAAGAAGATGAAAATTTGGAAGATTTACTTGAAAGATTTCAATACAACTTAAAAAGAGCAAAGATGAGCAACTTAGATGAAGAAACTTTGAAAGCCCTCATATTAAAAGCCATTAGAGATGAATGGATAGATATTTTAAACATGATAGGGAAAGGAGACATTTCTAAACTTCCACTTCGTGACATAACAAAACTATGTGTCCATCTCTCAAGAGGAAAATCTAAAACAGGAAAAGGGCCTAGGGATCCTTCTCTTATCAGGGCTAACAAATCTGCAATTGGATCAGTAATTAGGGTAGAGATTGGAAATATGCTTGATGAATTCAAAACTGATATCTCAGGGAGCCTTAGTGAACAACTAGACACCCTTAAGATCCAAAACAAGCAGAAAGCAGAAACAGATGCTCTAGCCATCTTTTGTCCGAAATGTAGGAAGAAACATGCTTTAAGGGAACGTCCCTTGGATGAAAAAGTTGTAGAAACATGTATGATTTGCTCAGAGAATCATGAGACCAAGGATTGTCCTTCAATTCCTGGACTCAAAGCTGTCTTTCAAGAAGACCCAAATTCAGTAGAATCTCTCTGTTTTGTTGCAAGAAGACCTTGGCAGGGACAACAAACTCAAGGGTTTAACAATCCTATGAATCTTCAAACCCCACCAAATTGGAATCCTTGGCAACAACCTTGGCCCCAACATCAAAATCCATATCAGCCATGGGTACAAGGGATGCAAAATCCTTATGGGAGATTTGCTCAATTTATCAATATCCTCCATCTTTTCAAAATCAACAAGCTCCACAACTTCCAAACCCAAATCCACAACTTTCATTGCCATTTCCACAACAACAACCTTCTCAACAAAATCCAAATCCTCAACTCATGCTCCCATACCAAGAAAAGACAAATCAACTTCCAGCTCAGCCATTGCCAAATCCTAACAATAAAAATCCTCATAATACTTACATGGTAGAAGGACAACAATTTCCTACCTATATGATTGTTCCTCTCAATGATGTACAACTCAGATCTGGTAGAGTTTTAGAAAAACCTTATATAGATATTCAAGAACAAGATACCTCTGAGGAGGACTCTCTTAAAATCAATGAGGGTTCTGAGGAAGCATCTCTTCAAAATTCAAACATTCAAAAAGAAAAAGAAAAGTTAACACCCACAACTCCTATAGTTGAGCAACCTGCATCTTTATCTACACCTCCTTTTCCTGAAAGACTACAAATTGACAAGGGGGTGGAAAAATAAATCTTGTTGCCTAATTATGATTTTCTAGATGAATTGAAGAATGTTTGTATCAAGATTCCCTTGTTACAAGCCATTCGAGAGATTCCTATTCTAGCAAAAACAATAAAGGAGTTGAGTTTCAAAAGACCAGGAAGGAAACTAAAAGACACAAGAAGAATCCACCTGGTAGGAAAAATTGCAAATATCATGATGGGAAAAATTACCATGCAGAAGTATGTAGATCCAGGAAGTCCAATTGTCAAGACACATATAAATGGGATAGAGATTCCA
Source organism: Pinus albicaulis (assembly GCA_034641835.2). Lineage (NCBI taxonomy): Eukaryota > Viridiplantae > Streptophyta > Pinopsida > Pinales > Pinaceae > Pinus > Pinus albicaulis. The sequence goes on from JAXQQM020091461.1 coordinate 392,081, forward strand.
AACACATTGATTGACTTAGGGGCTACTATCAACATTATGAGTAGACAGACTATGGACCAGCTAAAACTTCCTAACCTTCTTTTTACACCTACTTTACTGCAATTTGCAGATCGATCAATTATTAAACCATATGGTGTATTAGAAGATATTTCAGTCTCCTTAGGTTCTTGGTAATATCCAGTAGATTTTATGATTTTGACTCCCAAGAATAATCTAGGAGGACATCCACTTATCTTAGGAAGACCTTGGCTAGCCACAACTGATGCTTTCATTAGTTGTAGATCTGGGGATATGTACATTTCTAATGGTAATTCGACAAAGAAATTCAATTTGTATCCTCCAGCAAAAGCAATCACAGAAGTAGGAGACAATGAATGGGTTGATGATGAGGATATTATACAACCTATTCTTACCATTTCTGAAATCAGTGAGGATAGTCAAATTCTGAACACATTAGAAAATTTTGAGACATCTTCAGAATATGACCCCACACAATTTCAGTTGGAATCTGACATAGAATATTTATCATCAAGACAAACGTCTCTTTACTCTATGGAAGAGTTTGGTAGTTCTACTATTGAGATTTTTCCAGGAAAAACATTGAATATCAACAAACATTTGGAAAAATCACAACAAGAAGAACTAACCAAAATCTTGCAAAAACATTCTACTGCATTTGCATGGGAGTATACTGACATGAAAGGTATTGATCCTAAGACTTGCATTCATCATATCTATATTGAGGAAAATAGTAGACCAATCAGACAACCTCAAAGAAGGATGAATCCAAATCTTAGGGAGATAGTGAAAGAAGAGCTCCAAAAACTACTCAATGTAAACTTCATTTATCCAATTTGAGATAGCCGATGGGTTTCTCCTCTGGTTATAGTACCTAAAAATAATGGTAAATGGAGGGTGTGCATTGATTACATGGAATTTAACAAAGCAAATTTGAAGGATCACTTTCCTTTGCCTTTTATCGATCAAGTATTAGATACATTAGCAGGTAAAAAGTACTTTTCATTTTTGGATGGTTTTAGTGGCTATAATAAAATTCAGGTAGCACCTGAAGATCAAGATAAGACCACATTTACTTGTCCATGGAGAACTTTTGCCTACCGAGTGCTTCCTTTTGGGTTATGTAATGCACCTGCAACATTCCAAAGAGCAGTACTAGGAATTTTTCCTGATCTAATCCATGATTGTGTAGAGGTTTATATGGATGATTTTACAGTTTATGGTAATTCATTTGAAGAGGCATTAGAAAATTTGGAAAAAGTCCTTATAAGATGTAAAGAAACAAACCTTTCATTAAGCCATGAAAAATGCTTTATGATGTTTACTGAAGGTATTGTTTTGGGGCATCATATTTCGGGAGATGGGATTAAGGTTGATAGATCAAAAGTTGAATTCATCTCCAAGTTACCTATTCCAAATTGTCAAATAGATGTTAGAAGTTTTCTAGGATTTACTGGTTACTATAGAAGATTTATAGAAAACTTCACTAAAATAGCATCTCCACTCTTCAAATTGCTTACAAAAGACTGTGAATTTAAATGGGATCCTGATTGTCAATCGGCCTTTGAAACTTTGAAAACAAGAATATCTGAAGCACCTATCTTGAGAGGACCAAATTGGAAACTCCCTTTCCATATTTCTACAGATGCTTCAGATACAGCTCTAGGAGTTGTGTTGGGTCAAAAGGATTTAGTCCCTTATGCCATTTACTATACCAGTAAAAATTTGACTCCCACTGAGTTGAACTATACTGTGACTGAAAAAGAGTTTTTAGCTGTTGTTCATGCAATCAATAAATTTAGACATTATATAACAGGATATGAAACTTTTATTCATACTGATCATTCTGCAATTAGATATCTAATGAACAGACCTGTTACTAATGGCAGAGTGACAAGATGGCTCTTACTTTTGCAGGAATTCAATATTACTGTGTTGGATAGACCAGGAAAACAAAATACAGTAGCTGATTTCTTGTCTAGGATTCAGAATTTTAAAGAAGATTCTCCTGTAGAGGATAAGTTTCCTGATGAATACTTGTTTGCAGTAACTATTAAAGCTCCTTGGTATGCATATATTGCTAACTATTTGGTTACAGGGAAACTGCCTTCACATTTGTTTCCAAGTGAAAAAAGAAAGATTATTCGGGAGAGTTCAAAATATTCATGGATTTCTAACGAATTGTTTAAAACAGGGCCAGATCTTGTGATCAGAAGATGTGTCAGGGAAGATGAAATGCCTGATATTCTTAAGGCATGTCATGATGAACCATGCGGCGGACACTTTGCAGACAAAAGGATGACCTATAAAATCCTCTCTTTAGGATATTATTGGCCTTCCCTCTTCAAAGATGCAAAACAATATGTCAAAAGGTGTGACAGCTGCCAAAGAGTAGGGAAATCTACCCTTTCAAATGAAATGCCATTGCAAACACAGGTACTCATCGAACCCTTTGAAAAATGGGCTTTGGATTTCATTGGACCTATTAATCCACCATCTAAGCAAAAGAAGTATATATTGGTTTGTACTGATTATGTTACTAAATGGGTAGAAGCCAAAGCATTAGTATCTGCTACTGAAAATTCAGTTGTTCATTTTCTTTATGAGGATATTTTTATTCGCTTTGGTGTTCCAAGAGAAATTGTGACAGATCAGGGGAGCCAATTCACATCCAATTTGGTGGAGAAGTTGATGGAAGAATACAAAATCAAGCACAGAAGATCTACTCCTTACCATCCACAAGCAAATGGTCAAGTGGAGTCCACAAACAAAGTTCTTGAAAGTATCATCACCAAAACTGTTCATCTACATAGAAGAGATTGGGCGGAAAGGCTTCCAGAAGCCTTGTGGGCCTACAGAACTACATGGAGGAATACAACAGGACATTCTCCCTATGAACTTGTTTATGGGAAAGAAGTCTTGCTCCCCATTGAGTTCAAAGTCAAGACCTTCAAGATAGCAGTTCAGTTGGGGATGGACTTATCAGAAGCCCAAAAGCATAGAATGGAGCAGTTGAATGAGCTAGATGAGATCAGACAAGAGGCAATTCTAAGAACTGATCTAGTTCAATATCAGAGAGCTAAATGGCATGACAAATACATCAAAGAGAAGAAGTTTCAAGAAGGAGATTGGGCATTGTTATTTGATTCCAAGTTTAAAGATTTTAAAGGAAAATTTCAGACTCATTGGCTTCGGCCATATGAGATTGACAAGATCTTTAGCAATAGAGCAGTAAGAATCAAGACCATTGATGAATTTCAAACTCCTCTTATTGTGAATGGCCACATATTAAAATTCTATTATAAGCCACTCTCAAAAGAGGAATTTGTCAAAATGTTTCAAGAAAATTCTGCAATCAGGCTGGTACAGAAGAATTCTTCTTCTCCACCAGCATAGCCTTTGTTCTTTTCTGTTCAAAAATAAAAATAAAAATGTATAAGCCTGAAAACCAATCATTGATTGGTAGTCTTATACAGAAAATGTAGGGTAAAAATCAGGGACACCTGACACCCTATATTTTCAAAAAAAAAAATCTCTTTTTCATTTCACAAGTTTTGTGACCACCCACTCCATTCCATTCCACTTCATTTCACTCCACTTCATTCCATTTCACTTCATTTCATCTGTTTCATTTCATTTCACCAATAAAATTTTCTTTCATGACCATTTTCATTCAGTCAGTTATAATCCATCTATTTCCATTCACCCAAATAATAGCTGTCATTTGTTCATTTCCATACATCCAAGTAATAGCTGTGTCAGTTTCCGCAGCTGACATCTGTTTCCGCAGCTGACTCCAGTTTCCGCAGCCAGAAGCAGATTCCGCGGCTACTACTCTGTTTTCAAAGAGAATGTACAGTCAGATGTTATTTCCATAATTATGAAATAAAATGCAGGTGAGAGGATCAAAAATGAAGACATGGAGCATTCAAGACACCAATGGAGATCAATTAGTTGAAGACCAAGGGAAAAGGCAAAGATTCCAAAGGTATGAATAAAATTTATTTCAAATAGTATTGAAAAACACATTTTTATATAGTTTTGAACCATGAGCTCTATTCATTACGTGCAATGATTATATTGACAGTTCTGTATCCTTTCATGATCTCCATATTATCCTCTTGCATTCATTCACAAACGGTTTCATCATTAAAATTCCGATTTTCACTCATGTTCCAATATCCCACCGGAGACAATGAGACGTATTTGATTTGACCAAGGACTCTTACAGCCGCATAAATCCATAACCGTTGTTAAAACGTGCTCATATTTATTGTGCAGCCACCAAAATTCAAAACGCTGCCAAATGTCGTGTCTCTGCCATGTTTATGAAACCCCACTCTGTTCTGTCTCACTCCATTTCGTTCCTTGTGCTCATTCTCACTCTCGGATATCTACCCATAGTCTCACTCCATTCCGTTTATGGTGCTCATTCCCATTTTATGATACATTCCCACAGTCATTGTGCTCGATCCTGTGCATTCAATCATTCTATTTCCAATTGAACCCTCACGCAGGCAAAGTTGTGAAGAGCAGAAAAGTGAAATGGGTAAATTGCTAAGAGCAGAGCCGGAAGGACCTAAGTTTATAGAGGGATATCCACAAGTAAAGGAGATATTGAAGAAAGAAAATTGGCTGCGTTTTATCCAGAAATTCAGAGGTTATCACAAAGAATTTACGAAAGCATTTGCAAGGTCATTTAATGGCTTGGAAGCAGAGATTGGAGACCTCAAGTTTGCGGTCAATGAAGCATATATAGAAACAGCCACGGAACTTCTTCAGGAGGGTGAGCGTTGGTTTAAAAATAAAAGCATCAATGATGAAGCATGGAGAACAATCTTACGAAACCAAGGTATGGACATAACTGTTTTTAAAAGAGGAATTCCTGTGCATGCATTGAAAGAGGAATGGGCTACTTTACTGCTAGTTTTTCAGAAATTCATTACATGTGAAGGCCGTTTTGGGTCCATGTATATGTACCATACCAGGCTATTGATGAATTTTCTAGAAAATCAAACTCTCAATCTCCCATATTTTCTATTCAATAGCTTGAAGAAAATGGCTATGACTGTTCAGAAACACTTAGGAGATGTAGAGCCCCATCTATATCACCACGGCCTTGTAAAAATTCTAATTGAAAAGGAATTAAAGGAAAAGAAAGATACATGGGAACAATTTTTGGTTAGAAATTTCTTTGAGGAACCTCAGGAAATTCCTGAAGGTAGTTCAACAAGAAGGAGTAGAAGAAAAAGAATAAATGTTGAAACCCAAATTACTCCTACTCAGGAAATTCCTGCAGCTAGCACAGCAAGAAGAAGTAGGAGGAAAAGAACAATTGATGAAATCCAAAATACTCCTACTACTACTATGGAAATAACTGATAGGGAAAAGAGACTGGTAAAAAGGAAGAAGAAGGAAATCAAGGGTAAGAAGCCAATAACACCAAAAGAGAGAGAAACTATTGAGGCTGTACATAAAACTCCTTCTTCTGAAGAAGAAGATCATCAAGTGCTATCTGAAAGATTAGTTTATCTTCAAAAACAATCATCTATACCCAAGAAGGCAGAGAAAGGAAAACAAAAACAAAAGGATAGTGTACCACAGCGTGTGAGGAGAAGCAACAGACTTAAGGGAAAATTGAGGAAAACACAAATTAAGGGTTCTCATTTCATTGATTTGGGTGAGAAGACATCTGAACAGTCCCCAACTGACCATAGTCCATCTCAGTCAGTTAGTGAACCTGGTTCATTTCATTTCCAATCAGACATTGAACATACTCCATCCTATTCTCAGCAAGATATTGATGTAAGCCCTCCTCAGCCAGATTTTGAAAATAACTCTCCTTCACGGCATTTTGGGGACAACCCAATAAAAATGACACCTGAAATAGACCCCAAGCAGCAGGAAGTATATGAATATATAGAATCTTTGGAAAAGGCAGCCACAGGTCCAAGTACTTCTTCCATTCGGCCTCATACATTGCAGGATGATTTGGTCCAATCACTAAAACAAGAAATTTTTGAGTTAGAGCTTTTAAATAAGCACATCAAAAATGAAAATGAGACATTGAAAGAACAAGGCAAACTGGACAAAATCATCCATGATAATACCATGCTACATTTGGGAATATGGCAGAAGAAGAATAAGAAATTGAAAAGGAAATGCCAGAAGTTGAGCAGAGCACTCATTAATATCAAATTTAGGTGCTTAATGAAGAAACCCAGAATGTTGGCAATACCAAGGAAGAAGAGGAGAGGATTAGATGTGCTGGATGAAGTGTCAAGGCACATGAACTGAAGAAAAATTATCAAAATTTTGGTTGCATGAGGACATGCAACACCTTCACAGTGGGGGTATGTTGAGTCTCAAATCTGCATCTTTTCCATACACTTTTCTATACCTTTTTCACTCACCTGAACCTCCCAAGTTGTCAATATCATGTGCAAAAGAGCATCTAACATGGTTTTTAATTATATTTTTGTGTTTGCTATTTGATTTAAATTTTGTTCATTCAGCTGCGGAATCTTGCCACTTTCCGCAGCTGCTGCAACTTTCCGCAGCTATTTTGTGAAACTCTATGCTACAGGTGTCTACAAGGGAAAAGAGCCACATGGGCAGGTCAGGAATGACGTGGACATGGTTCGTATCCTATTGGTTCAAGAAAACTCGTCCAAAGAAGCCGCGGTCAAAGGCGTCCACATGGAAGTCAACCATGGAGTTTCATGTCGGCCGGACTCTGTTTCGTGTCACATGAAGATTCATACGACCGTTTCTAAGCCTGCGGAGGATAAATCGACATCTGTACAGGGCTCTAGAGTCGAATTCAAGCATCCACCTCTCGTAGATTTACTTTCCAACACGGCCATGATCCTAGATCCGTGGATGTAGTGGTCTACGTGCTCTCCACCAGCATGAACTTTAGGAGACAGTTATATTTCTTTTGTTATATATAATGCGTTTGCATACGCATATAGAGTTAGTCGATGTTAGTCTCTGTTATCTTTTATTAGTCTGCTCTGTAGTGTGATTACGCTGCACTTGTGCCGTAACATCACCATTCTGTAATGACTTCTTTTTAATATAAGAAGACTCTGTTTTCCAACTTAATTCGTATTTGAGGACCGTTGCCAAGGCTGGTGTAGAGGGCCCCTGCTCAGCTAAGGTTTTGTGCATTAGTGTATAATTTTAATTTTGTTTCATTGTGTCATAATCCATTCATATGTTCATACATTGCATTTGTTTCATTTCTGTTTATACACTTCCATAATTTCCATTTCATTTCTGTCTTTCATGTTTTATGTTGTTAATCACTGATCAGTGTTCTTGTTTCAGGTTATAGATAGGCAGCCCGGGCATTTTTCATAGCTTTTTGACTAATGACATGGAACTAACATTGTTCTGCTGCTAATTTTCTTTTCATAGCTTTTGTTTAATTTCAGTATTGCTTATCTGCTTCAGTAATTAAATTTAGATATATTAAGCTGCTCATAGCATCTTCAGTTGCCTCCGAAAGCCACAGCTGGACTGATGGTGAGGGATTGTATTATGAAATGTGTAGTTTAGTATTAGTTTCTTTTCTGCAAATCTAGATATATTAAGCTGCTCATGGCATCTTCATTTGCCTCCGAAAGCCACAACTGGACTGATGGTGAGGGATTGTATCATGAAATGTGTAGTTTAATATTAGTTTCTTTTCCGCAAATTTAGATATATTAAATCGTGCATGACATCTTTAGT